>CM076575.1:1033194182-1033279205 GCA_034641835.2 Pinus albicaulis | reverse complement strand
TTGCGCCAAATGTTCTAGTGAGTGAATGAAAGGTACTATTGAGCTTTCAAAATAATAATAATAATATAATAATTTTATTTTAGATTTATAATAATATTAGGTTGGTATAGTAATGATTAATGACGGTATTAATGATTGTTAAGAATAATATTTTAATATCAAATTTCATAATTAACACTTTAATAATTACACAACACTAATATCAATTACTAATAATATTTTTGTTAAGAAAACATTGATAATATTAATAGTAATTAGTATTATTAGGTTTAAGTTTAATTTTAATAAAATGAGGTTATTATAATTTTGGTTAATAACATTATTATTGAGTATTGTTAATAACATTTTAACATTAATTTTCACTAAATTAATATTATCACTTATATAATATTAATAACAATTATAGAATATACTAATATTAATTATTAGTAATATTTCCCTTAAAAATTAATGATAAAATTAACATTAATAATAATAATATTATTATTATTAATTATAATACTTTACATTAATACTTTAATTAATTAATATTACATTACATTAATATTATTAATTAATAATAGTATTAATTAATGGTGATAATTTTATATGTAACATTATTATTATTGAAGGTACATTTACTAATGGTTGAATAGTTAATATATCTTTATTTATATTAAAATTGTAATATTAAAATCTAACATTTAAACCCCAAAACACAATATTAAAACTTTCATAGTAAAACCTTAAAAAATAAACGTGATGTTAGTATGATTTCTTAACGCAAGTGTATGAAAAGAGATCACTTTAGCTGCACATGAAAAACAACCCTAACAGCAAAGATGGTTGTCAAAATTCTTAGATCTACAATAGACGGTCGAAACAAATAAAAAATAAACCCATATCTATGCAAATAAAGTAACCAAACAACAAAATGAAATAAGAGTTTCTCCAAAATATCCAATGGAAAATACAATAATTATAAAGAATTTTGTGTATTATGTAACACTTGGGAAGAGAACTGATATAGTCCCCCTCAATGGGATGGGTTCTTGGATGTCCTCAAATGCTTCAGCTTCAGAGTTTCTCTCTCAATGGTGTAGAATACCCATGATGTGTAGAACTCAAAGGGAGCTCAATAAGCAAAAAGAAAATAAAAATAATCAAAGATAGGCAATGATAAGAGGATCAAATTCCGACCATGATAAAAGGATCAAAGGTAATAATTGAATGGAAAACCCTCCTATTTATAACAAAATATTGAGTTATCGTTGATAATGATGCATAATAAAATATTATTAACCAAGATCTAGATCTAACTGCTTGGAATATTTTATTATATTTTGATGGAAGGAAAAGGAATTTAAATTGTTTAAATACCTTTATTTATAAACAATAAACAAATAAAATATTTATTTATCACTTCAAGGATGGGATGAACGTATAATTTAAAAAATAACGATTTATTTTATTATTCATAAATGATTTAGTCAAATTTAACAAGGAATATTAAAACAATGATTTAATTAATTATTCCTAGAGAATAATAAGATAAATGATGATTTATCTAATTATTTCTCATTAAATCAGTTAAATATGACCAGGAATATTATTAAGTAGAGGTTTAATTAATTATTCATAGAGGAAAATCAAATAAATAAGGATTTATTTAATTATTCATCATGGGATTTTCTATTTGGACCAGAAATAACTTAATAAACTATGGTTTATTAAATTATTTCTTAGTGAAAGAAATTTTACTATGGTAAATTGGTCTTACATGGTGTGTTTTGATCCATCTAATTATACATGGTTGGATGACCAAAAATTGGTGTAACAGATTACCCTCCAACGTGCAATCGTTAGGAGCTAATCATATGACCGAATTACATTGTAAGAACAGAATCACTAGACATGGAAGGGGAGTTATAGAGAGAGAGATACATAGGCAAAGAAAATCAAGAGAGGATAATAACCCTGAGGGGGAAAGACCGACAATTTTAAGTATCATTTAATGGTAGGGTACCTGTGCACAATGAGGTGGGGCCGAGATGAAAAAGTACAAATAACAATGGTTCGCTCAGTAAAATGAGACTGAGCTATAAAGTACATGATATGATGGCGTAAACATTGAACAGACAAAAATATAATGGATCCCACATACAAACTGCGCTTGGGACAATATCCAAGACTAAATACAATAATATTTGAGTACTTGAGATATAATAACAACCAAAGATGCCCTGATAAACACAAAAGGGCTCTTAAAAAATAAATGGATCATCTAAGTGATACATGCATGTTATAGCCACTGTTATCACTCTAGTAAATTCTTAAGTTGTGGGATTTTGGATTTAAGTCAAAGAACTCTGGAGGTAACCACAAACCTACTTTAAACTCTAGGATCTAGCCTTCCTAGGGTTCAGAGAGGGCTCTCTCTTTAAGATTTATCTTTGTTTGATTTAGAAATGTTAGGCTAGTTATGAATGGGTAGTTTTGGTTTTGATTGATTGTTTTCATGGGAAAAAATCGCTAGAAGGGGTGAAGAGAGGGAAATTTACTTGTCCATTGGGCTATGGGTTTTTCCATTCACTCATTACTTTTTGTTGCCTAAAGATCACTCTGGATCTATACTTTTGGTCTGACTTTGATCCACCATCATTGTCATATTTTGCTATCATTTTTCTTATGATCTCCCTTTGAGTTCCATTTTTGTTTGGGCTTTCTACACCTTCAAGAGAGAGCGATTTTAAGTTTGAAGTGCTGAGGAATTACAAGAACCCATCCCATTGAGGAGGACTGGTAACATCCTTCTATGTTCTCCTCCCAGATGCCATAAATACAAAATTATTTAAACATATTCTTGTCTTGTCTATTGGATGCATGGAGCAAATCTTGTTTTTATTTACTGCTTAATGTCCTTTAATGCATAGATCTAGATTTTGCAGCATTTATCTTGGTCAATTAATTGCAGATCTAAATATAATGGCAGCCATATTTGTTGTTAGGTCTGTTTGTTATGCATGGCTAAAGTGAGCATTTTTCGTACACTTACGATTAATATTCATACTAACAACTGGTGACTCCACATGGGTTTACGATTACGACCTCTGTCATTTTTCAAATCCCTGCATATCTAGCTACTTCAAACCCTAGGATTTCTCTTCAACTTCTTGTTTTTATTTTCTTGATGTTGTTTTTAACCTATAAAACCCTAAAACATTCAAAATTCTAACTTCCGTGTGTTTTCGGACCTATTGCGCAGGTGACAGGCATCAGCCGCAGCTAAGACGACACATTCTTCTGAAACCTGCTCCCGAGAGTGTCGAAAGTTAAAGTCGCACTTTTTGGGCCAAAACCTGTGACCTAAACCTCCAGGGCGCAGAAAACAGGCCTAAACATGTGACCTTTGCATAAATGAGGTCAGAAACTGTGACCTAGACTTTTTGCGGGAGTTTTTCTAAAAGTTTTATGGGTTTGTCTGGGCCTTTGTTCAAGGTTTTCTAACCTCCGTCTCCACCTGTTTTGGACTTGTACTTTTTTTGCTTTACTCATCTAAGTGGGAACCTAGCCCTCTAGGGCTTCAGTACCCTCCACCTTTTATGGAATATTTTTAGCTGCTGCAGGTTGTCTGAAATTTCAGAGTGTTCAAACTTTTTTTTAGATCTGATACCTTACCTTCAGATCCACTTCAGATTGGCTATTTATCCATCCAAATCACCTCCTTTTTTGTTTTTTTTTGGGTTTTCCTCTAGGGTCCCCTCCACTTCCCTCCAGTTTATAGCCTTTCACCCCCTCATTTACAACAATTTTTCCTCTAATATTTCGTTTTTTTTCTGCACCTATTTCCAGCAGATCTGACCTTTAGATCCCTATCCCTCCAGACCTTAGATCTATCGCCTATTTTGGTGTGTTTTGACTAGATTTTTTCCCACCTACAGAATACTTGTTGAGAGGCCCGCCTCCTTGGGTTTAGATTAATGCATAATTAGTTGTTTATTTTTTGTTATTGCAGTTTCATATACTATTATCTACAGGTTTATTTACAGTTATACAACACACTTTTTTCTTTTTCTCTACAAGCGTTTGGGTTTAAAAATTAAAATTTACACACTTTACACACACATCCTAAGTGAATAAGAGCTTGGTTAACACCTCCAAGCAAAGACTTTAACATTGAAATCAATTGATCTTGCACCTCTCTGCCCTTGTTTCGACATTGTAATCAGTTGACCCTACACCTCTTCGCCCTTGTTGGTCTCTCTTCCCTTTGTGCCATGTTTGTGCCTTCACAGTTGCACCACCAAGGCATTTATCCCGGAGACTTCTTGGCCTTCATCCTCAATTTCCAATAGGAATACTTACTCCTCCGCGTAGGATTAGAGTTAGTCCTCCACCCAATCCACACTCAAACTCCTCTTCTGATTCATTGGGTTTCCCTTCTAGTTCCGCCCCTGGTCCTCCCCCTGTCACCTTCACCATGTCTCATTTAGGACCTAATGCTAGTGGTAGCCCCATCCCTAATGTTGGGAATACTACTAGTGGGACTGCAACAGGAACTACCCCGGCTGCGCCCTGGCTCCCCTATATGGCAGGCCTCAGTCTTCTCGATTTTAACTAGTTGATCAATAACCCTATACACCATGACGCTAATTGGCCTGCTATGCCGACCAATCTCCCTTCCAACATTCCCAAGTTTGAAGGTCTTGCTATAGAAGATCCTACAAATCATGTTCGATCTTTCCACATGTGGTGTTCGTCTAACTCCATTACCAATGACTCTATCCATCTTCGGTTTTTCCAACGTACGCTTACTGGCAAAGCTTCTAAGTGGTATGTTGATCAAGCCCCATCCTCTCATACCACCTTTGAAACTCCTACTCAAGCTTTTTTTCCTTATTTCCAGCTTCCCCTTCATTATGACACTAGTATCGAACTTTTGACTTATTTCCTTCAATCATCTACAACCTGCCTATCCGATCATGTCTTGGAATGGCAGAGAAGAAAGAGCTTATGTCAAGCCACTACCTTCGAAGACCGTGTCTGCATGGACTAGTTCCTTAGATCCCTTTTGCCTGCTATAGGAAAATATGTCACATCGCATTTCCCTCAAACCAAAGAAGCCGATCTCCAAATTGTGTTAAAATATGACTTGATCTATGTTCAGTCGGGTTATGTTTATATCGTTGTACCTGATCTTCCTAGACCCGGTGGTGCCAATGCACCGGGGGCATCTCATGTCACCGACGGTATCATTGGAGCTCTCTCTCATGCATATGCTCAGCCTCCCATGGGCTATGGTTTTATGCAGGGAGGGGCTAGCACCTCTTACACTTTTCCCCCTCACGGTAGAATGTATCCAGGATACGGCATGCCTCCTTCTTTTTCCCAACCTCCTGTTTACCACAATGTTACCCAACCTATTTATTATCCGTATCTGTAGCCTGGTGCTCCAGCTCCTCCAGCATTAGCACCTCCGCCTCCCTTGCCTTCTCAACCCCCGCAACAGCAATCATCGCCCCCTCAGGGGCAGGTGTATGCACAACAGGGTGTGACTAATCCTCCTCCTTCTAAAAAGAAGAGGAAAGGCACTCAAAATCAATCTGCCCCCGGTAATCCTGGACCTAATCCTCAAATTAATGCACCTAACACTGCTAACCAGCAACAGGGCACTAAGCCCAAGTAGGACAGGCATGTTCGCACGAATAAGCCTTGTTCTTATTGTGGTGTTTATGGTCATTACACGCACGATTGTCCCCTTTTACCACAGATGCAGCAGATGTGGGAGTCTCAAGCAACATTGTGAGGACAGCAAGCCTCCCCTTCCATCCCTCCCAATGCTGCACCTAGTCAGTCAGCTGTGTTTACTTATCCTTTCCCTCAGCAAGGATTCGTGGCTACCCAACCACCTAAAGGTTAGGAGGCCACTCAACCTTCTCCTTCTGGTACCTCTGATTACCAGATTCGCATGATGAATTCTGACCAACATATAACCATAGACCTCAACCTTCAGACTTGATCGCATTAGTACAACAAGCCTCCCACTACGTTTGTCCCCGAGCCCCCTTCTTCAGGTTCTACAGAGCCTATTTCGATAACTAATGGTCCTCTGCAGATCCCTTAGCCTAAGGCAGAGGTTAATACCAAGATCCCTAAGGTACCGCTATGCCGAAATGCTACTTTTAGCAAAGTTTCCCTTTCATATAGTATAGTAGATGATTTAGCACAATCTCCTACCACCATCTCAACTCTAGAACTCCTCCAGTCGTGCCCTTCACAACTAAAAGCTCTACTATCTGCCATGGTTGTTGTAGATCCTTCAGATGATCGATTGATCATCCTCCATGTTGACCAGTCAGAACATCCTCCTCTTCCTACTTCCGTCGCCTTTGAAATCCCAGTCAAGATCTGAAACACCAACGTTTCCCGTTGTATCATTAATGAGGGAGCATCCACCTGTGTGATGTTTGCTTCGGTTTGGAAGCAACTCGGATCGCCTGAGTTGGCCCCTTCCATGATCACTCTCTGAGCATGGGATGGCCATGCCTCCCAGCCCATTGGCCTATTCTGCAATTTTCCTTTTACTCTTACGGGCAAGACTGTTTGCGTTGACGTAGAATTCATTGGCGCCCCCTTAGATTACAACATTCTATTGGGTCATAGTTACACTTATGCGATGTATGTTGTACCATTTTTGGTCCACCGCAAGATGAGCTTTCTCCATAATGGAAATATAGTCACCGTCAACCAGTTGACATATTACGAACTGAAGTCTCATACCTCCCCTGAGTCCATCATATCTTCGGTGGCCAATAAGAAAATTGTCGATCCCTTGACCAGTGTTTCACCTGGAGTCTACAAAGAATCCTCTTTGCTTGGTATATTCCCTAGTCTTCCTCCTCCTGTCTCTAATCCCACCTCATCAAATTTTTGCATGATGCAATTGTCTCGGGCTTCCCTCAAGCGGCCCGCTTCGGCTAGTCAGCAACCTCACCCTCCGCAGCCTACTCCTAGCCCTTCAATTCAGCCTTTTGGACCTGCCCTTCCTAGCCCTTCACCTAAAGCTAGTATCCATGAGCCTCTCTACCCTCCTGGAATGGTTCCTCCAGGCCTTAACCATCTCAAAGCCATCTCGCCTGGCCATTACCCCTCCGGTCAGACACCGTTCCTAGCTCCCCCTCCCGGAGTGTTCTCGGTACCTGTCATGGCTACTCTATCTCTTCCTAACCTGACCCTTGGGATTCGCATCTAGTACCTTGATCCCCCAGCCGCTACCCCACCTGGTCAACCCAAACCTTATCTTACTTTGACCCCAGTTCAACCGGTCCCCATGACTTCTCCTGCTGCTACTATGCCTCAACCACCTCAACAAGAATCTGCTCCTACTGTGAGAGCTTCGCATAATGGGGGCAAAGCCAGCAAGAAGGCATCTAAAGACAAGGTTTCCCTAACAAACCTTGCCCCTCCTTGGCCACCAAAGCGTACTATTCAGCGTGCTTTGTGTGATGTTGTCAGTCACGCCACCCATACCTGTCCAAAGTTACCTCACCTCAAGGCCATGGTCAATGAGACATTTCCGGAGTCTGACATCCCTAAGGTATATGTCACTATACCTGATTCAGTACCGAAACTCAAGTCTTTGCGCACAAATCACCCTTGTGCTTTGTGTAATTTCCATGGCCACTACACTCACCTCTATCCCCGCCTTGAAGAGTACCGCTCCTCTTTAGAAGCAGTCCGCCAATTCGAGGACAAGCGCAATGAGTCCATCGCTCCCTTATTTGTGCATTTTTCTTCTACAGAACAAAATGACACATCCACTCCTATTAACATTCCCCCTCCAGATGTCAAAATGACAATGTCTTCGGCCACTGTCCACTACCTGTCATCATCTATGAGATCCTCGATGAAAGACCCCCCTGGGCCTTCCCTTCCTATGAACTCCCTTCAGTGATCACCTTGGGCTCAACATTAGTGGATCCTTCATCTACTTTTTCTTCCGTCACCCCTTGTGACGATGTGCATGTGAACCTCTCTTCTCATGATGATGAGTCAGGTAGCTTCGCCGCGTCAGGTGGTCTTTCTTCCACCAGTCACCCCATCTTCTATTATGATGATGACATTATGGAAGTAGTCACCACCCCTGACTTTATCTATCCCTCCTTACATCGAACCCATGCATTCGAACCACATACACCTTGTGGCCATTACATTGACACCCAATGTTTGGGTAAGGGGGCACCCATATTCGAGAGACCAGGAGAAGCAATTCTCCACAACTCTCCTAGTGTATCTAGTCGTGTTGAATATAGTACCCTTATTCTTCCCCATTTAGAAGAACCTCTAGAGTCCCATATCACTTCAAATCACTCTAGGGATGATACCCCTCATCATTCATTTTTCTTACATCAGCAACCCAGTCCCCTCAACATTGTTGTTCACCAACCTGTGGGTTTTCTAAGAGAGCACCAGTTCATTATCTCCAAATCCTCTCTTTGGGATAGTGACACCATGTATTCCAACCATAAACTTAGTCCATTTTCTTCATATATGCAGTACCAAAAGAGATTAGTAATCCTCTATTCCCTTTCTCAAACTGCATAACCATAACGAAAACAAATGGCACACCACATCATAAAATTTGTTTAGATTCCCCTTTTTCTAAATACATTTTGGCATGACCATAACATGCTTGGGGGCACCTATGCCCCTCAACCATAAAAATCCAAAATCTTAGCCAAAACCAGCACTGAAACCCCCTTTCTTTGACAGGTCACACTTTTCAGGTCATTTCCTAGGACAGGTCACAGTTTTATGCCCAATAACTGCTACCCAAGTCGCAGTACAAACCCCAAAAAGTGCGACCTGGACTGTTCATGAGCTCTAGGTACCTAAATTGAAATTTTGATCCCCTTAATTGAAAGAGTATGGTTAGGCCTCTTACCTGCAACTAACGGACCTCGATTCCAACGATCGTTTTTTCCGCTACGCTTGCCGCAAGATTTATGGCCTTCTCTCCTCTCTACATTCACCATAGCTACACTTGTAAATGAGTGAATTTGGAGGGAAAATTCCTTATTGAAAGAAAAACCCCAGATTTTTCTTTCACCTGTTGTGGCCAAACCGTAGCTCAGTTTGACAAACCGTCCATATCGTTGGAAAGCTTTCACCAAGATCTCAAATGGGTATCTGTTATTTTTTTGTGATTTGATACTTCACCAGGACACATTTTGTCTAAGAAGCGTCACTTCACCACTCCTCAAAATCGAATTTCTTCACTTGCAACACTAGTACTAGGGGCACCACTTCGCCTCTATACTTGTCCATGCTTGTGCTGAATTTCGTCATGAGTAACCATCTTGTACTCATGTCTTTATGGTCCCCATTGGACCTTTTCTGTGTGGCAGCATCATCAAGTAGCCCTTGTTTAGAGCATCCAAGTTGAGTCATCATCACATCCATGGAGTCTATCCCAAGTCCCTTTATATCCCACTATCATCCTCCATCCTTCATTGCTTGGTTCCTCTCTCGTGTTGCACATTATGGCCTTCAGTCCTACTATCCCCTATCCCTTATTATATTGTGTCAGTCACTGCCAGGTCATCCATGCCCTTTATGCTCTAACAAGGGAATTCGTATGTCCGCTACTCAGTACCCCCCATTCCATCATCATCCCTGGTGTCAGTCTATTAGTCGCTCTACTATTTTCTCTCGTGCCTTAGTTGAGGATTCCTTATTGCCTCACCTATGGCGGACCTCCTTCTGTCGACATCAGATCATTCATTCCATAATACAAGTCTAGAGGGTGGTGTACCTTGGTTCCAGCTTCCACTCTTGTTCAATGCCTCATACTATGCAAAGGGACACCTTATTTCCCTTTGACTTGATTGTTTCTCAGCTCCAACTCCTCATAGCATGATCAAGATCTGTATACTTGATGGTTCAATGATGCAGCAGATGATACCGGTGATTCCCTAGTGTGTGTGAGATGTTTTCAGACCTCATGAGGGGGTGGCCCTTCAGGTAGCCCCCCACATACCTGGATTACCTCTTCAGTACAACCTTCGATGCAACTCCATAGATTTGATGATGTCAGCCTCACCCACTTGCAGTGCCTTTTAGTTTGCATGTATAAGTCAGATTTTCAGAGCCCTTTCCTGTTTACAGGGGCACTTTGGTTGTACTTATATCTCATGTAATCAGATATTATTATATAAGTCCTGGCTGCTATCCCAGGCATAGTATTTATGTGGGATTCATCATCATGTTTTTACCTGGCTCATGTTTAAGCCGGCATGTACTATATTGTTCAGTCCCTTGTTTACTGGACGCATTATACTTTTTACTTTGTTTCGACGGGCATAGGTATGCCTCCCTCGCCGCCTATAGCACAGGTAATCACTTATAAAAGAGACTTGCCACACTTGTAAGTCTCGCCTCCTCGGGGTCTAGCCCTATAGCGCTTTGGTCTACCTTATATTTCTCTCTCTCTGACTTCACCTTCGGTGTCTAGTGATTGAGTTCTTACAACGTACTTTGGTCATACGATTAGCTCCTAATGCTCCCACACTGGGGGCCAATCTGTTACACCATTTTTTGGTCATCTAACATGTTACTATTAGATGGACCTAAGTACACCATGTAAGACCAATTTTACCCTAAGTAAAATTGCTTTCACTATGAAAAATAACTTAGTAAACCACCTTTATTAAGTTTTTTATGGTCTAAACAGGAAACAAGTGAGAAGTATTATAAATCCACATTGTTTGGTTTTCCTCGAGAATAATTTGTTACTTGATGGTTTAATTAATATTATTAGTCGTGTTAACCCAAAACAAAGAAAAATTAATTAGATAAATTATTATTTATCTTATTATTTCTAGGAAATAGTATTTAAACCTTATTTAAATAATATTCCTTGTTAAATTTGACTAAATCATGCATTAATAATTAAATAAATCATTATTTATTTGATTATTACTTAACCACATCCTTAAAATAACAAATAAATCATTTATTTATTTATTATTTACAAATAAAGGGATTTGACCCAAGTCAAATTCTTTTTCCCTCCAACAAATATAATAAAATATTCCATAAAAGTTGGATCTAGAATTGGTTAATAATATTTTAATTATGCACCAACATCTAGACTAACTTAGTATTTTGTTATAAATAGAAGGATTTTTCCATTCACTCATTACCTTTTGTTGCCTAAAGATCACTTTGGATCTATACTTTTGGTCTGACTTTGATCTACCATCATTGTCATATTTTGCTATCATTTTTCTTGTGAGCTCCCTTTGAGTTCCATTTTTGTCTGGGTTTTCTACACCATCAAGAGAGAGGGATTTTAGATCTGAAGTGTTGAGGACTTACAAGAACCCATCCCATTGAGGAAGACTGGTAACATCCTTCTATGTTCTCCTCCCATGTGCCATAAATACAACATTCTTTAAACATATTCTTGTCTTGTCTATTGGATGCATGGAGAAACTCTTGTTTTCATTTACTGCTTAATGTATTTTAATTCATAGATCTAGATTTTGCAGCATTTATCTTTGTCAAATAATTGCAAATCTAAAGATATTGGCAGCCATCTTTGCTGTTAGGGTTGTTTGTTATGCATGGCTAAAGTGAGCCTTTTTCGTACACTTGTGATTAAGATTCATACTAACAAAGAACGTAATAATATAACAAAGATAAGATCTAAGTGAAAGAAGCATAAATAAATCACAAGTAATTATCATGAAAAATAAATTTTAATAAAAGCCCTAATTTCTTGACACCTAATACCACTAAATATTGATCAGTAGTGGGGTGTTTCTTTACAAATCTACCTTTTTTATCTCCAGTTATAATATGATAATGCATAAATGAACATTATTAAAACTAAGTCTAATTTAAATAAACAAATATAAACATGATTTGGACTTGTGTATACTCAACTAAAGTGAATTTGTGGGTTCTTATCTCTCGTATAATCGCCTTCATTCCTCTAAATTCTAAATTATTGTATTTGTGAAAATTAAAATGAAAAATTTCAAGAAGACTCTAATTCTAGCTTAACTCAGAATGTGCTTCCCTAGTAACGACACCAAAAATTTCAAGCCAACTCAAGTACATAAACTAGGACACAATATTTTATCAATCCGTGTGTCCATAAACTTAGAAGCATAATGATTTTCTTAGAGAGCTAGGTTAGATTGGTTGTCACTTTCTATGATTAAGTGCTAAAGTTATATAATTAAAATCAAAACTCGGAATATTAATTAAAAGTTAAAGTTAAATCAAGGAAGCATGAAATGAAACCTCTAAACTAAACACACTACTTTAAATGTAAAACACACTCATATGAATCATGAACATTTTGTATTGGGCATACACTAAGGCCTTTAACACAAGTCATAGTCTTCTACATAGTCATGTTCAATAATTTCAAGTTCTCATGCTCAAATTCTTGTAAATGATTGAAATTGGAAACAATGATTCAAGGGTTTTGGTTTAATAGATTGGTAATTCATCAGGGAATTTCTTGTTGATGAGAGCAAGTGGACACTCTAGTAGTCCTTTATTCAATCTAGTATACTTCAACCAAACACCATTTAAAAAGGTGAGAATGCACTATAGTCTTCTCCATTTATAAGAGAGAAAATGGATGGTCACTCAAGTAGTCTTCTACGCATCTTCTTAATTGGTGTGTACCTAAGTCATTGATTTAGTCTTCAAAAGAAAGAAATGAAAAATGATTCAAAGGAAGAAAGGAACTATGGTGTTTATTAATACAATTCTAAGTGAAAAGTTGTGAAATAGTTGGGGCCTTCTCCACCAATAAAGGTAGTGGATGGCACTTCTGGTGCTTTCCTAAACTTGTCAACTAGTTTATCTACATAAGAAACAGTTATCTTATGATAAGTAAATCTTATGAACTGCACTTGAAATCATGAAATATAAAAAAATATGTTATTGAATATGGTGGTGAGCTCACATAAACTACAAGCACAATCTCATTAAGGAACTAGTATGAACAAGGAAAGTAAAGATACACAAAAAAAAACTAAAAAAAAACAGTATAAACATGAAAAAAATACATCTGAAAAGGTTATATCCGCATGTACAAAATAAATGAACAACACAGAAGATGTAGTGCACAAGTTTTTGTTGTGGGGGCTCTCCATGCCTTATTAAGCACACCAAATGTCTACAAGTGGTTGGATATCAAAGCAATAGCATTTATTAAGTGAAATAAGCTTGGAGAAAGCTTCAAAGAATAAAACTTGAGCTGCAAAATATTTCTTCAAAGTATTCAAATTAAAAACTTGTTTTGAAAACACTATATTCTTGGTTTTATAAGAAAAAATACAACTAAATACCCAAAAATAATTTATGTTGCTAATTGTTCCCTATCCTAGGGATGTAATCAAATAAAATCGACTATTTTTAGTGCTCAAATCATGGATAAAATTAGAAAAAAATGAATCTGAGTGAAATTATGAAGATGAACTATGTTTTTTCTAATGAAATGGGCATCTCATGATCATTTTTCATCAAGTGGGTAGGTATTCATCCATCTCGAGATATCAATATATAAAACCAATGTCTCAAAATTTTCCCAAGTTGCCTATAAATATGAAAAAAAATGATCATTTACGAGTTATATTGCATCTTGTAAATTCGTGTTACATTGAAATTATTTAATAGTTTTTTGAAAATTAAAAACGTTCAACAAAATACCTTAGGGAATACATTTATTAGGCCAAATATGAAGAAATGTCATCAAAAAAACTTAGAAAGGTTTAAAGTAAAATTCATAGAAAAAAACTGTGTCATAAAAAAGGACTGATTTGCATAGTGATATGCTTTGCTTCTTGTGAAGCCAAGTCCCAATGTATAAGTATCAAAATTTTGATATAACATTCTTGGTGATTTCTTTATCTCATATAGATACTTTTTTATCTTACACGCCAACTCTTTATTTCCCTTCACCACAAAGCCTTACGAATGCTTCATGTAGATTTCTTCTTCCAGATCCCCATATAGGAACGTTGTTTGTGCATCCATCTATTATACTTGAAAATTAGATTTAGTAGCAACAGATAAAATATAGAATAGAATTTAACTTGGAAATAAGAGAAAAAATCTAACTAAATTCAATTCCCTCTACTTGGGAATAAGTGTTTGCTACTAATAGATCTTTGTATTTCTCCACTTTTCCTTCTGCATTTGACTTATTCTTAAACACCCATTTTCTACCAGAGGGATTTCTTTCAATTAACAACTCCAATATATCCAAGCCGCATTCTTATCCAAGGATGCCATTTATTCAACCATGGCCTTTTTCCAAAGTTTTCATTCCTTTGAATCCATTGCCTCCCTAACAGTTCTAGGGTCATCATTAGTATAAACAAAATAGAATTTGAATGGAAATTAGGTGGATTATACCTTTCTAGCTACCTTATTTCTTGAACTAATCTCCTTGGTACTATAATTTTTGGCTTTTATTCTTTTGATTCCTCTTCTTCTATAGATTTTGATTCATCGTCCTTCAATTCAAACTCTATCTTTTGTGGTTCTCTCTACCTTGGTAAGACTTCCTAGTTGACAACATCTTTGATTTCTATAAATACCACATCCTTAACATACACAACCTTATTATTTTATGGGTTATAAATCTTATAACATTTCATACCATATTTATACCTAATAAAGATACATGTTTCAGCTTTTTTATATAGCTTACTTATATTTTCCTTTGAAATGTGTACATAAGCTTCACTTTCAAATACATTGAGATGTTTAAAAGAGGGTTTCTTACCAGTCCTTACGTTATGTGGATTCTTGTCATCTAAAACTTATGAGGGTGATTTTTTTACTAGGTAACATTCAATTTCCAATGCCTCTGCCCATAATTCCTATCCTAACCTAGCACCGTTAAGCATGCTCCATTATTTGTCCATTACCATCTTTCTCATCCTTTTTACAGCTTGAGGTGTTCAAGAGATTCTTAAGAGAGAAAGTGAGTAGTTCATTTTTATTTTCAAAAGGAAGGATTTCTTGCATCCGTACACTATTGGGGGCATGGATTGTATAAAATCCATGTAGATTCAACAAATAATTGTAATATTCTAAAACATTATTCTTGAATCTACTCTACCAATTTTTGAAACCAATTTAGATCTTGAAATAAAAAATTATGAAAGAGAAATCATTTCAATCCCACAACACAAATATTTCATGGGGAAAGCTTTAACTAAAAACCCTATTATCTTTATATTTCATAATTCATAAAATATGAGAAGATTAAAATGATTTAATCAGAGCTAAGAAACCTTTGCACTATCTATATGTCTCAATGATTCCTAGACAAGATTAGTTCAATACTTAACCATTTTTTTTCCCTCCGGGATCCTTATTTCCTTATGTTATTTCCATGGGTAATTAGGCCCTATTAATTAGGGAAATCCCCAATCCATATTGCACAATCCATTAGGGACCTTCCTATAACTGCATGCACCACCTGTACAATTCAGATAATTATACAACTGATAATACATTCCCCCCAAACTCCAATCTCAACAGGTTCTTTCTCAAAACTGACATGCATGAGTTATTTATGAGTGAATTATCAGTTAATTGGTTGAACACATGAATTGACACTCCATTATCTAACCTCCTACCAATTCCTCCATTAGTTAGAACTAGTTTAACTGACTTTAACTCAGATAAACTGAGTTAATTAATTACAACTCAAAATAAACTCAACCGAGGCTCCTATAATGTAGGAGACACTCTACATGCCTCTATTTTGACCCTCAACTCAAATTAACTGAACCAAATAAGTCATCCTAACTTATTTAACTCGTACAAGCTATCATGTGATGTGGAATTATAATTTTATTCCAATTTAATCAAAGGAAAATTAAATTAGAATCATTTCGTGGTTTCATTTTCAACACTCCCTCTCGGCTAGAAAGGGATTGTCTAATACCCTGATCTTGCCTCTATGGAACTAAAATTTTCTTCTTAACAGTTCCTTCGCCAAGGTAGTTACATATTGCTCCTTTGTAGGAACATATTCTAACAACATAATCTGCCTCTGCACACAATCTCTAAGATGGCGATATTGGATGTCAATATGCTTGGATCTATCATGAAAAATTGGATTAACCAAGAGTTTGATGCAACTCTGGTTGTCACTGTAAATCACCGTAGGATCCATTTGTTGACCAAACAACCCAACAAGAATCTTCCTCATCCAAATAGCCTCACATTAGGGGAATTTTGAGTCTAAAATGGGCCTCCCAAGAAAAATGTACAACCAAAATAAACTTTATAAGAACCAACAGGATTCAAGATGATGATGATGTCAACCATGTGTTATTATTCACCATTTTTGGAGTAAAAAGGTAAAAAGATTAAAAATAATAAAATAATAAAACTACATTTTCAACTCGTATTTTCAACTTATGTCCCTAAGGTTTTACTCAAATTTCGAGCTAGAGTACTTGTTGGATGCAAAATTTAATTCTTCATCCAAGGAGTACCCATGTTGCATACTTTCGATGAACCCTACTACACGAAAAATGAAAAATACATGAAAAAACGTGATTGCATTCATGTTTTTCATGTATTTCTCATTTTTCGTGTAGTAGGGTCCATCGAAAGTATTCAACATGGGTACTCCTTGGACGAGGAATCCAATTCTACATGCAATGAGTGTTGACACTCAAAATTTGAGTAAACCCATAGGGAGATAAGTTGAAAATACAAGTTGAAAAAATAGTTTTTTCATTTTTCCCTCCAAAATTTGATGATGTAATCTAATATTATTTTATTATTTCCACTATTATTTTATAATTTCCTTAGGAGGCCCATTTTGGACCTCAAAATTATCCTAATTCAAGTTTCTTGGCTAGCATCCATGTACTCTACTTATACTAAACTCGGTGCAATTGATCTATGCTTCATGTTGATCAGGAAATTGTTGTTGACTCAATATTGAAGATGCCCCCTGATCTACTCTTCCTGTCAGATGGACCCTGCCCAATTTTCATCTTTGAATCCTTGAAGCTTCACTCCCTCTGTCTGTTTGTACCAAATACCAAACTGAGTGGTTCCTTTGAGGTATCTCAACACATGTTTGGTTGTCTTCCAATAGAACTTGGTTGGCTTAACCATTGCTTGAATAATTCTGTTAACTGCATAACACATGTTCGGTTGTGTGTTCACCAAGTACATAAGAGAACCCACAAGCTACCTCTAAATGGAAGCTTCTACCACATCACCTACAGTAGCATCTTCCTTCCTCCAATTCCCTTCTAGAGGAGTCTACATGGGTTTTCTGATCTCCATGAGAAACTTCTTCAGTATCGCATTGTCATACTTTCCTTGAGATGCAAACAGTTCCTCATCTCTTTTCCAAATTTCCAAACCAAGGAAATAATTCAAGATCCCCATGTCCTTCATTTCAAATTCTCTTGCAAGATTCTCTTTGAAAGATTTGATCAGATTCTCATCACCTGTTAGAATTAAATCATCAACATATAATGCTATAATCAATAATTTACCTTCAACCACAATATGGTAAATATTATATTTTCTTTACTTTTGGTGAAGCCCAACCCAGCGAAATAGTTATCAATCTTGGTGTACCAAGAAAGGATGCTTGTTTCAATCCATACAATGCTCTCTTTATTCTACACACATGTGACTCTCTGTCGAAGGTATCAAATTCTTTTGGCTGCTCTTTGTACACCTCTTCCTCAATCTCTTTTTTGAGGAAAGTTTTATTTACATCCATCTAATGTATCTTCCATCCCATCTCTGTTGAAAGCGCAAGAATAGATCTTATTGAAGAGTACCTTGATACTGGAGAAATTGTCTCATTGTAATCTATTCCCTCTACCTGAGAGAACCCCTTGGCCACAAATATGGCCTTATGTTTCTCCACACTCCCATATGCTACTTTCTTCACATTGTAGATCCACCTGGATCCTACAACTGACTTGTCCTCTGGTCTTGGGAAAACTTCCCATGCACTGTTTATGATAATGGAGTCATACTCCTCTACCATGGAATCAACCCATATTGGTTTCTACATTTCTTCCTTAAATGAGGATGGCTCAGGCTCTACACTCTCACTCATAAGAACCATGTATCTAGTGTACCAATTTGGAGACCTTCTCTGCCTGTGTTGTGATGTATGTGCTTCCACATTTTCTCTAGCATCATGTATCAACCTGTCAACCTCTCTGGTGCACTTTATTTCTTCTATGGATGTCTCTGCACGAGTGGGTGCTTCCACTCTTTGTTCCTCTACTTTTGGCTGCTCTACATCTTGAGGTTCTTATTTTGGAGCGAAGAGCTCCTCATCTGCACGCATCTGAAGCTCCCTCTCAAGGGAAATTTTCATGGACTTTCCTTCACCGAATTTCACATCTCTATGAACCACTGTCATCTTGTGAGATGGAAGTTACACCCGATAGTTTTGATTTGTATCATTATACCCCACAAATATTCCCAACTCAATTGTTGGTTCTATATTTTTTTGTGCATCTTCGGTATCATAATTTTAAACTGATGAGCCAAAAATTCTGAAGTGTGCCACATCTGGCTTCTTATCAACAAAGGATTCTTTTGGTGTACTCATCCTGATAATCCAATGAGGACTTATACTATGCACATACACAGTTGTGTTGCATGCTTTCGCCCACAAGTGAAACGATAGGCCCTCACCATGTAACATCTCCTGTGCAGATCCCACAATACTTTTTTTCTTTCTTTCCGCAACACCATTCTGTTGTGGGTTATGAGGTGCTATCAACTCTCATTTAATGCCTTCTGATGCACAAAATTTATTGAATTCATTCGACAAATATTCTCCATCGATGTCGCTCCTGAGAACCTTCACCTTCTTGCCTGTGTATTTTTCAACAAGTTCTTTGAATTCACAAAATCTTGAGAATGTTTGGTATTTCTTCTACATGAAGAATATCCAACACTTCTATGAAAAATCATCTACAAAAATCACATAATACCTATTCTTGGTCGTGGAGGTTTTTGGGAATGGTCCACACAAATCTTAGTGAACTCTTTCAAGGATCATTTTTTCTTAACTATCCTTACCATGAAAGGTGGCCTTGTTATTCTTCCCTAATGTACACCCTTTGCATGTATCATGTTTCTCAATTGCACCCTTGGAAATTCCTATAGAAATATCTTGCATGATCTTCAAAGTTCTATGTTGTAAATGGCCCAATATTCTATGCCATATGTTAGGTCCCTATATTACTAGTGTCTACCCTTATTGTTGTTAGTGTAGCCCCATTATTTTTATTATTGTACCCCTCTATTCCCCATATTGTTATTATTGTTCTCCATAAAATCCCACTATTGTTATTATTTTTCCCTTACATTATTATTGTTAGGCTAGCTAGGATTATATTGTGACCCCATGGACTCCTATATATAGAAAGGACATTTTTTCATTTGTATCATCCAAAAAAATTTCATCTATGTAATGTAAAGGAGGTTTCCCCCTCGAAGTGGCTGATTTCTAAGACGTTGATCTCTCTTTTCTTCTATTTTGGGAGTTGGTTTCATAAAATTTGGTATCAGGGCTCTCGATTATAGGGTTTCAATGCTTCAAACAATTCATCATGTAATTTTCGCTATAAATTGTTTTATACGAAGGTTTAGAAGCTAAAAAAACCACATTTGTGAATAAATCCTGAGGAACTTCGTGTACAAATTTCAGATCTTGGTTCGCAATATTTTCGGAGATATGATCTATGGAAGTTAGGGTTTTTCAAGATCCTGAATTTCATCGCAAAGAGATGACCTTGGGAAAATTGTCATAACTCTCTCTGAGCATCGGATTGGAATTCTATAAAAAGAGGTCGAAAGTACACATATTAGAGTTTCCTGTGTCTCGATTTCAGAGCTGAAGGAGGAAACAGTGACACATGGCATTCCGTACAAGTTCGCTCTACTGAACTAGTCCATAATTAGGTCATTGTGGGAGATTGAGCATAGAGTTTTCTTGAAGAATCCAAATCATGTCAGACCTGTGGCATTAGAAAGAAGATTTAGAGGGCTACTAAAGGACTGAAGATAAAATATTTTGGATCCTAAATTACAGATATATATCAGTTTAAATATCAAGCTCCTCAAAAGAAATAAAAAGGTGTGTATTTGTTTTTAAAAAATTTCATAAGCATTGTTTGAAAAATTAGTTTGAAATTATTTCAAGGGCATATTGAAGCATAGATATCAATATTGGGTTCTAAAATACCCCCTAAAAAAAATTCAACACCCATTAAGCCCTCAGAAGGCTCTACTATGACTCATGAAGAGGAAGAAGTGCAACATGATGTATCAAAATTACAAGACCAAGTGCACCAAATTTCGCTCTCGCAAAGAGTAACAATAAATGAAATGGATGGTTTGAAGAAAGGCGTGGAAGCTAATATGGATGGTTTGAAGAAAGGCATGGAAGCTAAGATGGATGGTTTGAATAATTGCATGGAAGCTAAGATGGATGGCGTGGAAGCTAATATTGATGGCGTGGAAACTAAGATGGATGCCATGGAAGCTAAGATCGATGGTATAGAAGGCAACATGGAAGATTTGAGGAAATACATGGAAGGTTTAAAGGAAGGTTTCGCAAAGTTGCTACAGAAAATCTTCCTAATGGCGAAAAGGTAGTAGAGAAAAATCATGATGAAAACAAAATAAATGTTAATCATGATTTCATAGACTCTAATATTGGATTTAAGACCCACCATATTCCAAATATCGATATGAGGAAGTTTGATGGCAAGGATCCTGTAACATGGATACTACATATGGAGAAATATTTTGATCTCCATAATGTGCAAAACACACAAAAGGTACGCATTACAACTTTATAATTAGAACCAAATACATTTGTATGGTATCGATGGCTTTGCTCTCGTAAAAAAATTGTCACTTGGTCAATTTTTACGAAGGAAACGATATCACATTATGAGGATACAAAGAGAAACACCTTCTTTAGCCAATTAATAAATCTCAAACAAAAGGTTTCAACGGTGGAGCACATTGAGGACTTCCAAAAATTGAATATAAGGGTAACTGATATTTGAGAGGAACACAGGATTGATGCCTTCATAGGGACTTTAAAGGATAACATCCAACATGAGGTTCACCTTTGGGAATCTGATTCATTGGAGAAGGCATTCAAGTTGGAAAGAAAAATTGGAAGTAAAATTATGGAGACAAGGAAGCCTACTACTCACATCTATAAAGATGGAAGTTTTTCTACTCCTAGACTTCCACAACCTACAAAGTTGACACAACAACAATTGGAAGAAAAAAGAGAAAAAGGGATTTGCTACAGTTGTGATAACAAATACACTAAAGGTCATAAGTGTGCTGAGAAGAAATTATTTTACATAAATTGTGAAGAGGAGGAAGAAAATGAACAATAAACTTCAAAAGAAGAGGATATACACTAGGAACCAACACTATAAAAAGAAGAAATGAGTCTGACCATATCCTATAATTAATTGTCAAGAATTACCACTCCTCAAACTCTCGAGATAGAAGGACATATCAAGACTAAAAAATGTAATAGTGTTGATTTATCCATGTAGTATCCATAATTTTATTCATTGTACGGTACCCAAGAAATTGAATTGCTTCCTATACCCAGCACTAGAGTGTCAAGTGATGGTTGCAAATGGAGAAACTATAAATTGCTCTGGAAATTTCCATAATATCAAGATAACCATGGGGGAATATGTATTGAATATTCCAATGCTTTCCATTCCAATGGGAGATGTTGATGTTTTACTAGGAGTACAATGGTTACAAACTTTGGGGATGGTATCTTTTAATTTTCAAGAAATTTTCTTGAAAAAAAAAAATCAAAAGGAAAGTAAGTTGAATTATGGGGTATCACAGGGAAGCCGGGAAATATAATAAGCTCTAATGTCATGAAAAATCTTCTGAAGAAATAACAACGAGGCGTAATTGTGCAATTATGCTCACTAAAATTTCCAACATCAAAATCATCTATTTCTACATATCTCCAAAAAGTCTTGAACAACCATTCCAAGGTGTTTGAAACTCCCAAAGGACTCCCACCTATTCGTGATCATGATCATGC
Source organism: Pinus albicaulis (assembly GCA_034641835.2). Lineage (NCBI taxonomy): Eukaryota > Viridiplantae > Streptophyta > Pinopsida > Pinales > Pinaceae > Pinus > Pinus albicaulis. The sequence continues at coordinate 1,033,257,076 of CM076575.1, read as the reverse complement.
TATTCATTTGATTCCAGGAAGTGTTCCTCCAAACATCAGGCCTTACAGAAATCCTTATGTCCAAAAGAGTGAAATTGAACGTATTATTGCAGAAATGTTAGAGGTCGGTATAGTTCAACCTAGTCAAAGTCATTTCTCTACTCCAGTATTATTGGTGCACAAGAAGGATGGGTCATGGCGCATGTGTCAAGATTATAGGGAGCTCAATAAGCTCACTATTAAAGATAAATTTCTCATTCATGTGATTGATGAATAATTGGATGAATTACATGGAGAAAATTATTTTACTGAGTTGGATCTTCAATCAGGATATCATCAAATTAGAATGAATACTAAAGATATTTCCAAAACAACATTTCTAACTCATGAGGGTCATTATGAATTTTTGGTCATGCCTTTTGGCATTACTAATGCACCTTCTACATTTCAAGGGTTGATGATTCCATTTTCAAACCCTTCCTTAAAAAATTTGTGTTAGTATTTTTTGATGATATACTAATCTACAACAATTCTTGGAAGGATCATGTTCAACATGTTGACACGGTGCTCAAACTATTGGAGGAGAAACAATTATATGGGAAAGCCTCCAAATGTTTCTTTGGAGTACAAGAGGTGTAATATCAAGGTCATATTGTATCTCAGGAGGGTGTTAAGGTGGACCCTAAAAAAATTAAAGCCATTAAGGAATGGAAAGTCCCCACAACCATAAAGCAGTTGCGAGGATTTCTCGGGTTAACAGAGTATTATCACATGTTCGTTAAGAATTATGGGAGAATAGCAACACCTCTAACAACATTATTGAAGAAAGATGCATTTTCATGGACTCCTAAAGCAAATAATGCCTTTGACCATCTTAAAGAGGCAATGTGCCAAGCATCGGTCTTAGCTATGCCAGACTTTACAAAAACCTTTATTGTGGAATGTGATGCCTCGGGAAATGGAATTGGTGTTTTTTTGATGCAACAAGGAAGGCTCGTTGCTTTTGAAATTCATCCAACCAAAGGAAATTATTTACAGAAAGCTATTTATGAGAACGAAATTTTGGCAATAATACATGCACTAAAGAAATGGCGATCTTACCTAATGGGAAGACACTTCAAGGTAAAAATTGATCATGATAGTCTTAAATACTTTTTGGAACAAAGACTATATTTAGAAGAGCAGAAAAAATGGGTCACAAATATGTTGGGTTATGACTTTGAAATCATCTACAAAAAAGGGAAGCTAAATGTTGTTACAGATGCAATCTCAAGAAAAGATGAGTAGGTGGAAGCATTTCTTTGTTCCATTTCTATTATCCAACCATATTGGATAACCGAAGCAAGGGAGAAATGGAATATTAATGAAGAAGTGTGGACACTCATTCAAAATTTGCAGCAAGATCCCAGTACATCTAATAAATTTAGCTGGAAATTTTTTTCCTTATGGTACAAATATTGCTTATATCTTTGTAAGAATTCCCAACTAAAACAAAATATTCTTTGGAATTTCACACCTCTCCCTTAGGAGGACACTTGGTATTTTTTAAAAATTACCATAGGGTGAAGAATAATTTTTGAGATGGCCTTAAATCTGATATTTAAAAGTTTGTGGCGGAATTTTTGGCTTTCCAACAAAATAAATTTGAGACAATTAAAACCTCGGGTCTGCTACAGCCTTTATCCATTCCAAGTCAAATTTTGAAGGAGGTTTCAATGGATTTTATAATAGGTTTTCCCAAGTCAGAAGGAAAGAGTGTCATCATGGTGGTAGTTTATAGAATTACTAAGTATGCACGCTTTTTTGCAATGTCTCGGCCATTTAAATCAAGTACAGTTGCTACTACATTTATGGAAACAATTCAAAAGCTACATGGAAACCCAAAGATTATTGTAAGCGATAGAGATCCCATTTTCACTAGAAATTTTTGGACAGAATTATTTTCTTGTTTGGCCACTCAACTAGCTCATAGCTCATCTTATCATCCTCAATCCGATGTCCAAACTAAGATAGTGAACAAATGTTTGGAATTGTATCTTTTTTTTTTTTGTATCTGATAAAAAAACACAGTGGGTCAAGTGGTTACCTGTGGCTGAATGGTGGTTTAACACAATCTTCCATACTCTAGCAAAAGTAACCCCATTTATGGCACTTTATGGATATCATCCACCGTCCATCACATAATCTTTCAGAGTAAATTCTAAGGTTCAAGTAGTGGAAGATCACATCAAGCATCAATAAGAAGTTCTCCAACTCTTAAAGGATAACCTAAATTTGGCACAAAATCGAATGAAACAACAGGCAGATCAACATCACAGCGGGAGAAGTTTTGATATAGAGACTGGGTATTTTTACGGCTACAACCATACAAACAAATATCCCTCAAGAAAGCCAAGAAGGATAATAAATTATCACCAAATTACTATGGTCCTTACAAGGTGTTGCAAAATATTGGTACTATGGCATACAAATTGGAGCTTCCTACTTCTTCCCGAGTGCACCCATTTTTCCATTTTTCATGCTTAAAGAAGGTTATAGGTGACAAACTTCCAATTCAAACAATATTACCAAAACTTTATGACGAAGGAAAAATCATATTGGAACCTGAAGTAGTCAAAGAAACAAGAACTCGATAGCTATGAAATCGATCAATTTCAGAGCATATCATCCAGTGGAAGAAATTACCCACTAAATATTCCACATAGGAGGATGATAATTTTATACAGAAGCATCCAAAACTACTCAAGCATTGAGGACAACAATTTTTTGAAGGAGAGGGGCATGTTAGGTCCCTATATTACTAGTGCAGTCCCTTATTCTTGTTAGTGTAGCCCCCTTATTGTTATTGTTGTACCCCTGTAGTCCCCATATTGTTATTATTGTGCCCCATAAAAGCCCACTATTGATATTGTTTCACCCTTACATTATTATTGTTATGTTGGCTAGGATTATATTGTGACCCCATGGACTCCTATATATAGAAAGGAGGTTTTTTCATTTGTATCATCCAAGAATTGTTCATTTATGTAATGTAAAGGAGGTTTCTCCCTCAAAGTGGATGATTTCTAAGGCGTCGATCTCTCTTTTCTTCTATTTTGGGAGCTAGTTTCATAACCTTCTTAGCTATTAAATTCATTCGACACATATTCTCTATCGTTGTTGCTGCTGAGAGCTTTCACCTTCTTGCATATCTCTTTTTCAACAAGTTCTTTGAACTCAAAAAATCTTGAGAATGTCTAATATTTCTTCTGCATGAAGAATATCCAACACTTGCGTGAAAAATTATCTACAAAATTCATATAATACCTATTCTTGGTCATGGAGATTTTCGATAACGGTCCACACAAATCTGAGTAAAAGCTTTCAAGGATCACTTTTTTTTTACTACCCTTATCATGAAAGGTGGCCTTAGTGTACTTCCCAAATGTACACCCTTTGCATGTATCATGTTATTCAAGTGCACCCTTGGGAAGTCCTGTAGAAATATGTTGCATGGTCTTCAAAGCTCTATGGTGTACATGACCCAATCTTCTATGCCATAACCCATTGATGTCTCGATTCTCCACCTTCTCCACTTTCATGCTTAAGGTATTACAATATTCTACTTCCAATTTTTAGAGGTTCTTTACTTGAACCTCGATCTTCTTCACTTGTCCCGTGGCTATGTGATGAAGGAATTTCCTTCCTTTGCTAAATATCACATCATAGACATTCTCTTCCAACATTATACATCCTAATTTCTTCCTAAAACCAGGAATATACATGACATATTTTAATGTGAGAGGAGAACCAGACTTCCTCTGAAAGGTAATAATACTAATGACAGTTTCACTATACCTCCCATTATCTCCCATCTTGATGTGCATCTGGACGTCCTTCTCCTCCAATTTGTTGAAGAAATCTTTATTTCTGGTCATATGGAATGAGGCTCCACTATCCAGGTACCACACAAAACCCATCACTAATGACAAAATGCATGTGATAAGAGTTAAATACAACTCAAATTGTGAAGCAATATCTTCACTTGTCACTCCTCCTAAGGGCTTCTTGTTGATCGTCTTGTGCAAACACTTTATGGAAATATGTCCCAGCTCATGTTAGTGAAAACATTTAATATTTGACAATTCCTTCTTCTTGCCTTCCTTACTAGAATATTATTTGGAATGGGATGACTAACCTTTCCCTTTATTTTCCTTTCCATCCAAGGCATGGTTCTCCTCATCATCATGCTTTGATGAGGATCCATATCTAGTGTTTCTTTGAATCTCTTCTTGCACCAATTTTGACCACAATTTCTCCCACTCTGGTAGCTTCTCCCTCATGTTCACCGAATCGTAGTAGTTGTGTCAACTCTTGGGAAATCCTAGAAGTTAGAGGCTTTCCAGATCATCCTCGGGAAATGTAACACCAACACTTCCAAGATCATCACGACATTGAGTGAACTTGGTCAAGTATTTTTGTATTGTGTCACCCTTCTCCATCTTGATTTTTCTGAGTGTGTCCTTCAGTGCCAGCTTCCTGTGGTCATTATTGTTTTGAAAAAAATATTTAAAATCCTTCCACATAGCATATGTATTTTCCTTTCCATGGAGGTTTGACACAATATTATCTCAAACACCTTCCAAGAGAATCTGTCTTGCCTTTTCTACGTTCTTCTTCCATGCCTCTATATCTTGAGCATTTGTTGTTGCAAGCCTAGGAATATCAGTGTCTATGAACTCCTTCAACTCGTTTTCTTCCAACACTACTTCCATCTTGTCTCTCCAATATTTTTAATTAAAACTACCCTCAAGGGCATATTTGATTCTCAATCCATAGAAATATATTCTAATCCTGCTGCTAGCCTTGAAGAGTATATCTTTAAATTCGATTCACCTGAATAGAAAAAATTGTATAATTCTCTTCTAGAGTGATTCCTGGTCCGATATCATGTTGAAAATCCATGTAGATTCAACTTATAATGGTAATATGATAAAAAATTATACTTGAATATACTCTACCAATTGTGGAAACCAATTTAGATCTTGAAATCACAAAACATGAAAGAGAAAGAATTTCAATTGCACAACACAAAGATTTCCTGGGGAAAGCCTCAGCTAAAAACCTCGCTATCTATATATTGCATAAGTTAGAAAATATGAGAATATTACAATTATTTTCTCCAAGATGATAAAGCTTTTCACTATCTATATATGTCTCAATGATTCCTAGAAAAGTCTAGTTCAATACTTAAACAATTTTCTACCCTCCAGGATCCCTATTTCCTTATGGTGTTTCCTTGGGTAATTATTCCCTGTTAATTAGGCAAATTCCCAATCCATAATATGAAATACATTAGGGTATTTCCTCTTACTACAAGCACCACCTATACAATTCAGATAATTATACAACTGATAGTACATTGCCATTGAAATCCAATCTAAACTAGGTCTTTCTCAGAACTGACATGCATGAATTATTTATGAGTAAATTATTAGTTAACTCGTTGAACACATGAAGTGACACCCCATTTTCTAACCTCCTACCAGTTCCTCCATAAGTTAGAACTAGTTTAACTTACTTTAACTTAGATAAACTGAGCTAATTAATTACAACTCAAAATAAACTCAACTAAGGCTCCTATAATGTAGGATACACTCTACATGCCTCTAGTTTGACCCTCAACTCGACTTAACTAAACCAACTAAGTCATCCTAACTTATGTAACTCGTACATTTTTTCATGTGATGTGGAACTACAAATTTATTATAATTTAATCAAGGGAAAATTAAATTAGAATCCTTTATTGGTGCCATTTTCAACATGGATGAGAAGGAGTTTACTTAAGTATAGAGTAACTTGAATGATTTGTTTTTTGAGTACATGTGGTGCCAATATTCTAGTGCAAAGGATAGTGAATAATGATGATGATGAAGAGACAACTCATGAGAGTTAGATCTCATTAGTTAAGGATCACCATCAACAACAACTAGTTGTTTCAATGCCTAATAGTTGTTTATGTGTGGATTTCATCTTCATTTCTTGTTCTTTCAAATATACTTTACTCTCTTGAAGGTTCAAGGATTGAATTCGTAAGCTTTATGTACACTTCCATATGCTTTTTCTTTTTTTCATTAGATGAATTGTGACAATATTTTGAATTTGTTTATCTAATACACAACTACACTACATATGTGTTTTTTCTTTGTTTATGATATGAAGCACTGGCAAGTTTTTTATTTTATTCATCAAATGTAATATTGAAATCGCAAAATACATTATTAATGAGCAATGCCAAAAGTTGGTTGTTTCATTATACATATGTCATATAATATACCCTCAATTAGCTAGATTTTAGCCAATGCCCTTCGCAAATGTGATCATGCCACGACTATGAGGAAATCTAACACAATATTCCTCACTAGCCACATATGGCACCTTCAAACATGAATTAATTCATTCAAATATTAGGTTCCTGAGTTCAAAAATTGTGTATTTTTTATTATTTTATATTGTATGTCGTGAATGTGTGTTTGTAAGCATTGAATATTTCCATAATTTTGTTTAGTATTTATTTTGGAAAATATTAATATGAAATGGGCTAGAGACTAAAATTTGAGTTTCATTTATGATAGAGGAAACCCTAGAATAAAATATATATCCAACATCGTCATGCCCTATTGAATATGCAACTAAGAATCATGAATTTGAGCTTTCAATATGTGATTGAAGAGACAAATATGAACAACATGCCTCAAAGCCTAGGTTCTTGAATTCAAATATTACACAGTTTGTCTTATTTTAGAACTTATTCCATGAATTTATGTGATGCAAGAACTGTATAGTTGCATAAATACACCTAATTAAAAAATTTTGAAAATATTATTATTAAATATGCCCTAAAAGTGTCGATATTTCATCGATTTTTTATTTATTTATTTTTTCTTTTAAATTGATGCATCTATAATTGATAGTTATTATTAATTTGAAAAGAATCCAGATTAATATGAAATAATGACAATTACCAAGAGAATTATTCCATTTTGGTATGCAATATGAGATCCAAAAATGAGCAGCTAACCTCAAAGCTCTAGTCCTTCAAACATCACATATATTTTCTTGCTTTAGAATTTATGCCATAAGTATCTCTAGAAGAAGTTCATAGTTTAAATAAATATGTTTCACCCTTTAATTTGTGTGGGAAATATTAATGAAATATGAAATTTTCCTAGGTTGTCACATAACTAAAATATTTTCAAATTTGTTATTATTTTTAAAAATTCGTGCAATCCTATATGCCTTTTTTTATGGGTTTTGAAAAAAATATATATAAATATATATTTTTTCTGTTTTGTGTAAGTCCAATTGGATATGGAATACCACGCTGAAAATCAATCATTCAACTCAAATCTCATGTTCCTTGAAATTCTATTTTATTATCTTACTTTATTTTTAACATTATGTCATGATCATGTCATCAAATCACTGGATATGGGTACTTGTTGACAGTGTTGGAAACCGCTAACACACAATGGGTCTCCCTGATATGAAGTCCCAATTAGACCTCACACCATTCGGTATAGGAGCCTTATCCAGAATATGGACCGACTGCCATTATCTTGAAGATTTTCCTTGGTTGCAATAGTTAGCATAAGAGAGCAACATGTGTGTACTTTCGAATGAGAAAGTAAGTAACCCTTGTGAAATGTTCAATCGAAAAATGTATCAAGGCTCTTTCCCCAAGAGGGAAGAGAAATTGGGTCCTTGAAGAAAAGTAGTAGTACTATTGTAATAAAGACACACACACATATATATGAAAAATTTGTTACCCATCTAGTGAAATAGTTCACATAGACATAATGACCATTAAAGAAATTACAACACACATTCAACAATATAAGCACCAAAGCCAATGAAATAGTTTAATTTCTTTAGTACATTAAAACATAAACACATACCACAAATATCTAAAGAATATTCTTAAAATATTCACGATACATGTGTGAAATTGTGTTGGCTCAACGAGCTTCAAGTTATTAAGCCAAATTTCCAAGATACATGGCTACAATGAGACACAACTAGTTCTAGTAGTGGAGCATTAAGCCACTACTTTCTCCTCAAAATAAAAATCATCTCTTTAATGCCTACTTGGAGAAGCCAAGTTGAAAATTCTATTGCATGAGTAATGAGGCTTCTTTTATAACATGAGGCTCGTGATCTTTCATATCCCCGTGACTCTTGGACTTATAATATGACCTTTGGAATTCCATGAGACATTTGAACTTTTACTAATGACTATTTTTTCCATATGTGACTCTTGGACTTCCACATATTTAAATTTGCAATATTTTCCAAAAATACATCATCATGTGATAACAACAAGACAAGTCATTGACATTGATGACTTGGAACCTAGTGACTTGTAACATGAAGTTCTTTGAGGATTGACGACATTGCCACTATGTCTTCAATACTTGTAGCAGGTCTTACATTATAGTTTCCTTCTACTCTCTAAAGGGTCTAGAGAGATTATGGGGTCTTCATTGGTCACTTTGATCACCACATTCCATGATTCCTTCAACTGTCACAATATGGTGCCTTTGTGCCTTTGTCTTCAAAACACCTCCTTGGACAACTTCTCTTGACATATACCCTCAAAAATATTTTTCCATGCTTACTGAGATAACCTGTAGGTATGGATCACTCATGGAAAGCAAACATTAGACCGGAAATCTCCTACTCTATCAAGATTCATGTAATGTACCAATTATGGATCAATAGTGCGCAAAGGAGAGAAGGAGATGCCTTCTAGGCACATGGTGCACTTGTAGGAGATACGGAGGTAGGAATTTATTACTGAGAATGTGCCATGCTTATTTTTGTAAGAGGAGGAGGCAAGGTGAGTGCATGGTGCAGTTCCAAGAGGAAAGTTTGGAGGGACTGTTCACTAGGACTACTCCATGCACTAGGAAGGAAGGTCAAGGCCACAGGGAGGGCACAGGGCACAAGGAGGGGCATCACTACCCACTAAAAGTGTGCAATGTGCTACACTGGGAGCCAGACGCAGGACTGGAACAAGGAGAAAGAGTAAACCAATAAGGAAAGGGGTCTTTCTCAATAGAATTGTGTAGTCTGTAGGAGAGAGAAAGGAGGCTTAGAATGGTGCACACCACATTTCTAGCTACCAAGAAAGGTCACTACTAGGCTCTATACATGCGCAGTGCAGTCTTTCTAGCCAAGAGAAGGAGTTGCAAGTTAAAAAAAATGACTAAGTATGGAAGGGTAAAACATGGAAAAACACAATGAGTTAGGAGCAAGATCAAGCGTTATACATCTCAACTCATCAATACAACTCAAACAGGACCCAAAACTAAGATATGTACATCAAAACACTATTTCACAAACATTATCCAAGTGCAACAAGAAAAACATGATAAACTGTGACACGTAAGTGTCGTTTTGTGACTATAAAGTGCATTATAGTTATTCTTAATGATCCAACAACACTTAGGAAGGGACATGAACACTTGAAACATGTACAGAAATATAAAATGACACTTGAAAACCAAAATCAACACTTCACAAGATGATAGGTAGTATCCAAAATTCAAACATAGTTGAAATTGTGTAGGGTTTTGTAGCAATGACAACACTTGGCGACACACTAGACGAGATTCAGCTTCTCTTTCTAGGTGTCACTTTCAGTGCAGAGTCTAAACCTTCAGGAAGTATTAACTCATCATAAGTATCACTCTATATTCATCACTTATCCTGGTTTACCACATGGATTCTCTTATTTACTTGGCTCAAACACATTCAAATTTATGTCAAAATTCTCCTGTTTTGATTTGGGGAGAGGGTAATAATGTATTGAGCTTCTGGTAATTAGATGTTAAGCACATTCCCTAGTGTCCCTCTGCTACCAGTGAGCTTTTCCAGTACCACGGCAGAGTCGCCTCAAGGAATCATAAGCATTTCTTTGCTTTCAGTGTGTTTTTTTAGTACCCCGGCAAAGTTTCTTACTTCACCTCTTTGTGTAGGAAGTCTTTCTCTTCTTCACCTTATTTAGTTACTAATAGAATGTGAAAAGACACTTATTTATTTGAAGGTGGGAGAGGGGTCCGCTCTTATTTATATACAAGAGGGGTTTTTCCTCATTTAAGGGATTCATATAATGTCTGAAGTTGATATGCTCATTTTGAGGTTTTAACCTTTCCTTTATATACTTGGTCAGGTCGACACATGAACACACCATTGAGTAAAATTCCAAGTGAAGAATGAAGATCCATAGGTGTGAGCATCATAATTATGCAAAGATTTTTCCATTTTTCATGACTCGTATTTTCCATCTTGACATTACCTCACTTAAAATACTTAGACCTATGAAAAGAAGGAGACTGAACAGATAGCCAAGGATTATAGTTGTCACAATCCCTTTTGATTCCTGCCACATTGTTCTTTTGTTTCATACATACACTCTCACACAATGTCTTATTTATGTACACTAAAAATATAAATATATATATATATATAATAAATAAAATAAAATAAAATAGAAATAAGAAAAAATAAAAATTTAATTTAATTTAATTTAATTTTAAAAAAAAACAAAAATAAATAAATTAAAAAATAAATAAAAATAAAAACAAAAAACAAAAAATAAAAATACAAAATACAAAATAAAAATTAAAAACAAAAAATTAAAAAATTAAAAAAAAAATTATTAAATAAATAAATAAATAAATATATATATATATATATATATATATATATATATATATATATATATATATATATATACGCAAATGTAAGAATGCAGCCCGGGGTTGCTACTATAATGATTAAGATCTCAACCATTGACAGGAACAGGATTTGTCCTTCCATCTAAGGATTTCAGCCTATAAGCATGGTGGCCAAGCATTTCAGAAATGGTGTAAGTTCCAATCCATAGAGACTAAAATTTTGTGTGCTTTCCTTTCTCTTCGTGGGTATTATCCCACTTCAATACTAGGTCTCCCACATCGAAATCATTGTTCCCTATGGTCCTTTTTATCAAAACAATGCTTGATTCAGTACCGGTGTAAGGAAAAAATTTATTCTGCTTTGAGCCTTTATTCCTCTAGCCTAAGAAGACTATATATCCTAATCTGAACAAGGATATATGGTTTTCCTTGAGATTCCTAAGAAAGTTGCAAGTCCGTAAGGTATATGTTCGGAGGAAGGATAGCTTATTTTTCGTATATAAGGAAGTAGGGAGAGGTCTTCAGTGAGGGTTTGGGCATAACACGATCGACCCATAATGCATTCACCAAGGTGCTATGTTAGTTCCTTTGTTCAGAGAAAATGGTTTTCTTGATAATGTGAATCATATTTTTTTTTTGTAGATATAGCCAAACCGTTTCCCTAGGGGTAGTAGTTTGGTGCATGCTTTAAAACAATATTATTTACTAATGAAAACTCATAAATATTTAATGAGTAAAAATAAGTTGAATTATAAAAGACAAATGACCTTGGAATGTAGAACCTAGTTATGATGTTCTATTTGAGAAATTGGATGACTTCCTTATCATTGACTTTCCTTAGCAAAACTGCTTCTTCCCACCGAGTGAAATAATCAGTTGTGGTTAAGATGTAGTGGTGTTTATTTGATGAATGAGGAAATATTTCACTGATAACATCCAATCTCCATTATTGAAATGGTTCCTCAACTGCTGTGGGTAGAAATGGGGAGGTTGGCTTCTAATCATGACCAATGCACCTTTGACAAATTGAGCACTTTCGGGCATAGGTGTGAGCATCCTTAAATAATGTGGACCAATAGTTTCTAGCTCTCATCACCTTATGAGCAGTGGTATTGCCTGAAAAGTGCCCACTTGTTGGTCCATCATGAATATAGGCTTAACATCCTTTTTCAATATGGATACTCGAGGCATCTTATTAGGACACCATTGTGGTGCTTTCAGAAAATCACACTATGCACAATTTGGTAAGATAAAGCTTTAAGTCATATTTACCTCTTTTGTTTGGTAAAAAGGTGAGAAGGAAAGGTATTATGCTCTAATTATTGTCATATTTTTTCATACCAAGACATGGTTATACTTGTCAACATTATACATCTTTATCTCATATTCCCACCCAAAAGAATACTCTTCTAGTGAATCCATTTGTTTTGTTGAAAGATGATAGATGACATGGCCTTTGGTAGTATGAAAAAGATTTAATTCAAAATCATATTCTTGAAGGCATGTCATCTATTTCACCCTCCTCTCACACAACTATTGTTGTACAAAGGGTGATCTAACTACTAGGTGAGGTACATAAATAATAATATGGGCTTTAAGAGGTAAGGCCTGAAATGCTTGGTCTCCTTGTATACTGCATATGCTTTCTTATCAATGGTGGGATAATTTAGTTTTGATCCATCTAAAATATCACTCATGAAAGATATATACCGCTCATTTTCTTGATCATCTTTATGTGTTAACACGGACGCAGTGGACTTGTCGGAAGAAAAAGTGTATAACAAAAAAAAAATTCCGAAATATGGGTTGTAAATGTTGGGTCATCAACAATGGGTTGCTTGATTCAAGCAAAGGAATCTTCCTCCCTATTTTCCCATTTATATATGGGATCCTTCTTTATCATCTACTATATTGGTTTCGAAATATATGAATAATCAGAGATGAAATTTCACAGAAAATTGATATTTCCCAAGAAGGATTACATAACCTTCTTATTCACAGGAAAAGGGATTTGAGAAATAGTCTTAACCCTATACATATCAACCTTGTCCACTCTTAGTGATAATGTGCCTTAAAACGTTACCTTTAAACAAACCAAATGTTCTCTTCTTTGGATTTAGTGATATTCCATACTTGCGACATCGCTCAAAAATATGTTGTAGATAACGAATGTGATCAGATCTTTTCTTGGAAAATATTGTTAGGTCATCCAATTAGATGACCACACTCTCGTCGATCAGTCCAAGAAATGTGATTTCCGTGGCCCATTAAAATGTAGCACCAACATTAATGAGTCCAAATGGCATGTGCTTGAAATAAAAATCTCCCCAATTCATCATAGATGTGGTTTTCAATCTATCTGTTTCTACTACCAGTAACTGGTTATATCCAGAAAATCCATCCAGTAGAGAGAACATTTTTTACCCAAATACCCTTTAGAGTATCTACTCCATAGATGACACAGGGTAGTTATCCTTATCTAAAGCCCAGTTGAGGTTGAAAAAATCAACACACAAACATATCTCATTGAATTTTTTCCTAAAAATAGTCAGGTTGGAAACCCATGTAGAATGACTAACTCTAAAGATGATCTAAGCACAAAACAACTTCCTTAATTCCTTTTAAATCAAGGGTTCGAGCATCGGATGAACTTTCCTTAGCTTATGTTTAAACAGATTCACCCCTTCTTTGATAGAAATTACATGTAGGATGATATGTGTATCATATCTATTTATATCATCATACATCCACATGAATAAGTCTCGAAATTGTTTGAAAATATTTATGAAATACTTCCATTCTTGAGGAGAACAACATGTACTAAGGTTCATGCATTTTAGATCTTCTTCGGTTGCCAAATTGACTTGTTCGTGCGATAACATTGAGATCTGAGTCTTTGTATTCACTGGTCCTCTCAAATGGTTTTTCAAGTCAAAAAATTTCTCAAGAGAGGCCACACCTTTGGGTATAGTATTCCCCTTAGTTTCTTGAGCTAATTCCTAAAATGCCTTTTCATGTTCATCTTATTCAATAATTGCATCTTTCAAAACATCAACATTATTCATGAAGTGCAGTATCTATCGGTCATCATTAAACATGCATAAGTTAGTTACATTGTTGGGCACCGATGGCTTATAAATAATTTCTATAAAAAATCCATGTTTTAATGGTGACATCCTAGCAGTTGCATTGGCTAATGTATTTGTGGAAATGTTACAAACTCTAGGAACACAATTAATATTAAATGCTTTAAAGAATGAAATGAGACGACATACCTCTTGTTGGTAGTTTTTAAAATTATATGAAACTTAGTGAATGGAATTCTGAACCCGATGGGTAACATTGTCAAAATCATTGATTATATTTAGTACTTCCACCTTGTGGTATATGGCCTTCTTTAACCACATAACGAGTGCTTCATATTCAGTAGTATTTTTTATGCACTGGAAATCCAAGCAGCATGATAAGATATACCTTTTATTTCGAGGGTCAGTGAGGATACAACCAGCTCTGGAACCATCTTGAGTTTTAGAACCATCAAAATATAAGGTCCAAATATCAGCAGCCACCGGGTTAGTTCCTACACTAGTAGTATGTACATTTATGTTACAATTTTCATTAATGTTAGTGTAAATTATTATCACAAGTGTATGAAAAGATCCTACTTTAGCTATGTGTGACAAATAGCCCTAACAACAAAAATGGATACTTAACCCTTTAGATCTGTAATAGATAGTTAGAAAAAATCCTGCATAAACCCATATCTATGCAGTAAAAGTAGCTAAACAGTAAAAATAAATAGTAATAACGAATGAAAAATTAACTCCAATTATCCAACATACAAGACAACATTAAAAGAATGATTTTATATTATAACACTTGGTGAAGGAAAAAAGTAGATGTTACCATTCCCCCTCAATGGGATGGGTTCTTGGTTTTCCTCAATGCTTCAGCTTCATAATTTTCTCTCTCTCACTAGTGTAGAAAACCCAAAGCATGTGTTGAACTCAAGTGGGAGCTCAAATGGAAAAAGAAAATAATAGTGACAATGAGAATGATCAAAGTGAAGAATGAAACAAAAAACCCTCCTATTTATAAAAAAATATTGAGTTATCCTTGATAATGACGAATAATAAAATATTATTAACCAAGATCTAGATCTAACCGCTCAGAATATTTTATTATATTTAGTTGGAGAGGAAAAGCATTTAAATTGGTTAAATACCTTTATTTAGAAATAATAAACAAATAAAGGATTTATGTATCATTTCAAGAATGTGGTTAAGGAATAATAAATAAATAATGATTTGTTTAATTATTTCTAGGCGATTTAGTCAAATTTAACAAGGAATAATAACTAAATAATGATTTAATTAATTATTCCTAGAGAAAAATAAGATAAATAATGGTTTATCTAATTATTTCTCATAATTGGGTTAAGTATGACTAGGAATATTATTTAAACAATGGTTTAATTAATTATTCCTAGAGGAAAATTAAATAAATAAGAATTTATTTAATTATTCCTCATGAGGTTTATTGCTTTAACCAGAAATAACTTAATAAAAGATGGTTTATTAACTTATTTATTATAGTGAAAGCAATTTTATTATGGTAAAATTGGTCTTAGATGGTGTAATTTGATCCATCTAATTATAAATGGTTAGATGAAAAAAAATTGGTGATAACAGATTTCCCCCCAACATGCAAGCGTTAGGAGAAAATCGAATGACCGAAGTACATTGTAAGAACACAATCACTAGACACCGAAGGGGAGTCAGAGAGAGAGAACCCTGAGTTAAGTGAAGTGAGAGAGGACAATGACTGAGGGGGCGAGCCCTACAAATGATATAAGTCTTTGTTTATGTTGGAGTACATATTCTCAATGGTGCGAGGGAGGCATACCTATGCCCACCGAGATGAAAAAGTACAAAAAATAATGGTGAGCCCGGCAATGTGGGATTGAGCTACAAAATGTATAGTACATGATACATGACATGTTGGCACCAATGGGCCAGAAAATAATACAATGGATTCCGTATACATAATGCGCCTAGAAAAACATGTGTCGAGACTAAATACAATAACATTTGAGTACAGGAGACATAAATAGTGCCCCTCCATATATCATGGGGAGGGTGGGTGGGTATCATAACCAAAGAAGCCATGCTGAACAGGAAAGGGCTCTAAAAATATGAATGGATCATTTGAATGAGACATGCATGTTGTGGGCACTGCAAGTGGTTGAAACTAAACCAATCAAATCTGTAGAACTGCATATGATGTTGTAGCATAATCTGAGGTAATCTAGGCATGCGGGGAGCTACCTAAAGGGCCACCCCCTGATGAGGTCTAAACCATCTCACACACACCCAAAAATCACTGGTACAATCTGTTGGATCACTGGACCATCAAGTATATGAATCTCAATCATTTGATAATGATTTAAGTTCGAGT
Organism: Pinus albicaulis; assembly: GCA_034641835.2. Taxonomy (NCBI): domain Eukaryota; kingdom Viridiplantae; phylum Streptophyta; class Pinopsida; order Pinales; family Pinaceae; genus Pinus; species Pinus albicaulis. The sequence goes on along the minus strand of CM076575.1, from coordinate 1,033,240,919 downwards.
GGATGAGAAAAAACCATATTAAAGGGCAATGATGATTCCATTTGCATGATATGAGGCACCGAACAAGAATGGAAGATGGAAATAAGGTACACCACCCTCTAGACATGTCTTCTAAAATGAATGTGTTGATGTCGACCAAAGGAGGTCTGCCATAGGTGAGGAAAATGATGAATCCTCAACTAAGGCATGAGGGATCATATTAAAGTGACAAATAGACTAACACTAGGGATGATGATGGAATATGGGATACTGAGTAGCAGACAAATGATTTCTCTTGTCAGAGCATAAAAATCATGGATGACCTAGTAGCGACTGACTCGACTCCGGAGTGGATGAGGGATACTATAACTGGAGGCCAAAATGGGAAACATGTGATGAATGTGACATAAAGATGGATCGAATACTGTAACAAGAGATAAAGGGACTCTGGACAGACTCCATGAATGTGATGATGACTCAACTCTGTAGTTTTGAACAAGGGTGCCTCGATGATGCTTCCACACAGGATAGGCCCATGGGGGACCATGAAAAAATGAGCAAAAGATGGCTACTCACGACGAAAATCAATTCAGGAGTTGAAAAGTGTGAAGGAAAAGTGGTGCCCCAAGTACAAGCAACGCATATCAAGAAATTCGATTTTAAGAGGTGGAAAAATGACCCTTCTTGGAAAAATGGATTCCTGGTGAAGTGTCAAATTACCAAAAACAAAAGAAGACCCATTATAGTGCTTGGGGAGATATTTCCATTGGTACTGATGGTTCATCAAACTGAACTATTGTTTGGTCGCAATTGGCGAAGGAAAATTTTGGGTTTTTCCTTTAAAAGGGTGATTTCCCTCCAGTTTAATTCATTTTCTAAGTGAGTTGTGGTGAATTTTGAGAGGAGGAGAAGGCCCTAAGTCTTGAAATGATTGTATCAAACAAGCCAACCGTTGGAATCAGGATCTGTTATTTGCAAGTAGGTGGCCTAACCTTACTTTTCATTTTCAGTAGTTTAGTTTTTCAGATTAGGTCCCCGGGGCTTAGTAAGAGACTCTTGCCAAATTTCATGACCGGTCCACACTATTCTGCCCCTAAAATATGATCTGGCTCATAGGACTCAAAGGAAAACTGTGAGCTTTTAGTTTTAGGGCATAACAGTGCAACTTGGGGCTGAAAACTGGGTTTGGTCTATTGGTTTGTTAAGGACTAAAATTAGAAAGTTTATGGTGTAGTTGTATTTTTCTGAAATGATATAACATGTTGATGTCTTGTAGGTATGGAAGATTTGAAGCTTAAATCGCATTAGAGAGATTTGGATGCCCTTCATTTCGAGATTCAGGGGAATCAAGTGGTATGAGGGCGCTTGCTCGGTATGGAGTGCTCAATTTGGTTGAGAACCCATTAATGAGGGAAGGTGAGCCCTTACTATTTAGGATAGTGAGCTACTAGGATCTAGATGAGGAGGCCTTTATGGTTCAGGGGCACAAGATCAAGCTCATGATCCAAGATATCTATTTTTTTACCAGACTCCGCCCACTAGGGGTGGTGGGTAACATACATATAGTGTCACCTCATGGGAGGAACATATCAAAGTTCGTGGAGTGCCATTGTAGATCGGGTGCTCATGTTAAGGGCACGACCATCTCGATTAGTGATATAAAGAGGCTAGAGACATGGTTTTTCGCCGCAATGGTGCTATAGATCCTTGGAAACCAGTCGTTCCATCAAATCACTGGAGGGAAAATGATGCTAGTGGAGAGTGTTTTGAAAGGGACCTATTATGGGTGGACCCAGATGATGTTGTCATCAGTGAAATCACAGCTATCATTATGCAAATGAAAAGTGAACCATGATTGTGCTTTTGGCACAATGTTGTGCTCTTTATTCTTTGAGAAGATCCTGAATATCCAACCTCATGTATAGATCCGTGATGGGGGCCCACAGGAGCCCAAGATCTATTTTGACCAGATTTCTTCACACATTGGGATCATATGTTGCTATACATAGATGACTATCCATACAGTGGTATGAACTATCAAGGTGGTCTTGACTTGCCAGTTCTACCCGGCCGAGCATGGGGACCAGATGATAATTGAAATTTGTTATATATTATGGTGAATTTAAATTTTTTATAATATTTATGTGGTATTGATTTGTAACTTTTTGTATGCATATATATCACCGATCAAGGCAGCCGGATATGCACGACGTGTCGTAGTGTGAGGGGTTTTGGAACATAGTGGATCGACATCACAACAGATACTTAACTGTTAGGCTCTGCTGGAGGACCTCCACCACAGGTTCAATGTACTACTGACCAGGGTGGTAGAGCGCAGTTAGCATGATTTAGAGGATCGGTATACAGATGAGTGTACCGGTCTTCCCTCTAAGTGGCGAGGCATCACCTGCCGCATAGTTATGGCCATACAAGCAGTTTGGGACCTATGGGCTAGTGGAGCAGAGCCACTGGCCCAGGATCCTCCAGATAGTGACTAAGAATAGGGCATGTAGTGCCCCCTTTTTGTTTTTGTAACATGCTATGGGCATGTCGAATGTATTTAGAGTAGTGGACTCAAAAGACTTATGTTTTTATGTGACGATACATAATATGGATATGCATCTTTTATGTGACGATTGTGGTTCACCATTTGTATTTCATGGTTGTCTTGATTTAAATTCATGTGATAAATTCCAATCTAGAATTTTATTTGCAATGGTATGATCTACAAAGTTATTTTTAGCTCTAGGAACATGAATAAATGTAATGGATTCAAAATCACGTGCTAAAATTTTCACTCATAGATTTTTGCTAAATAGGATATGATTATGCACACGATAAATTCCATTCAATTACATGACAAGTAGCAAGGAATCTAAGAAAACATGAAGATGAAGGATGTGATGGTCAAGGGCATCGACTAACAAACCATCACTGCATCATATTTGGCCTGGTTATTGGTGGTAGATCTAATGCATACACCGTTGGAGTGAACTAACGAATGGAAGGGGGTAAGAATGGCCCAAGCTTCCGAGGCTAGATTCTGAGAGAAGCAACTTGCACCATCATCATGGCCGATATATGGTGTGGATTATGGATCCATCATAAAGGTGCCAAAAGACAACAAATGAGATGATGGTGGACAATGCAAGCTACTTAAATGCATGACAGAAATAAATACACACATGTCAATGGGATATGTTATGGGTAAAATTTCTTGAGGTAGAGTGCATTTCGAGGGTTAGGAAGGATTTGGCCTTCAAAATCCTCTAGAAGGTATGCCCCCTTTTCCAAGTCCTTACTAATGATGTAAGGTCCTAGCGATAATGATGCAAACTTCCCATCACCAAGGACATCATGGGCCTGGTCATACACTAGAACAATATCACCTTCGTGGAAGGTACAAGGATGGACATTCTGGTCATACTGAGCTTTGGTGCACTTCTTGGCTGCTTCAATGGTTTGCAATGCAACACGAAAATCTTCGGAAGCATGCTCAAGCATGATAAGTCTTTGTTATAAATTTTTGGTGTCAGGGAGAAGTTCGACAGCTAGGTGAAGGGAGGGGATTTCACACTCGATCATTAAGATTGCTTCCTCACCAAAAACAAGGTGGAAAGGAGTAAACCCAGTGGCAATTACAGAATTTCTATATGCCCACAAATCATGGAAGATCATAAGGTGCCAGTTGTTTTTGTGCTTGTTCACCATTCGTTGAAGCATATTTTTAAGTATTTTATTACCCACTTTTAATTTTCCATTACCTTGGGGATAATAAGACGATGAATATTGATGCTCAAAGCCCAAAAAAGAGGATGGATCACGCAATATTTCATCTTTGAAATGTTTTTCATGGTCAGAGACCAATTGTTTTGGAACCCCAAATCAAGCGATAACACGGTTAAAGAAAAATAGAGTTGCAGTAGCCACTTTGTTGTTTAACGTTGGTATAGCCTCGACCCATTTCGTGAAATAGTCGACAGCCATGATAATATACTTTTGGTTACTAGAAGATGGAGGTTGATATTCCATAAAGTCAATGGCCCACTTGTATAAGGGACCGACCGATATGACAGGATGGAGGGGAGTAGGTGGAGCGCTACCTTTGGGGAAAATAGCCGACAATTGGAACAATGGTTGACTGCTTCAATGCAATTTCCAAAGAGAGGAGGCCAAAGATACCTAGCACGCATGATTTTCTAGGTAGTGGCCATATCAAAGAGGTGGCCACCACAAGTGCCGTTATGGCACTCATTAAGGACTTGCTCCACTTCAGCATGTGTGAGACAACGAAAAAGGATAGAATCAACACTGCGACAATAAAGATCATCACTAATGAGAAGGTAGCAAGGGGCTTGGTGTCATATACGTCGTCGAGCATCATCATCGAGATGGCAAGCAAATTTCTGGGTTCACAGATATGTAAGGATGCCGCCATACCAAGGATCATCCGAAGTAATGGAAAACAAGTGTTCATCGGGTAAATCATCAATAACCGATGAATCACACGTACCAGCAAGCAATTAGAAACGAGTTCATCATTACACAAATTTTTGGTCATCTAACCTGCTACTATTAGATGGACAGAAGTACACCATGTAAGACCAGTTTTACCATAGTAAAATTTCTTTCACTATGAAAATTAATTTAATAACACATAGTTTATTAAGTTATTTCTGGTCTAAACAGGAAACCCCATGAGGACTAATTAAATAAATCCTTATTTTTTTTATTTTCCATTAGGCAGGATTGCTCCATTATTCTTAGGAAGGCTAAACCTCCCAAAATTAACTTGAGTAAACCTGAATTTCTCGCCCCTAAATCCCTAAGGGACAACCCTGGCATTGTCATCCTTAAGGAGGACAAGGATGCGGCCATAGTCATTTTGGATAAATCTAACTATGTCAGAAATATGGTTGACCATCTGTCCAATAGTGGTAGTTATGTTAAGCTTAAAAAGAATCTGCTTAAGTCGATTTGCAAGGATGTTTCCCTTGCCATCATGTCATATTCTTCTCTTAATCCTCTCTCTAGGAGGGTTATTGAGAGAAATCCCCTTACCCCCCAAATCTATGGTCTCCCAAAGATTGATAAGTTGATGGCCCCGTTAAGACCTATTTTTAACACAATAGGTGGTCCCTCATATCATTTGGCTAAATTCTTAGCCCAAAATCTTAAACCCCTTGTAGGTCGAACTGACTCCTTTGTTAAGGACTCGGCTTCATTTATCAAGGAGTGGAAGAACATCAACCTGCAGCCTGGTGAGCTTTTAGTTATCTTTGATGTTGTATCATTATTCACCAAAAATCCCCATCCAGGAAGTCGTTGACATCATTAAAATGATTTTTGATGAAGACACCTCTAAATTGGTTAGCCTCTGCCTCACCTTGACCTTCTTCAGTTTTCAAGGTGAGTTTTATGAGAAAACATGATGTTGCGATGGGCTCCCCTCTTTTCCCCATTGTTGCTAACTTATTTATGAAGGATTTTGAATCGAAGGCCCCCACCTCTGCTAAATTCTGCCCTAGGAAGTGGAATAGGTTCATGGATGATACTTGTGTCATCTGGCCCCATGGTCAGGAGAAATTATATATGTTGCTTGTACACCTGAACTCGCTTTCTAGTTCCATAAAATTCACGATGGAAGTAGAATTTGATGATTTTCTCCCTTTCCTCGACATCCTTCTTTCAAGGAATGCGGATGGTTCCATATCTCACCAAGTTTTTTTCAAAAAAACCCACACATAACAGTACCTCCATGCTGATTCTCATCATTTTCTGATTCAAAAATTTGGTGTCATGTGCACTCTTGTGACTCGTGCTCTTACAATCTCTGATGATAGGTCCTTGGAATCAAAGAGTCCCATCTTCTTGAAATTTTTTAAAATAATGGTTACGGTAGATCTCAAGGTCTTAAAGCCTTTAGAAATGCTTATAAAGGATTGAGTGTGAAATCTAGTCGGGTGGATCCCATCTCTAAGGTCTATCTCCGATTTATCCAGGGGACAATGGACAAAATTTCCCATGTCCTTAGAATAAATAATGTCTCTGCCTCTTTCAAGCCTCTCTGCACTATTAGAAATTCTCTTGCGTTTGTTAAGGACCCTATCGACCCGAAGGACATGAAAGGGGTTTATATGATTCCTTGTTCATGTGGAACTCCTTATATTGGAGAAACAGGTCGATCCATTAGGCAGAGAATCCGAGAGCATGTTGCAGATATGAGGCACAATCGGTCTCGTACCTCAACTCTTGCGGAGCATGTGGAAAGATCATGTCACCTTGTTTTTATTGAAGATTCCAAAGTCGTTGCCAAAGTAGATCACTTCAACCATAGGAAATTAAGGGAGGCGATCGAAATTGAACGACATGCCAAGAATCTCAACCGAGATGATGGTTGGAAATTAAGTAAGAGCTAGATCCCAGCTCTTGCTACGTAATTTTTCTTATTTAGTTTAGAATTTATTTATGTATATTCAATTTTCTAATTTTTTAATTCATTAATTTATATTTTTATTAATTTATTTCATTCCCCCCCCCCTTTTTTTATGCTCCTCATTTTTTCTTTATTATAATAATTTACCCCTCTATCCTAGGTAATTAAGTTTATTTTTATATTTATTTTTATATTTATTTCTTTTATTTTATTTTATATATATTCAATTTCTAACTAATTAAATAAATAAATTATTATTATTATTATTTAATATAATTAATCTATTAACTAATTGAGTCCCTTTTTACTTTACTTTTATCTTTATTTATTTATTAAATTATAATTCCTAACCCTCCATATTTCTTTATATATTAACCCATTTTTAAAAATTTATTAATTAATTTATCATTAAATTTTAATTCTTAACTAACTAACGGCTAGTTTTTTTTTTTTTTTACCTTCCCTAATCTTTGTACATTTTATTATTATATAAAAACTTCTTAACCCCTTTTTAATAAAATCTTTAAAAGGTTTCACTCGCCCAAACGGCAGACAGAGATCCAATTGAAGGAACCAACCAAAAATAGGGACATCCATCAGAGGGAATGGAAATGCCTTTGCAGTTTTGGAGAGAAAAAATGTTACAGAAGAAGACTCTCTTTCGTTGGATTCCCAACCGGATATAGTGGGTGCCTCCCAGGAGGAGAATCGGAGCCCTGGCAAGCAAACTGTGGAAGAACCCCTTAAAGGAACAGAAAATGCATGTGATATAGAAGGGGATGCAGAGATGTCAATAAGTGAAGCATGCATAGAGGATCTAGAACTAAGGGACATCCTAGATAGAGAAGGTATGGATCTGGTCAATATGGTTGAACAATGGAAGGAGATAGGAATGGAACACATCTCGGTAGAGGAATTGGATAGGGTAAACTTCCTATTTCTGGCTCAACAAGAGTTAGAGTCCAAAGGTTAGAAAAGAGGGCATGGCGAAACCAGGGATTTGGGAATCAAAGTCAAGGGATTGCATCGTATTAACCCTAAAGCCAAACCTCGGTGTAAAATGGGGAGAAGATCAAACAATGATGCTCTCCAGGAACTTGGCTAGATGCTTCTTAATTCAGGTAAGATGAAATCCCTTGAGGCTTTTACGTCCTTTTCTTAAATTCTTATGTTTATTATGAAGATCTTATCATGGAATTCCAGGGGGGTCAATAGCCTAAGGAAACAAAGACTTTTGAAGAAGAAAGTCAAAATTGAAAACCAAGATATGATCTTTCTACAAGAAACAAAATGCTTAAGTAAAAAGATGCAAGAAGTAAGAAAAAAAATTGGTAAAAGAATGGAGTATCGAGATGTTGCAGGTAATGGAAATGAAGGTGGGTTGGCCATCCTATGGAACCCCCATTCACTTCACTTAATTAGTGCAAAGGAAACGAGATCTTATGTCACTTTAGAGATGCAAATCATTGGAGAACAGGGTACCTACCTATGTACCAATGTTTATGGTCCCCAAAGATTGGAAGAAAAATTGAGACTACTGGATCACCTTTCTCAACTCCAGCAGAGGCACATTGGGGTCAAAGGAATCTATGGAGGTGATTTTAACATGGTTACCTCTCTTATTGAAAATAAAGGTGGTGTGAGGAAGCTAAATCGAGATGCGGAAGCCCTCAACGATTTCATAAGGTCGGCCAGGTTGGTTGATATTCATCCAAGAAGTGGGATATTCACCTGGAATAAAAAATGGTGAGGAGATAGGCAAATTGCCTCTCGGCTTGACTGATTCCTCTTAACTGAAAACATCATCTTGGTAGGAGTTATAGCAGAGTCAGATATTATCCCCAGTGGTGGCTCTGACCACTAGCCTATCATTCTGGATGCTGCTATTTTTGGAACCCCAAAAAACCACCCCTTCTATTTTGAGAAATTTTGGCTGGACCATCCATACTTCAAATCGAATGTCAATCAATGGTGGCAGAACCCCTCCAGATCAGAGGAACGAAGATGTTCCATTTTCAAGCAAGGCTTAAGCACATTAAAGCCTGAATCAAGATTTGGAACCACGAAGTGTTTGGAAATATATTCAAGGAGAAGCTTGCCTTGGAGGAACAAATGGAAAGCTTGCACAAGATATGGATTAATGAGGAAATCTCTCAGGATTCCAAAATTGTAGAACAAGATCTCATGAAGAAATGGGAAGAGCGATGTCAACAGGAGGAAATGTTTTGGAAACAAAAATCTCGGGTCCAGTGGCTCAAGGAAGGAGAAAAGAATATCAAATTTTTCCATAGATCAGCTATGAACTATAGAAGAATGAATAAGATCATTCATCTTAAATATGAGCATGGGACTTCTTTGAATCACATAAGGATATCTCAAACCTCCTGGTGAACCACTTTGCTCTTATAGCCAAGGAACATGTTGTGGATAGGGAAGAGGCCTTACGGGAGGTGGTTGCTTGCATCCCTAAGATCCTTACCGAGGATCATAATAGAATGTTGGACCACCCCATCTCAAAGGCAAAAGTTGAAGAAGCGGTTCAGGAGATGCCAAATGGAAAATTTCCAGGCCTGGATGGCTTTACTATTGATTTTTAAAATCCTGTTGGGATACTATTCAAAATGACATCTGGGAGGTAGTTGAAGACTCCTACAAATCCTCGTATATTCTGAATTCCTTAAATTCTACTTTTATTGCTATGATTCCAAAGGAAGTGGAGGCTTGTTCTCCGGAAAAATGTCGCCCCATAGCCCTATGAAATGTTCTGTATAAAATTATCTCTAAGGTTATGGCTAACAGATTAAAGACCATTCTTCCAAAGATTATCTCTGAAGTGCAATTTGGTTTTGTTGAAGCTAGATAGATTCTGGACAACATCCTTATGGTGCAAGAGATGATTCATTCCCTTCAAGCCCAAAAAAAGCTGGCATGATCATCCAGCTTGAATTTTCAAAATCCTACTATAAATTTAGCTGGATATATCTCGAGGCAGTGTTGGCAGCATTTCGGTTTGGTCAAATATGGATATCTTGGGTGATGGCGATGGTTAAGTCTCCAAGTTTTTCGATCCTGGTTAATGGAGCCCCCATGGACCCCTTCAATCCCTCAAGGGGGATCTGTCAAGGAGACTCGATCTCTCCTTTTCTCTTTGTTATTCTTATGGACGGATTAATTCACATCATCAAGATAGATAAGGCTAGAGTGGACATTGTTGACCTTCAGCCTCTTCAATCCAGCCCTGCTACTACTCATCAGCAATTTTTTGATGATACTATGCTCCATGGGATTTCTATTGTTAGAGAAGCTTGGGGTTTCAAGGCTATTCTTGACCAATTCGGTCGAGCGTCAGGTATGGACTTGAATTTGAATAAATCAATGTTTTTTTTCTTTAACACTCATTTAGCTATTCAGAGGAACCTCACGGCCATTCTTGGCTTTCAATGGAAAATCCTCCCATCCAAATACTTGGGGATTCCTCTTACGGATAAACCATGGCAGAATATTCATTGGGAAAAACTCCTCTCTTCCTTGGAAGAATGAGGTAACTATTGGAAAAACCAGGCTCTGAAGTTCGTTGGTAGGCTGGTTATAACAAAGGCAGTGCTGCAAGCCATCCCGCACTACATGCTTTCCATTTTACCAGTGCCGAAGGGTGTCCTCCAGAAAATCAAAGACATCCAAAGGCAGTTCCTTTGGTCTGGAAAAGCTGAAAAAAATAAATGGGCCCTGATGACTTGGAGGAATATTTGCAAACCTAAGATCCTAGGTGGTCTTGGCCTCCAAGACTCGGATACCGTTAATAGAGCTTGCGAGGCCAAACTCTAGTGGCAATGGCTAAAGGAACCCACTACCCCTTGGGCAGTGCTCTGGAAAGCCAAATTTGTGGAGGATTGGCATCCCCCTGACTTAGTCAGATTGATAGGGGAGATCACAAGGTCCCCTATTTGGAATTTCTCTTGGGAAAATAATCATATCATCCAAGAACACTATTTCCAGGAAATCTAGAATGGCCAAAAGGCCTTCTTCTGGGAAGATGCCTGGAAACAATTGCTTAAGTTGGATAGTCCTAAGTATCATCTGGTGCAAAAAAAATTTCAAAGGTTGGTCAGAATAAAGGTTTATCATTATTTTACTAGCAACGATCTAAATCCTCAGTGGCAACACTGGTCCTTAGACCTTCCCTCCCAAGATGAAGCAGTCCTGAATCAGATCAATGCTTTTCGTCTGAGGGTGGATAACAGAAAGGTGCGAAGCTCGTGGGAGCCCGATCAACTTCGGTGGGACAAAATGGAGGGAGGGGCTTTTAACCTTAAAGAGGTGAGACACTACCTTGAAAACAAAGACTTAGAGGAGAAAATAAACTGGCATGACAATGTCTGGGATCCCATACTCTGGCCCAAGATCATAACCTTCCTTTGGCTGCTTTTGCACAAGAAAATTCTCACCTCGGAGAATCTGATGAGAAAAGGGTTTACTGGACCGTCACACTGAAGCCTCTGTGAAGCAGAGGAGGAAATGATGAACCACCTCCTAAACTCCTGTAATTGGGCAACTAATTTATGGGATTGGATGGCGAAGATTTTCTTTCAATCTGATAGAAGTAGTGATTCCATCCAAGACTCTATTGCAAGGTGGAGGACTAAGTACGCAAAACATGAAACTGTTAACCTCTTATGGTGTCTCAAGCCAAGATTCCTTGTTTGGTAGGTTTGGAAGGAAAGAAATAGGGGCATTTTCCAGAATGAAGGTCGCCAAATTGACCAAATCAAAATTGAGATCATGAAGATTATGAGAGAAATGGTTCTTACCCAGGCCAAAAGGGATAGGAATGACAAGCCGATGGCTGGTGATCAGTGCATTCTGGAAATGTTTGGGCTCACAGGTGCTAGTCCCCTAGGTTTTCCTGCTCGCCCTTTTGTTCCTTCTCCCTCCCCTCAAATTTGGCAGCTTCTCATCCATGGTTTCTGTAAACTAAACTTTGATGGTGCTTTGCATGGTAATCTAGGCTCGGCAGGTTTCAGAGGGATTATTAGAAATGACAAAGGTGAGATCCTACATATCTATTGCAGCTCGCTAGGTGAAGCCACAAATAACTAAGCGGAATTTGCAACGCTGGAACATGGTCTGAGAGTTCTGGTCCGATTGTATGGAAAAAATTCCATTGTTGAGGGAGACTCTTTGCTTGCAATTAATGCTGCCAAACATCTACAAAATAGGACCAAACCGATCAAGGTCATAAAGCATTGGTGCCTCTCGCAGGCCACGTCCCTTAACCTTGCCTACATTTCGAGGCTAAACGGGATAGTGTTTCAAGTTGTCTACAGATTTGCAAACTCAATGGCGAATATTTAGGAAAATCATGTGGTGGAAAAACCTGATGTCGTTCTTGACGCCTGCTGGCAAGACATGACACCTGAGTGCTTGTGAAAGGAATGTGAACAGGCTGCCATGAAGGATCTGACTGGATTGTCAGAAGGGGAGGATAGCTCTCACGCAATTGAATAATTAAGCTTCATGTGGATCCATAGCACATTTAATCTGATGCAGAGACATTATCGCCTTCGGTCCGGTGGTAGAGGTGGGAGGCAGCTGAAGTGTAACAGATGGGATCAAGATGGGTACACCATCACCATCCATCCTGTAATTTGGTAGGGTGATTTAATGAAAATGTGCGGCATTCCCCAAAGTATTTTTGCATGGGGCTGGAAGATCTACCCCACTTAATGGCTTATTGGACTGACAGAAGGAATGATTGTAACAGTTGGATATCTCAAGCCAGCTACCGAATTAACAGCTTCCATACTATATATAAGCGGTAGGGTCACCTAGAGGAAGGCATAGTTTCAGCACTGAGAGTCCCGGGTCTTGTTCTTATGTTTCTCCATCTTATTTCTCTCATTAGGAAGCCTGGTGTTAAGGTGTGGTGGCACAATATGGCTCGTCATTCCTTGCACAGCTCCATGGCTATTACTGAGGTTAAGGAGGTCGAGGATGGTTTCAACAGGTTTTTCTCTCGCAAAGGTAAAAAAACCATTGAGACATTGCAGGTGGTTGTGGCTAAAGACAAAACAACTGTGGACGGTAAGTCCATTCAAGAGGAAGTGAATTGGATTTTGGACCCTGGCTCCCCTTCCACCAGGGCCACGTAATTCCTGTGTACCCAGGCTTTGGCTTGGCATCTGAAAACCCTACTGGCTAAATCAATGAATACGCAGTCTTCGAACCGAGCAGCGTTCCAAGCGGGTACTCTAGGGTCAGCCATAAATTCGGCCCGTTTGGATACTTTAGAGGTGACCTTGAAATCTTTGGTTGAGGAGATGAGGGCTTAGTCCAGGCGTCTTGAAGGTTTCATGCAGATGTTGGAGACCTACCTCAAGTACGTGGTTAATGTGTCCATCCAAATTCCTGATGCGACTCATAATACCACTATCATTTGCCATTTCAAGCCTTGGAAAGCCCTAAGCTAAGAGGAGGCAACCAGTCCGAGTGTGGCTACCGCAATTCCGAGTGTGGCTGTCAACAAAGAGGATGTGCCTATGGGGAGTCATGACTCATTTTCCTGTCTATTTTTTCATTCCTTTCATGTGTTGCTGGTTTTATGTTTTACCGCACACAGCTTCTAGTTTTGGCTGGTTAAGCACTATTGGCCTTCTACTTGTGAGAAGGACCAAGTTTTGTAGCAAGTTTCAGGGGATGTTTAAGCCTTCGAAGGCTGAGTATAATGTCTGGTCTATGTTGGATGATGTTTTTCCTATGGTAGGCCTGGGGAACAGGGTTCTCATTTTGTACTATTACCAGCTTGGCTTTTTTTGTAACTCTATGTAAAATATTTACCTTTTAATACAAACTGCTGACTTATACAAAAAAAAAAAAAACTTTAATTTAATTAATTAATTTATTATTTTTAATAAAATATTTAATTTAATTTATTTATTTATTTATTTATTTTAGCTCCTAACTAACTTTCTAATGGCCAATTCTTAACTGCTAGTCCTAACAGCTAGTTCTTAACGACTAGTTCTTAACGGCTGTTTCCAGATAATGTTGCATCTCTACTATTTATTCATCAAGATCGATTTGTTTCCCCACCTGGTCCTGAGGATGAACCACATTAGCTGGCTTGAAACATCAACCAAATCCTTATTATGTGATTAACTCGAAAGACACTCATCTACATTATGGATCATAAAAGTCTTAGATTTAACATAATTAAACCACTTTTTAATTAATATTCCTAGTCATATTTAACCCAAATCAAGAAAATTAATTAGATAAATCATTATTTATCTTATTATTTTCTAGGAATAATTATTTAAATCACTATCTAATAATATTCCTTTTTAAATCTGACTAAATCATTTATAAATAATTGAATAAATAATTATTTATTTAATTATTACTCAGCCATATTCTTAAAATAATAAATAAATCATTTATTTTTTATTTTATTCTAAATAAAGGGATTTGACCAAATTCAAATTCCTTTTCCCTCCAACAAAAATAATAAAATATTCCATAAATGTTGGATCTAGATTTGGTTAATAATATTGTAATTATGCACCAATATCTAGACTAACTCAATATTTTATTATAAATAGAAGGGTTTTTCCAGTCATTCACTACCTTTTGTTGCCTAGAGATAACTCTTGATCTATACTTTTGGTCTGACTTTGATCCTCCCGTCATTGTCATATTTTTCTTCTTTTTGCTTGTGAGCTCCCTTTGAGTTCCATTTTTGTCTAGGTTTTATGCACCATCAAGAGAGAGAGATATTAGATCTGAAGCGCTAAGGACATACAATAACCCATCCCATTGAGGGGGATTGGTAACATCTTGCTATGTTCCCTTCCCAGGTGTCATAATACAAAAAATTATTTAAAAATTTGTGTCTTGTTCATTGGATGCATGGAGCAACTCTTGCTTATTATTTGATGTTTAATGTCGTTAACTACATAGATCTATATTTTTGTAGCATTTATTATGATCACTAACTGCATATCTAAAGACATTGGCAGCCACATTTTATGTTAGGGTTATTTTTTATGCACATCTAAAGTGAGCTTTTTTCGTACACTTGAGATTAGAATTCACACTAACAACAAGCGACTCCACAAGGGTTTATAATTATGATCGTTGTCATTTTTCAAATCCCTGCATGACCAGCTGCTTCAACCCCTAGGGTTTCTCTTCAGCTTCTTATTTTGAATTTATTGATGTTGTTTTTTACCTTTTTAACCCTAAAACAGAAAAAATTCTAACTTTTGTGTGTTTATGGGCCCTTTGCGAAGGTAACAGATATCAGCAGTAGAAAAGATGAAACATTTTTTCTAAAACCTGCTCCTCAGAAAGCCGAAAGTGCAGGTCACACTTTTTGTCCCAGAAACTTCGACCTCAGCTCTCAAGTACCAGATAACAGCCTAAAAACTACAACCTTGGCGAGAAACATGTCAGAAACTGTGACCTGTACTTTTTGCGGGATTTTTTTTGTGATTTTTCTAGGTTTTCCTTGGGCACTTTTCAGGGTTGTCTGACCTCCCTCTTCACCCATCTTGGACCTGTACTTGATTAGTTTTACTCGTCAAATTAGGAACCAATCCCCTTAGGGCTTCAGTACGTTTTCACCTTTTAAGGAGGAGTTTATCTAAAGCAGATCCTCTGAATTTTAGTTTTTTTCAGCCATTTTTCAGATCTGAACCTATACTTTCAGATCCATTTAATATCAGTTATTTATCCATCCAAAACTCTTCTTTTCAGTTTTTTTTTTTCCTCCTTTAGGTTTCACCCTATTTCCCTTTAGGTTGTAGCCTTTCGCCACCATTTTTGTAGCATTTTTCCCTCTGGTTTTTTGTTGTTTTCTGCCCCTCTTTCCAGCAGATCTGACCTTTAGATCCTTGTCCCTCCCTACTTCAGATCCATGGTACATTTTTTTTGTATTGACTAGATTTCGCCCACCCATATAATAGTTATTTGGAAGCCCTCTTCCTTGGGTTTAATTGATGCATCTTTAGTTGTTTATTTTACTATCGCATTCAGTTTCCTTTACTGTCACTTTCAATTTTATTTACAGCTATACAACATATTTTTTCTTTTTTCTCTTCACACATCTGGGCTTAATTAAAATTAACACACTTATCACATACACACACCCCCTAAGCAAAGAGTGTCTGGTTTACACCGCCAGGCCAAGACTTAAACATTGTAATCAATTGATATTGCACCTCCCTGCCCTTGTTTACCTCTCTTCCTTATTGTGTTTCGTGTCTCTTTACCATCATTGTGCCCCCATCCCAGAGACTCCAAGGCCTTCATCCTCAATTTCCATTAGGAAGACTTACCCCAGCACGTAGGGTTCGAGTTCGTCTAGCACCAAGTCCCCATTTTGACTCTGATTCTAGTTCATCGGGTTGCCCTTATGGTTCTTTACCTGGCTCTCCTCCACCTTTCACCTTCAACATGTCTAATTCAAGACCTAGCACTAGTGGTGGCCCCGACCCTGATGCTGGAAACACTACTAGTGGTGATGCAACAAGAACTATTCCGGCTTCTCCCTTACTTCCTTATATGGCAAGCCTAAGCCTTCCCAAATTTAGCCAGTTGATTAATGACCCCATACACCATGATCCTGGTTGGCCTGCTATGCCAACCAAGCTTCCTTCAGACATCCCCAAGTTTGAAGGAAATGCTAGAGAGGATCCTACTAACCATGCTTTTTCTTTCCACATGTGGTGTTTATCTAACTCCATCACTGATGACTCTGTCCATCTTCGATTATTCCAGCGCACGCTTACTAGAGAAGCTTCCAAGTGGTATGCCGACCAGACCTCCTCCTCTCATACTACTTTTGCGACCCTTGTCAAGGCTTTTCTATCTTACTTCCAACTTCCCCTTTGATATGACACTGGTACCAAACTCTTGACCTCTTTCTGTCAAACTTCTTCTACCTGCTTATCTAACCATATTCAAGAATGGCGAAGAAGGAAGAGCCTCTTTCTAGCCCCTGCTTTTGAAGACCATGTCTACATGGACTAGTTTCTCAGATCCTGTTTTCCTACTATTGGCAAAGATTTCGCATCTCACTTTCCTCATATCGAGGAAGCTTCCCTCCAGATTGCATTGAAATATGACCTGATCTACGCACAATCTGGTTATGTTTATACCGTCTTACCTTATCTCCCTAGACCCGATGGTGCCAACGCATTGGGGGAATCCCATGCCACCAATGGTATCGTTGGATCCCTTTCATATCTGTACACTCATTCGCCCATGGGTTATGGTTTCCCTCAGGGAGGGGCCAACTCCTCCAGCACTTTCCCCCCTCCCGACAGCATGTATCCAGGTTACGACATTCCTCCTCCTTTTTACCGACCTGTTTACCCCAATGTTTCCAAACCTCCTTATTATCCATATCTGCAGCTTGGTGTTCTAGATCCTCCTGCACTAGCACCTCAGCCTCCCTTTCCTTCTCAAGCTTCGCAAAAATAGCCACCCCCCCCCCTCAGGGTCACGTGTATGCGCAACAGAGCGTGACTAATCCTCCTACTTCCAAAAATAAGAGGAAAGGAAACCAAAACCAATCTGCCCTAGGTAATCCAGGAAAAAATCCCCAAGGGAATACATCTAACACTACAACCCAGCAATAGGGAACTCAGCCCAAGCAGGACAAGCCTATTCACATGACTAAGCCTTGCTCTTGTTGCAGTGTCTATTGTCACTATACCCATGATTGTCCCCTTTTACCTTAGATGCGTCAGATGTGGGAAGCTCAAGCAGCATCCTGAGGACAGCAAGCCTCCCCTTAGGTTCCTCCTAATGCTGCACCCATCCAACCAGATGTGTTTACCAATCCTTTCCCCCAGTAAGGATATGTGGCTTCCCAACCCCCTAAAATTCAGGCGGCCACTCAACCTCCCCCATCTGGTACCTCTGATTACTAGATCCCCATGATGAACTCTGAACAACCCAATATCGTTGACCTCAACCTTCAGACTCGGTCCCATCAGTACAAAAATCCCCCTGCTACATCTACTACCGATCCCCCATCTTTAAGTCCCATAGAGCCTCTTTCAACACCCAATTTTCCTTTACTTATTCCTCAACCTAAGGCAGAGGTCCATACCAAGATCCCCAAGGGACCATTATGTCGAAATTATGCTTCCAGTAAAACCGCCCACTCCTACAGTATAGTAGATGACTTGGCACAATCCCCTACCGCCATGCCAATGCTGGAAGTCCTCTAGTCATGCCCTTCACAACGAAAAGTGCTACTAACTGCTATGAGTGTTGTGGATGCTTCAGATGATCGTTTGATTGTCTTCAATGTTGACAAGTCAGAGCATCCCCCCCTTCCTGCATCAGCCACCTTCCAAATACCTTTCAAGATATGAAATGCCAACGTCTCTCGTTGTATCACTGACGAGTGGGCATCCACTTGCATGATGTCTACTTCTGTTTGGAAACATCTCAAATCCCCTGAGTTAGCCCCTTCCACTATCACCCTTTATGCGTGGGATGGCCACTCTTCCTAGCTCCTTGGCATGTTCCAAAATTTTCCTATTACTCTTGCGGGCAATACTATTTGTGTTAACGTTGAATTCATTGATGCCCCTTTAGACTACAACATTATATTGGGCCATAGCTACACTTATGTGATGTCTACTATCCCATATTTGGTTCACCGTAATATGTTCTTTCCTCATAATGGAAATTTCATCACCATCTATTAGTTGACATATTACAAACTGAAGTCCCAGACCTCTCCAGAGTACATTATTTCTTCGGTGGCCAATAAACAAGTAGTTGAACCTCTGACCAGTGTCTCACCCGGAGTCTTTAAATATGCCTCTTTGCTCGATTCATTCCCTGGTCTCCCCCTCCTAACTCTGATCCTAGCTCGTCGAATGTTTGCATGATGCAATCATCTCAGTTCGGCCTCAAACGGGTTGGTTCGACTAGTCAACAGCCCCACCCTCCGCAACTTTCTCCTAGTACTTTGAATCAGCCTTCAGGATCTCCTCTTCAAGGCCCCTCATATGTATATGGTGTCCATGATCCTATCTATCCTCCTAGAACAGTTCCCCCTAGCCTTAACCATCTCAGAGTTGTCCCTCCTGGCCATTACCCCTCCGATCAGATATCGTTTCTTGCTCCCCCTCCTGGAGTATTTTTGGTACCTTTTATGGATACCTTGTCCCTACCTAACATGGCCCTGGGGATCCCAGTCTAGTACATTGACCCCCCAGCCAATACCCCGCCTGGTCAGCCCAAACCTTACACCACTTTGACCCCGGTCCAACCGATCGCCATGAACCCTCCCTTTGCTTCTGTGCCTCAGCCACCTCAACAGGAAAGCCTCAAGTGAGGGGGAAAAACCTGCAAGAAGGCACCTAAGGATAAGGCTTCCCAGACAAACCATGTTCCTCCTCAACCTCCAAAGCATACACCCCCATGTGCTTTGTGTGATGTTGTTGGTCATGCCACCCATAGTTGTCATGAATTGCCTCATATCAAGCCCATGGTCAACGTAGTGTTTCCTAAGTCTAAGGTCCTAGAAGTCCTTGTTACTTTATTGACTGCAGCCAATAAACCCAAGACTATGCACACAAACCACCCCTGTGTGTTGTGTGATCTCCATGGCCACTATACCCACCTCTTTCCTCGCCTTGCAGACTACCGCTCCTCTTTGGAGGTAGTTCACCAGTATGAGGCTGATCACAATGAATTTGCCTCTCCTTTACTTGTGCATTATTCTTCGGTCATGCCAGATGACACATCCACTCCCATTGGAATTCCCCCTCCCGATGTCGAGATGACGGAGCCTTCGGCCACTATCCTCTACCTGCCGTCATCTATGAGATCCACTATGGAATACCCCTATGGGGCTTCCCCTTATATTTCACCTAACCTCCCTTCAGTGATCACCCTAGGCTCAACATCGATGGATCCTTCATCTACTTGTTTTTCGGTCACCCTCCATGATGATGCGCATGTGAACCTCTCTTCTCATGATGATGAGTTAGGTAGCTTCGTCGCGTCATGTGGTTATCCTTCCACCAGTCACCCCATCTTCTACTGTGATGACGACATCATGGAAGCCTTTTCCACCCCTGACTTCATCTATCCAGCCCATAAGAAAAATGGCACCCTTCGTGTCTATAGTGACTTTCGTAACCTTAGCACAAACTGCCCCCAAGGCAGTTCCCCCACACCATCCTCTTTTCAGTGTACGGGGGTAGAAATCCTACCCATAGCATTCCCTCTACATGTGCTTGTTTCATTTCTTCCTTGCATTCAGGTTGCCACCATTGTTCATCATCCTCTCGTTTGTTGTCTTGTGGCACCATTCAGATGGATTTCCCATCCACACCATATATCGGCTATGCCGATGGTGCAATTCGCTACTCCCAGAATCTAGACTCGACAAACTAGGCCATTTTCACCCACTTTCAGTCGCTTGTCCTCTCTAACGGCGTATGCATTGGTACTGCCACCAACAATCAAGAAAAATATGATGCAGTGATAGTTTTATTAGTTGATTCCCTTTACCATCGCATCCTTCACCTTCATGTTCATTTATATTCTTTTCTTTTTCTCATGCAATTGAATGGTGTCTATCGTGTGCATAATCTCGTCCTTTTTAGAAGATATTTACGAGTGAATCTCTTAATGAGTGAATTTGAAATCATCACATTCAGTCGTGTACCTAGAGCACAAAATCACTATGTAGATAGCATTGTAAAAAATATTCTAGATTTCCATTTATCACACGCATTTAACACAAGACAATAATAATAAACCATAAAATGATGCATATCCATAATATGTGTCGTTCAAATATACAATGGTTTGGAGTCCATTAACTCCGATACATATGACATGCCCATAGCATGTTGAAAAATCAAAACTGGGGGCACCTCATGCCCCTAAATCTAATAACTAACTGGAGGGTCCTGGGCCAATGGATCAACTCCTGCAGCCTGTAGATCGCACATCCCCTATCCAGCCATCGCCATTCGCCGCATGACTCCTCGCCACTCCGAGGGTAGACCAATGCATGGCTCTATGTACTAGTCCTCTAAGTCCTGCCAGTCATGCTCAAAAACTCTGGTCATCAGCCTCTCACATCTAAGACAGATGTGCTCCAGGAGGACCACAGCATCCTCATTCTATGTTCCCCTCGATCCAGTAGGTCTTGTAGCTCCTGATACTGTAGGTCATCCCATATACCCGTCCGGTTTTACCAGTGCTATATCTGCATACCAAAATTGAATGAATCAGTACCATATACAATATTTTGAAACTTTAAAATGCACAT
The DNA here is from genome assembly GCA_034641835.2 of Pinus albicaulis. Taxonomy (NCBI): domain Eukaryota; kingdom Viridiplantae; phylum Streptophyta; class Pinopsida; order Pinales; family Pinaceae; genus Pinus; species Pinus albicaulis. Next base: position 1,033,220,193 of record CM076575.1, on the reverse strand, counting down.
AAAATCTAAGCAACTTGTCACTTACCATTTGGTCCCCATGCCCCACCTAGCGGAAGTGGTAAGTCTGGGTCCCCATGATAACTCATCCCACTATAGGGATAGTCATTGTTGTGAAACCAACTCCAAAAATAGAAGAAAAGAGATATCAACGCCTTAGAAATAAGCCACTTCGAGGGGGCAACCTACAATACATTACATTAATGAAAAATTATTGGATGATACAAATTACAAAACCTCCTTTCTATATATAGGAGTCCATGGGGCCACAATGTAATCCTAGAGAGGCCACAATGTAATCCTAGCTGACCTAACAATAATAATTTAAGGGCACAATAATAACAATATGGGGGTTACAGGGGTACAATAATAACAATAAGGGGGTTACACTAACAACAATAAGGGACTATACTAGTAATATAGGGACCTAACATGACCCTCTCCTTCAAAAAAGTGTTGTCCTCAATGCTTGAGTAGCTCTGGGTGCTTCTGTATAAAATTCTCATCCTCCCATGTAGAATCTTCAGTGGGTAAGTTCTTCCACTTGATGAGATACTCTGAAATTGATCGATTCCGTAGCTGTCAAGTTCTTGTTTCCATGACCGCTTCGGGTTCCAATATGATTTTTCCTTCCTCATCAAGTTCTGGCAATATTGTTTGAACTGGAAGATTTTCACCTATAACCTTCTTTAAGCATGAAACATGGAAAACTGGATGTACTCGCGAAGAAGCAGGAAGCTCCAATTTGTATGCCATAGAACCAATCTTTTGCACCACCTTGTAAGGACCATAGTACTTTGGTGATAATTTATTATCATTCTTAGCTTGCTTGAGGGACATTTTTTTGTATGGTTGTAGCCGTAAAAATACCCAATCTCCTACATCAAAACTTCTCTTGCTGCGATGTTGATCTGCCTGTTGTTTCATTCGATTTTGTGCCAAATTCAGGTTATCCTTTAAGAGTTTGAGAACTTCTTGCTGATGCTCGATGTGATCTTCCACTGCTTGAACCTTCAAATTTTCCCTTAAAGATGATGTGATGGATGGTGGATGATATCCATAAAGTGCCATAAATGGGGTCATTTTTGCTGCAGTATGGAAGGAAGTGTTGTACCACCATTCAGCGAGAGGTAACCACTTGACCCATTGTGTTTGTTTATCAGATACAAAACAACGAAGATATCCTTCCAAACATTTATTTACTATCTCAGTTTGACCATTAGATTGAGGATGATAATATGAGCTATGAGCTAATTGAGTACCCAAACAAGAAAATAACTCCATCCAAAAATTTCCAGTAAAAATGGGATCTTTGTGACTCACAATAACCCTTGGGTTTCCATGTAGCTTTTTAATTGTGTCCATAAATGTAGTAGCAACTATACTTGCTTTAAATGGATGAGATAATGCACAAAAGTGTGCATACTTGGTAATTATATAAACTACCACCATGGTGACATTCTTTCCTTCGGACTTAGGTAAACCTATGATAAAATCCATTGAAATCTCCTCCCAATGTTGACTTGGAATGGATAAAGGTTGTAGAAGACCTGGGGTCTTAATTGTCTCAACTTTATTCTGCTGGCAAACCAAACATTCCACCACAAAATTTTGAATATCATATTTAAGGCCATCCCAAAAAAATTATTTCTTCACCCTGTGGCAAGTTTTTAAAAATATTGAGTGTCCTTCTAAAGGAGAAGTGTGCAATTCCAAAAGAATATTTTGTTTTAGTTGGTAATTCTTACAAAGATATAAGAGATCTTTGTACCATAAGGAATCATTTTTCCAACTAAATGGATCAGATGTACTAGGATCTTGCTGCAACTTTTGAATGAGTGTTCACACTTCTTTGTCCTTCTTCCATTCATCTCTTGCTTCAATTATCCAATCCGGTTTGATAATAGAAATGGCACAAAGAAATTCTTCCACCTCTTCATTCTTTGTTGAGAGTGTATCTGCAACAACATTTAGCTTCCCTTTTTTGTAGATTATTTGAAAGTAATAACCCAACATCTTTGTGACCCATTTTTGTTGCTCTTCTAATGATAGTCTTTGTTCCAAAAAGTTTTTAAGACTATCATGATCAGTTTTTACCTTGAAGTGTCTTCCCATTAGGTAAGTTTTCCATTTATTTAGTGCATGTAGTATTGCTAACATTTCCTTCTCATAAATAGGTTTCTATAAATACTTTCCTTTGATTGGACAGCTTTCAAAAGCAATGGGTCCTCCTTCTTGCATTAAAACAACACCAATTCCATTTCCTGAGGCATCACATTGCACAATAAAGGTTTTTGTGAAGTCTGGTGTAGCTAAGACCGGTGCTAGGCACATTGCATCTTTAAGATGTTCAAATGCCTTAGTTGCTTCAGGAGTCCATGAAAATGAATCTTTCTTCAATAATGTTGTTAGAGGTGCTGTTATTCTCCTATAATTCTTAAAAAAATTGAGATAATACCCTGTTAACCCGAGAAATCCTCGCAACTGCTTTATGGTTGTGGGGACTTTCCATTCCTTAATGGATTTAATTTTGTTAGGGTCTACCTTAACACCCTCGTGAGATACAATATGACCCAGATATTCCACCTCTTGTACTCGAAAGAAACATTTGGATGTTTTTGCATATAATTGTTTCTCCTGCAATAGTTTGAGCACTTTGTAAACATGTTGAACATGATCCTTCCAAGACCTGTTGTAGATTAGTATATCATCAAAAAATACTAGCACAAATTTTCTAAGGAAGGGTTTGAAAATGGAATTCATCAACCCTTGAAATATATAAGGTGCATTGGTAAGGCCAAAAGGCATGACCAAAAATTCATAATGACCCTCATGAGTTTGAAATGTTGTTTTTGGAATATCTTCAGTCTTCATTCTAATTTGATGATATCCTGAACAAAGATCCAACTTGGTAAAATAAATTACTCCATGTAATTCATCCAATAATTCATCAATCACAGGAATGGTAAATTTATCTTTAATGGTGAGCTTATTGAACTCCCTATAATTCGGACACATGCGCCATGATCCATCCTTCTTGTGTACCAATACTACAGGAGCAGAGAAAGAACTTTGACTAGGTTGAATTATACCTGCCTCTAACATTACTACAATCATACGTTCAATTTCACTCTTTTGGACATAAGGATATCTATAAGGCTTGATGTTTGTAGGAACACTTCTTGGAATCAAATGAATAGCATGATCATGATCACGAATAGGTGGGAGTCCTTTGGGAGTTTCAAACACCTTGGAATGACTGTCCAAATATTTTTGGAGATCTGCAGAAATAGATGATTTTGATGTTGGAACTTCTAGTGAGCATAATTGTGCAATTATGCCCCTTTGTTCTTTCTTTAGAATCTTTTTCATGACATTAGAGCTTATTATCTTTCTCGGATTCCCTATAATACCCCGTAATTGGACTTCCTTTTCTTCTGAAAAAAAATTCAAGAAAATTTCTTGAAAATTAAAAGCTATCATCCCCAAATATTGTAACCATTGTACTCCTAGTACAACATCAGCACCTCCCATGGGAATGGAAAGCATTGGACTATTAAATACATATTCCCCCATGGTTATCTTGATATTATGGCATTTTCCAGAGAAATTTGTAGTTCCTCCATTTGCAACCATTACTTGACATTCTAGTGCTGGATATAGGAAACAATTCAATTCCTTGGCTACCTTACAATAAATAAAATTATGGGTACTACTTGAATCAATCAACACTATTACCTTTTTCTTCTTGATATGTCCTTCTATCTTGAGAGTTTGAGGTGTGGTAATTCCTGCCAATGCATTACAGGATATGGTCGGACTCATTTCTTCCTCTTCTAGGGCTGGTTCCTGGTGTATATCCTCTTCTTTTGAAGATTCTTGTTCATTTTCTTCTTCCTCTTCACAATCTATGTAAAATAATTTCTTCTCAACACACTTATGACCTTTAGTGTATTTTCTATCACAACTGTAGCAAAACCCTTTTGCTCTTTTTTCTTCCAATCGTTGTGGTGTCAACCTTGTAGGTTGTGGAAATCTAGGAGTAGCAACACTTCCATCTTTATAGAAGTGAGTGGTAGGCTTCCTTGTCACCATAATTTTACATTCATTTTTTCTTGCCAACATGAATGCCTTCTCCAATGAATCAGGTTCCAAAAAGAAAACTTCATATTGGATGTTATCCTTTAAAGTACCTTTGAAGAGATCAATCTTGTGTTCCTCTGGAATATCAATTACCCTTATATTCAATTTTTGGAAGTCCTCAATGTGCTCCCCCACTGAACACTTTTGTTTGAGATTTATCAATTGGCTAAAAAAGGTGTTGCTCTTGGTATCCTCATAATGTGCTATCATTTCCTCCATAAAAATTGACCAACTGACAATTTTTTTATGGGATCAAAGCCATCGATACCATACAAATGTATTGTGTTCTAAATGTAAAGTTGCAATGCGTACCTTTTGTGTGTTTTGCACATTATTGAGATCAAAATATTGTTCCATCTGTAGTATCCATGTTACAGGATCCTTTCCATCAAACTTCCTCATATCCATCATTGGAATATGGTGGTTCTTCAATCCAACATTAGAGTTTATGAAATCACGATTAACATTTATTTTGTTCTCATCATGAGTTTCCTCTACTATCTTTAAACTATTAGGAATCATTTCTTGTATCAACTTTGTCAAACCTTTGATGTCTGCTTTTAGATCATTCTTCATGTTTTCCATGTTGTCTTTCATTTTTTCTTCCATGTCCTCCATCTTGGCTTCCACGCCATCCATCTTAGCTTCCACATCTTTCTTCAAACCATCCATCTTCGCTTCCACGCCTTTCTTCAAAACTTCCATTTCATTTTTTGTTGCTCTTTGCGAGAGCGAAATTTGGTGCACTTTCTCTTGTAATTTTGATAGATCATGTTGCAATTATTCATCTTTATGAGTCATAGTAGAGTATTCTGAGGGCTTAATGGGTGTTGAATTATTTTTAGGAGGCAATTTTAGAACCCAATACTAAAATATATGCCCAATAGGCCCTTGGAATCACCTCAAACTAATTTTTCGAACAAACGTTATGCAATTTTAAAAACCAAATACACACATTTTTCATGATTTTGAGGAGCTCGATATTAAAACTAAATTATCTTTGTGATTTTAGATCTTCAATATCTAAAATTTGGCACTGAGTTAATCCTTTGAATTCTCTTTCGAATGCCACAGGTCTGATCTGATTTGGATTCTTCAAGGAAAATTTATGTCCAATGTCCCAGAATGACCTAATTATGGACTGGTTTAGTAGAGCGAACTTGCATGACTTGCCACGTGTCATTGTTTTCTCCTTTGGCTCTGAAATTTATAGAAAGGAAACTGCAGTCTGTGTACTTCTAGTCACTTTTTACATAATTACAATATGATTCTTAGAGAGAGAGTTATGAAGAGTTTCCCATGATCACCTCTTTGAGATGAAATTCGTGAGCCTGAAAAAGACCTAAATTCCACAGATCATATCTTCGAAACTAATGTGAACAAAGCTCCAAAATTTTGCGACGATATTCCTTAGGATTTTTTCTTCGGTCTCTTAGAATTTCAGCTTTTAAACCTTCGTAGAACACAATTTATAGTGAAAATTTTGAGATGACCGTTTTAAGTGAAATTTAGGAGCCTGTAAAAATCCCTAAGTTCCATAGATCATATCTCTGCAAATATTGCGAACCAAGCTCTGAAATTTTGCGATGATGTTCCTCGGGATTTTGGCTTCGCACTCTAACAATTTTAGCTTCTAAAACTTCGTAGAAAAAATTTTATAGTGAAAATTCCACGATGACCTATTTGGAGCAGCTAAACCCTAGAATCCAAAGCTCTGATACCAAATGTTGTGAAACTAGCTCCAAAAATAGAAGAAAAGAGATATCAACGCCTTATAAATAAGCCACTTCGAGGGGGAAACCTCCAATACATTACATGAATGAAAAATTCTTGGATGATACAAATTACAAAACCTCCTTTCTATATATAGGAGTCCATGGGGCCACAATGTAATCCTAGCCGACCTAATAATAATAATTTAAGGGCACAATAATAACAATATGGGGGTTACAAAGGTATAATAATAACAAGAAGGGGGTTACACTAACAACAATAAGGGACTATACTAGTAATATAGGGACCTAACAGTCATCTATGTATAATGGCATCTAGTCCCAATGCACGAAAAACTCGGGTCGGAACACTCGTCTGACTGCCCCACCTCCCCCTCTACATAGTATCCACCCCTAGCGGTGCATCCTAGGCTCTCACAGGACCCCATTTGGATCTGCATACGAGAATGAAGTGTCGGTATCTTCTTAAAGAAGAGCGAGCAAAGCACTATGCCATATGCACAGTCATGGTTCACCTGCCGCTTGCAAAAATACAACTGTCGTTTCAACAGTGACAGCATCATCTGGGCCCACCCATAGTAGGTCCCACTCAATACACTCTCAACAAGCATCATCTAACCCCTAATGATGTAGTGGAGTGCCTGGTTACCAAGGATCTGTAGCACCATTGCGGCCACAGCACGAGTCTTTAGCCTCTCTAGATCTTCGATCGATATCCATGTCCCTTTCACATGGAAACCCGGTCAACAGCAGTGCTCTACAAAATCCATAATGTTCCTCCTCTGTGGTAACACTAATTGTGTGTTTCCCACCATCCCCAATGGTGGGAGACCAGTCAGGAAATATATATCCTAGACATTTAGCTCGTTCTGATGCCCTTGCACTATAAAGATCTCATGATCTGGATCCCAGTGGTTGACGATCCGGGCCAACAAGGGCTCTCCTGCCCTCATCAATAGTTTCTCCACAAAATTCAGGACCCCAAACCTAGCCAATGCAGTGCGAACTACATGAACCCCTTGGATCTCAGACCGTAATGTGTCCAGGTCTCTCTCTCTCTCCAGTTGATCCTAAACTCTGCCATACCTGCACAAAACCATCATGATTTTCAGTGTAGAGAAAGGAAAGACTACATAATAACCATCAAATCCCATCTCTCATCCAAAAAATAGCACTAAAACCCCTCTTTCTGACAAGTCACACTTTTCAGGCCATTCCTGGGACAGGTCACATTTTTCTGCCCAAAACTTGCTACCCAGGTCACAGAAAATGCCCCAAAAAGTGTAACCCGACCATGAAGAGGAGAAGAGTTTTGTTCCTGAGCTCTAGGTGCCTAAAATGAAACTTTAATCCATTGAATTGAAACAATATGGCTAGGCCTCTTACCTGCAACTAATGGATCTCGATTCCAACAATAGGATTTTCTGCTACGATCTTCACAAGATTTAGGGCCTTTTCTCCTCTCTACATTTACCACATCTACACTTGCAAATGAATCAAATTGGAAGGAAAATGCCTTATTAAAAGATAAACCCCGGATTTTTCTTTCACTGGCTACGACCAAACCGTAGCTCGGTTTGACAAACCATTAGCACTATTGGAAATCTCTCACCAAGCTGTCAAATGGGTATCCTTTTGTTTTAAGTGATTTGATACTTCACCCAGACACATTTTTTCCTAGAAGGGTCACTTCACCACTTCTCAAAATCGAATTTCTTCTCTTGCAACACTTGTACTTGGGGCAACACCTTGCCTTCATATTTTTCCATTCTCGTGTCGATTTTCATCATGAGTAACCACATTTTTCTCATGCCTTTATGGTCCCCACCGGGCCTGTTCTGTGTGGCAGCATCATCGGGTCGCCCTTATTTAGAGCATACCGATTGAGTCATCATCGCTTCCATGGAGTCTATCTTGAGTCCCTTTTGTCTCCCACCAAATTATTCCATGCTTCATTGCTTTGTCCCTCTCTCATGTCGCAAATTTTGGCCCTCAATCATACCGTCCCCTATCCCCTTTGGAGTCAAGTTAGTAGCTGCCAAGTCATTCATGCCCTTTATGCTCTAACAAGGGAAGTCGTCATCCCGCTACTCACTACCCCCCATTCCACCATCATCCCTAGTATAATTCTACCAGTTTCTCTACTATTATCCCTTGCGCTTTAGTTGAGGATTCCTTATTGCCTCACCTGTGGTGGACCTCCTTCTGTCAACATCAGCTCATTCATTCCAGAAGACAAGTCTAGAGGGCGGTGTACCTTGGTTCCAGCTTCCACTCTTGTTCGACGCCTCAGATCAGGAAAAGGGACCCTTTGTTTCCCTTTGACTTGATTTTTTCTCAGTTCCAACTCCTCATGGCATGATCAAGATCCGTATACTTGATGGTTTAGTGATGCAGAAGATTTTACCAGTGATTCCTCGGTGTGTGTGAGAAGTTTCGGACCTCATGAGGGGGTGGCCCTTCAGGTATCCCCCCACATGCTCGGATGACCTCTCTACTATAGCCTTGGATGTAGCTCCATAGATTTTATGGTTCCGGCCTCAGCCGCTTGCAGCGCCTTTTTAGTTTGGATGTATCATTCAGATTTTTCGAGCCCTTTTCTGTTTTATAGGGCCTCTTTGGTTGTAATTATATCTCATGTACTTAGATATTATTATATAAGTCCTGGTTGTTGTCCCAGGCACATTATGTATGTGGGATCCATTATAATGTTTTTTATCTGGCCCATGTTTATGCCAGCATGTACTATATAGTTCAGTCCCATGTTTGTTGGACGCACCATTATTATTTGTACTTTGTTATCTTAACAGACATAGGTATGCCTCCCCCACCTCATGTAGAACAGGTACTCACTCATAAAAGAGACTTGCCGCACCTGTAAGTCTTGCCTCCTCAGGATCTTGTCCTCTCTCACTTCAGTTCACCTTACATTTCTCTCTCTCTGACTCCCCTTCGATGTCTAGTGATTATGTTCTTCCAACATACTTCGGTCATATGATTAGCTCCTAACGCTCGCACGTTGGGGGGAAATTAGTTACACCAATTTTTGGTCGTGTAACTTGTTACTATTAGATGGAATGAAGTACACCATGTAAGACCAATTTTACCATAGTAAAATTTATTTCACTATGAAAAATAATTTAATAACACATAGTTTATTAAGTTATTTCTGGTCTAAACATGAAACCCCATGAGGAATAATTAAATAAATCCTTGTTTGTTTTATTTTCCTCTAGGGATGATTAATTAAACCACTCTTTTATTAATATTTCTGGTCATATTTAACCCAAAACTGGAAAATTAATTAGGTAAATCATTATTTTTCTTATTATTTTCTAGGAATAATTATTTATATCACTATTTAATAATATTCCTTGTTAGATTTGACTAAATCATTTATAAATAATTGAATAAATCATTATTTATTTAATTATTACTCAACCATATTCTTAAAATAATAAACAAATCATTTATTTATTTATTTATTTATTATTTATAAATAAAGGGATTTGACCAAATTTAAATTCCTTTTCCTTCCAACAAAAATAATAAAACATTCCATAAAAGTTGAATCTATATTTTGTTAATAATATTTTAATTATGCACCAATATCTAGACTAACTCAATATTTTGTTATAAATACAAGGGTTTTTCAATTCATTCACTACCTTTTGTTTCCTAGAGATCACTCTTGATCTATACTTTTGGTCTGACTTTGATCCTCCCATAATTGTCATATTTTCCTACTTTTTGCTTGTGATCTCCCTTTGAGTTCCATTTTTGTCTGGGATTTTTGAACCATCATGAGAGAGAGATCTTAGATCTGAAGCACTATGGACATACAAGAACCCATCCCATTGAGGGGGACTAGTAACATCTTTCTATGTTCCCTTCCCAGGTGTCATAATACAAAAAATTCTTTAAAAATTATTGTCTTGTTCATTGGATGCATGGAGTAACTCTTGCTTATTATTTGTTGTGTAATGTCTTTAACTGCATAGATCTAGATTTTTGTATCATTTATTCTTGTCACTAACTGCAGATCTAAGGAAATTGACAGCCACATTTGATGTTAGGGTTTTTTTATGCACATCTAAAGTGAGATTTTTTCGTATGATTGCGATAAGAATTCACACTAACAATTCAGCAAGGGCTAAACCTTTCTTACCCTTGGGTGAGACAAACTCAAGATCGAAATCATGGATGATAATGATCCAATGGGCATACTTCCCACTAATGATCCATCTACTTAAGAGGAAATCCAATGGGTTGGAATTGGTCACGATTTTTGTGGTGGATTTGGTGCACGGATGTATGAAATCACACCAGTTTAAGGGATGTGGTTTACCCCTTTAAACTATTGGTAAGAGGCAAAAAGTGGTGGAGTTCGTAAGCATACAATCTAGAGGAAAAAGCATGCAAATGTATACTCAAATTAAACTAAAACTAAAACACAAATATACAGAAGCTATTGAAGAGTGTCAAATGATAATAATGCAAACGGTGGCTCTAGGCCCCTCTTATTAAGTGTTTGATATGAAGAAGAAATTTTACCGACTTTCCAAAGGGCCCGTAGACAATGTTTCTAGGTCTTGATGCAAGGATATTTTTCTCCAAGCTCACCTTGGTGCAAACTTCCTCTCTCTCTGTTGTGTTGGACTAAGATTGTTGGATGGCCAACAATCGAGTCCCCTCTATCTCCAGCTCTGAGTCACACACTGCTCGTATTGCTTGGGAAATTATTGCTAGCATAACAATGTGATCACCCATTCTTCATCTCATGGTGGCTTTATATAGGGGATTTCAAATCCTCCTTCCCTCCCTTGGTACAATGTGGATGGTGACCCAAGGGAGGGGTATGATTCCTTTGTGTGCACCAAATATTCTAGTGTGTGCTCACATAATATCTAAGGAGGCGCGGGTGGTTGTCCTTAGGCAACTTCATGTAAGGAGTAACTTGTCCTTTTCTTTGTGTGGTCTTGGATAGTGACATTTTTCCACTTTCAGGAATGCATGCTTATCAGGCAAAAAGGCGAGAAGAAGGCACTAGTTCAAATTTGATTTTCTCAAAACCTTAGATATTTTAAATACTTTCTAGATTCCATAATGTCTTCCTGCCCTATAAATAATTTGGCTTGACATTAATTAATGTCATCTTCTATTGTACGATTTTCTAGTTTTAACAGTTTCCCCCTAATGTGTGAGGTCTAGGAAGGATTGTATAGCCAAAATACATTATAGTTTCTTTTCTGTACCATGCATAGAGAGAGAGGGAGATCTGCGTGAAGCTTTGGAGTTGAAAACACCCTACACTGGTTCGAAGAATGACCATGTATAAGGGATCCCTGCAAAAAAATACAATTTACAATACATATACAAAATTTCAACGAGGCAGGCATGTCCCAAGCTCATGGTGCTATGGCTAGTTAAACAAAATTTATAGATACATGTTATGTATGTGTCACTACTATGGTATTGATGCTGGCGGTTGTTGATGACGACTGCTGATGCCCCCAGGGGCATTTTTCTTTGACGATAGGTGGAATGTGGTACCCATATGCGTAAACTTGGTATGTCATATAGCTGCACAATGTATGCATAGGTGTTGGCTAGGACCTTCCCGCGTAAGCATTGTTAACATAGATGCTTATGGAGGCACGGGTCTTTGACGGATCTAATCAAAGGGCAATGGTTGTAAGGTACGATAGCATCTTGACATGATAGCTTTTGTCGTAGTCAAATTTCAGGATGATCGATGACATCTATGGACAATGATGTCTCCCACAGTGCCACTCAAGGATGCCCCTTTGCATGGCGAGGGGTGATCCAAGGTAACACTTCCTTTTTGAAATGAAGGCATTGAAGTTGACAAAAAGGAAGCCTCAACCGGACGATGGGTCACCAACCTGAAGGGTCGGGTACTTGGATGCGATGGGTTTAACATAGGCATGTTGGTGAGTGGCGACTGAAAGCTAATGATGGGAATTCAGTGGCCCAAGGTCAGAGTATACTTAAGTAGCTTGGCGGCAGTCATAGTTATTTTTGAAGGGGAAAATCACTGGTGTCGGTAGGACTTCCAGGGAAGGTGCAAACCGGCTATGAATGTCATGATGGTGCGTGTGTGGGGGTGATATACTCTGACCAAGGGTGTTCAAGGACTGCTGCCATGGGAGAAAATATGATATACGAGGGTGAGGGGGCGAAGTGAATAGTTTGCAGTCTTTGTACACTTACCAAAAGAAGAAAATAATGGGGTTTGGTTTGTACAAAACACAGAGACGGGTACCCCAAAACATGAAAGTTTTTACTCACTGATGGTGTGAGGAAGGTGTTTTGCTGGGGGTGGGGGTCCCATTGGTTGGTCTCATGTGCGGGGTTGATGAAGTGAATGAAAAATATTGCAGATGGGATTATGCTAGTGGAGGTATGGTGGGCCAAATGCGATGTGTGGTGATGCGCATTTTATCTGTTTGTACAACCTGGTCATCCGGGAAGGGGGTTTCAGTTTTCTTGGTAAAATTGACCTTATGCATGATGAATGGATGGGCATGAGGTGCTTCCCAGACTGAAGTGGTATGGCCATGGCGTCACTGTTGTTGTGATATATGGTGTACTGTGGGTGATGAGCGCCATGGAGGGGAGGCTCTACTGACCAACGATGATGTTTATTATGTGCAAGGTGAGGTTATGATAAACATGGTCGGATATGAAGACCCTATGATTTATTTCTTATGGAGAAATGATGTCAGGATATGCTAAGTTTTCTAGGACTCTATCATGCTAGGGGTAGAATGATACCTGCTTTGGAACTTTCAGTAGATAGTGTTATGAATGGTTTGTGAGTTTTTCCTGCAAAAAAAAATACCTCAAGTGAAAGAATATTCTTTTCATCAAATATTATTGAGATGCATAAGCTTTAAAAAGGAAGATGAGAGAGGGCATACCTGTCGGTGCTGAAAATTTATTTTTTCTAGAAAGCGAATGTGTAGCATCACTTTCATTCATCATGGATTACCGATGATAGTGCAACTTACGGTTCGCAGAATGGACCTTCTGATCTCTCATTATGGTCCTCCAAAGTTTTTGAAAAGGGAAATAAATAGGTGAATATGGCCCTTATTTGATTCATTTGTACTTGTTGAATTTTGAGAGGTCAGAGGTGTTTGCATAGCTTTTCTTGCCGTTGCGGTCAGCCCATGTACCAGGGACTAGTGATATTATGCCAAGGTAACTTCCATGACATCCTGTATTTTAATTTTTATAGTTTTATGGTGCCGGGGTCCGGGTGACTTTTGCCCTAGATTGTGCGGGCGATCTAGGCAAAAGCGTGCCTTCCTTGCATGAAATTTTGAGGGACAGGTGCACGAGGGTGCTCTGTTCCCCAATTTTAGCGTGACTTAGGTGTGCCTGTACAAAATACAGGTGCGCGCTAAGCACGCATATCTGAGGGACAGGTGCGCAAAGGCCAAGGTGAAAAAATTCTATGGTTTTTTGCCCCTTTTTGTGTTTTTCCTCTATAATGATGGGTGTCTGTTTTGGTGAAAAGTTATTGTGGTGGGAGCGGGACTGGCCCGAGATCCGAACCGAAGTTAGATATTGATGTTGGGGCACATCATTAGTTGGCATTATGGGGCCTTCTGAAGTTTGTTGAGAATGAGATTCTTTGATCTCAGGACTGATTACTACGATACATTATCCAGCACTGGTGCAGGAGGCTTAACATGTTCGTGTTGCGGGGGAAGAACCTGATCATCCATCCTGAGACGGATATATTTTTTGTGACCGGGTTACTGCCTCACGGGGAGGCTCTGAGATATCCACTCCCTTCTAGGCGAGTGGACCTTGAGAGGTTTAGTAGACATCACTATGGTGGGGCACCTCTTACAGAGGGATGCATCAACATTGCGTCAGTTATAGATGTGGCAGAGAGATGCGCTCTGGTGGTGATCATACGATTGGTAGGGTCGGTTGCTCCGCATCGGGCGTTTGGCCCGCAGGTTGGAGTTTTGCGCCGGTTAAGGTCTGAGCATTTTTCGACTTTGCCCGCTTTTGTTTTTAAGGGATGGTTTCGCAGTTGAAAAAGTTCCAACGTGGATCTAAGTCATTTGTGTACACCAGCATTTTGTGCAGCATCATGTACAAGCAAGTGGTGCTGCTAAGGCTGGTGGTGGCAGTGCCTATTGGGGGGCCATGGGAGCCACATATGAGGAGGTGGGCTCCGGTGATACCGCGAAGTGGTGGTGGTATGGTGGGGTGTTATTGGAATTCCACGATAGAGGCCTATTTCGAGGCCAACCCACAGATTTTCTTACCATACCCGTATGCGGGAATGGACTTCCAAGGTGACCCAGACATGGGTCTCACTTTTGGTTATGTTTGGGGACCTGCAAGTATGTGTTATATTTTTCTGCATTTATTTGAGTATGTATCTACTTATGTGCTTTTCTAGTGACACTGACATTATTTTGGTTACTTCGTGCAGATGTTGGCGAGGTAGGTTGCCCCGTGGCTCAACTGGTGGGCCACAATCCTCCGCGACGACCTCGGGGTGGTCAGGGAGGAGGTGATGCATGTGGACCAAGTGGTTGTGCTAGTGGACCTAGTGGTGGTACTGGCCCTTCTGGGGAGGGTAGTAGCTTGGCTTCTGGAGAGGTTGCAGCCAAGCGAGCTCGTGCTAATGCGGCAGAGGCATGCATTGCAGAACTAACATCTCAGGTGACTACTCTTGAGGACTTCCGGGGTCGATTGGACCGCTTGACCCAAGGGATTCCTGCTCAAGGTTTCATGGATGACTTTGAGGAGGTCTGGTTAGAGACAGTGATGGCCTGCGAGAGGGATTATCGGCCCACTCTACGTCAGGTGGCGATCACAGTTGCGATGGCAGCTCCAGTGGTGGTACCGGGAGCAGTGGTGGGTCCAGGTGCCCCTCTTGATGGGGCATCCCCCTAGAGTAGTTTTGTACATAAGGAAAGCACCCATTATGAGGATGCTTCCCTTATTTTTTGATGACTTTTGTATCTTTGGGCTGGAAATTGAGCCAGCGACACTATTTTTTGTACTCAGATATACATATTTTGATATATATATGAGAGATATTTTTTGCGGCTCTACATGATGTATCGCCTATTTCTTTTTATGTATTTTTTTATGCTAATGGATATCTATATTTTTGGTTTTATGTATGATGGTTTAATCGAGACAAATTCAAGTTTAGGATATTGTTAGCTATGTGGTTAGCTGTTTGGTTTTGACTCCTTGGTACATGTGAAAATGTGATATAGTCAAATTTTTTGCTTAATATTTTGGCACGCAAATATTTTCTAAATAGATGTGTATCTCTAGTCTCAAATTTTTGGTTTAGCTGTGATACTACTAACTGGGAATCTAGGTAGATATGCATATGTTGAATGCCCCGATGGAGAGCGTTGCACATAAGTCCGATGACGACGTCATATTCTGCCTAGTTGTTTGTTGTTGAACTGATACACACACTTTTTGAACACAGTGATGATCGGTCAGGGTAGTAAATGACCCAGGCAGCTGCAACTAAATTTTGAGACCATCTTGATGCTCCATCAGAAAATCTGAAATAGGGTTCGTTTTGGTGATCCATGGTGATACTTTGAGCACTTTTAAATAAGTCTTTGGGTCAAAAATTTTGAGTGATTTGGATTTTGTGTACTCTCACTCTAGGGGAAGGGTCATCGAGGCCCTTATGGGTATAATTTCTTGAGGTAAAGGTCGTTGACAGGGTTAGTGAGGCAAGTCCCGTCTGATTTTTTCAAGATGTATGCCCCCTATCGAAGGCAGTGTTTAATGATGTAGGGTCCTTTCCACAAGGTTTCGAACTTTCTTGGCCCTAAGGCCTATTTTGTGACATCATAGTAGAGGACTAATTCTCCCTCGGTGAATGAGCGAGGGGTGACGTGGCGGTCAAATGATGCTTTTACCCTTCTCTTGTGGGCCTCGTTGTATTGCAGTGGTTGTCGTTGATTTTCATCAACAAGCTCTAGTTGTACTAGGCACTGCTCTAGAGGCTGGGTGTCATTGAGGAGTTTGATGGTGGCATGTGGGATCTTGTGGAAATCTATGCAAAAGCGCAAGGTACCTTGATCTTTTGCGATAGGAATTAGATGGAAATCCTGGGATGAGGAGACGGTAGTAATCCTATCACCAATATGTGTTGATACAAATCATATATGGTGGATTGTGTCATTGTAGTTTGGCGTGGGAAGAATCTCTGTAATAAGATTTTGTATGAGTGCAAGGTTGGGTTCCCCACTAGGATGGTTGATTTCTAGTAGGTGGAAATTGTGCCTGCCACAGAGGTGCATGAATTTTTCCATTAACAGGCATGACTCTGGTGTGTGATTTTGGCTGGTGCTGATGGTGCACGGTATCACTGAGCCAACGGAGTAGATAGTGTGGGATTATATGTACACGTTGTTCCTGATGTGGATGCTTGGAAAGGGTCAATCATAGAAGAGGTTGTCTTCTGCTTCCATTTCCATATTGTTGGCTTAGGTGTGTCTACCTCTTTTGTGGAGTTAGACTCAACGCAGCTCATGCTGCTCTGAGCTTGGGGAGATGTACAAATTTAATCATATGGTGAAAGTGTGAACAAATCTAGCAATAGGTGTGTGTGATCTTCTCTTGGTTGGAGAGAATTTTTTAAGGGAGGGAAGAGACTATGCAAAGACTTTTTGCAAGGAGTTTCAGTTCTCTACATTGGTTGACTTGGTTATCGTTCAGATCACATAGTCCGCATGTTATCCTAGGCTTGGCGGAGGTTACGCTTTGTTGGTGTGTTGTCTTATCTTGCTTGATACACCATTACTGGGGTGGGGACATTGACTCAGGGATGTACTTTTTATGCCATTCCCAGATTTTGTCCTGTCTCTTCTCTATGGCATTAACCATGTCGATGGTGAGATGAATTTGCAAGGCATAAGTACAGTGTCGCTCATAATGATTTCCCTAACATATCATGCAAAATATCCTTGATATGAAGGTTCCGTTGAGTCCAGTTTGAGGTCTGATGGGGAACCAGCGACGGAAGGTTGCTAAATCAGGGCAATGGATGACTGCATGGTCTGTCTTTTTGCATAACATACATGCTATTCATCCATGTGAAGAGAGGTTGGGGGTAACTAGGGGTTCCCTGGTAGGTCATTCTTCAATTGTCAAGAACATGATGGATGCACTCATCTCATCCGCTTGGGTCATGGAGCTGCCCGTGGAATTAGAATGCATGTCATCTTCTTGGAAAGGCAGACTATGTATGAGAAAAGGCTAGCAAGGGCTGGCCGGAATCAGGGTATGTAGTGACAATTCTCCAAAAGGTGATTGTCGGCGCATAATGGGCATGTGAATTTTGTTGCCCGTAGTCCCACATAGTAAACCCTTTCAATCGAATACCATCAGTGGATGAGCTCCAGGGCTGTGCACTCTTAGAGGAAGTGACTATGTTCATCGCATAGCATACAACATATAATGGGCATAACTGGGGGTCTTTCTACAACCCTTCTTTCCTCCTGTAAGTATAGGATGGTACGAGGTTCATCGCCGAAAGACTGGATGGAGGGATCCTCTTGATAGGATCGCTCGATCACATGTAAGGCATCCCTATATCGCAGTATCTCTGGACAATGGTGGTTATAGTGCCCATAGTTGCTACAGAGAGCACATGCATGATTGGTACACAACGCTTTGCCTTTACCTTTGGTGGTAGGTTCCTTTTTACGGGAACGTGGTGTCGAAATCTCTATTTTGGAGCCAAGGAGTGGTTTTAATTCATCAAGCTCTGGACATATATGGGTAGGATGGCCTATTACATCACATATGGTACAGACTAGTGATTCCCGTTGAATGGCAGGGGTCACCATCTTCTTTCCTCTCCTCTCGGTTTTCATAGTGGTGATCACTGGTTTTGCAATGGGAATTTCCTTTGTAGGGGTGATCTCGACTATTTTTTGGACGAGTGAGGGCTCCTCAGGACTGAGGGGCTTCAACCCTGTGGTAGTAACATGGGTGGCTCTTGTTCCAAAATGAGGAAAGAGATACCAAACTGGGAATTTCAACGATATGTTGGGTAATACAAGTGTTTCCAAAACCTACTGGGAGACGAAGCCAACTGGGGGGTAGAGAAAAGGGGTTTGGGTGGTAGCGTAGGCCAGAGAGGTTGTCGTGGCCAATGTGTCAGTGTCATTAATGCTTGATTCTGTGTCCTAACTAGCCTCGGTGCTTGATGTGGACATCATGCACACCAGAGCCCCTCTGACATCGGGCGATGACTCAGGGATTATGGGAGGATCTCCTAAGAATGACCCTAGAATGGAAGATGGTTTGAACTAGCTAGGGCCATATTCTTGGTACCATGAAAGACCATCTGAGGCTGTATCTACATAGGGTAGAATTACATCTGTATTTTTTAAGGGATTCTTCTCGTTGTGTGTCAGCTGGTCTATAATAATGATGCGATCCTCATGGGGGAACATCATAATGCGGAAGATGGAGGAGGCTATGGCGGCCATGGTGTACATATAACTCTACCCGAGGAGTATATTGTAATCCAAGTGAGCATCCAAGACTTCAATGTCTATGTGGACTTTCTTTCCAGCTAAAAATATCAGGACATTTTGGTAGAGGCTGATGGGGGTCGAGGGACGACCGTTGTATGCTCGAAGCATTATGAGTGAGGGTTTTAGTTCGGGGGAACCTAAATTCTGCCAAACATTTTTTGACATGATGCATGTGGATGCACCCTCATCTATGACACATCGGTGGATAGTGATATTCTACACCGACACTGGTATCTGGAAGGTGACCATGGAAGGAAGCCAGGTGGTGGCTTTGTTTAAGTCAGAAGCCATCAGGCGCGTATCGGCAGGGTTGATAACGCCTAACACGGAAATTAGGGTTTTCCATTGTTTTGGGCATGACTAAAAAACTTCCAAAGTTGACATAGAAGCGAGGGATTATGATAAATTATCCACAATGCTATAATTATGGGTCGCTTCGGAGTAGTTTCTTGCTCACCTATTATGTCCCTTTTCCATCTTTGGCAATGGTTCTATAGGCATCTTTGAAATGGTCAAAGGTGTAGTTGGCACACTAGTACTTGCCCCTGACATATTGGCGTCTAGTGGGGTGTCGTAGTTTCGATTCCGTGTTTAGAAAAACATGATTCTCTAGTCATGTAGATTTCATGGTTTCTTTTCTCATAATCGTTTATATTTTTCTAGGTATTTCTTACCATCCCTTGGTTGGGGAAAAGTTCTTGCATCACGGCAGGTTGCTCGGAAGATCCTCCTTGTCCTCGGTTACTCTGTCGCTTTTTTAGCTCAGGGATATCGGGACAGTGGTGAGTATAGTTCCCTTACTCACCACATATCAAATAGGAATGGTTTGCTCGAAGAGGTGGCCTTTTTCTCTGTCGTTGGGCATTGCTTGGCTCCTGGTTTCTATTCCAGTTGGAGTTACCTCCAGCCTGGGATCGCGGTGGGCGCTACTGGTTTTTGCCCCCCTATCCTAGGTTCCCTTTTGGATTGCTTTTGGATTTTTTCTTTACCACGTTAGGAGAGTAGTTCTCTTGGTTATATTGGTGTGGTTGGTTTTGGGACAGCTGCACAAAGTTCACCTGTGCGTTGTTTTGCAGAGGTGGGTCGTGTGCTGGGGACTAAGTGTAACTCGATCCCAGGTTTGCACCTGACTGTTGGAGAGGATTTCTTCCATCATTTTTTCTTTCTGCATATTGATTCCCCTGAGCCGAAGGATAAGGTCCTCCCTAGCGATACGCTTCCGTCTTATTAGTCAAATTTTTCTAAGGCATATGATGACTTTGAAATCCGGGTTGAGACATGTTCTAGGTAGAACTATATGTGTAACTGGGGTTTTGACTGTTGCTACCTAGGTAACCTTGGGTCATTGACCCAATTAGCTCGTCTGCAGATTTTGATGCGCCTGGCACTTCTTGATAAGTTTGTAGACGCGGAGCGTTAGGCAGGATGTTATAAATGTATCCTGAGGCTCCACTTGGGGAGGGCAGATCCTTTTCATGA
This sequence comes from Pinus albicaulis, assembly GCA_034641835.2. Classification (NCBI taxonomy): domain Eukaryota; kingdom Viridiplantae; phylum Streptophyta; class Pinopsida; order Pinales; family Pinaceae; genus Pinus; species Pinus albicaulis. The sequence continues at coordinate 1,033,200,260 of CM076575.1, read as the reverse complement.
GGTGTCCAGAACTTTCAGATCTCTTGGTTTATGAAGACTAGTGCCTCATCCATTGGGCATATTTTTACCTCTTTCACTTGTTGATGCTTGCTTGAAGTTGTGATCTTTAGTAATCTGAAAAACAATGATTAACATCAACATCATCTCTACCTACCCAACCTACTTTCCTAACATTTTTTCTTCCTTGGGTGCATTTGAACTGGCAAACCCTTGACATTTTTATTTTTGAAAACACAAATCAAACTATCTAATTGTACTTTTATTTCTTCCAAGAGTTCAGATTAGGCTAATGAACTCTCTTATTCTCTACCTAGTCTAATCATTTGTCAAGATTAAGTTGTTTGACAAATTTCATTCTCTAAGCTATAAACATGAAATTGAAAGCATGGTTTAAATCAGGATTAGGCAATCTAACTTACCATGAGTTGTGGCATAAGAACAAGCTGCACACAAACATTTATTTTGCATAAAAGTAAAATAGAAATATAAGGGATGTGATCTGTCATTTTTTATGCATCCTCATCTTCCTCTTTGGTTCTGTTTTGAGCATGTGGAACAAGTATCTTTTCATTCCCTAATCTATCCTTTTTTACAAGTCAAGTTTGAATGATTTAACATGCTCTCTTTCACTAACTTATCAGCAAATAAATTGAAAACATGTTCAACCATGATTAGTCTAGATGACTAAACAAGACTTATTTTTCAAAAACAAGTAGTGGAATTTAGACTTGCACACTTTCAACATCACTATTTTTTGGGTATGGGGTTGTACCTCTTCTTTTCATCTGCTCTCTTTTTTCATTTTTCTTTGTTTTTCACTTTTTCTCTCTTCTTGGTCAAAAAAATCTAAAACTAAAGGTAAAAAGATGCTCATAGTGCTGAGCTTATTTGCTTGCCTATCTATCCTAATCTAACCTATAGATGATATACATTCAACTAGTGAACTCTCTTTTCCAATACATCCAATCAAGCAGATGATTCCATGAGGGATCTTGGTTTAGCTCTTTGAGGGTGCTGACAAAATTAAAAATCCACTCCCCCCTCACTTGTGTTTGAACAATAATGTCTAAAATGTTCCTAAAATTCTGCATCAAACTGCCCTTAACATGTTTTACTCCCTCTTCAAGTGCCTCTAACAAATCAGCAAAGGGATCTTGAAACAATACCTGGCTTAGAGGATTTGGGAGATAAGATTGATCTAGGACTGCTTCTTCCTTCACTTGGCTAAGCCTAAGACTCCTTTGGGAAAGAAACTCATCCTCTTCCTCATGATCATCTAAACTGGTAGACTCATCATAGATTGCAATTTTGTACTCTAGAAAATCTAATGTATTATGAATGAATGGGCTGAATTCTGTGAGGAGGCCATCATGTTGATGAGTATGAGAACTCCTTGGCAGTAAGTCTTCTTGTGAAGGAAGCTCAACAACTCTTATGTGATTATCATTTTCCAAGTCTTCATCTACAATTTTAAATTCAATGGGACTTGGTGGCTTCAATTCTGAAGCTGAGGAGGATTTTGTGTCCCAAATGATTTCCTCATCCTTTTCAGGAAGAGGATTTTCATTAACAACTGGTTCAAGAAACTCATTATCTTTCCCAGCCTCATCATCAAAACTAAAAGACTGTTGATTTCCAATCATATGAAAATTATTTCTGAAGGACTGAAGTGAAGTAGAGCAAAGAGTCAGAGACTCCTCACTTACTTCTAAACTTTCAAGGCTTTCCACATCAGTGTCATAGGTGACTTGTATTTGCTAATTACTTTTTTCAAGCTGATGATACTGATCTTCTTCCCACAAACCAACTACTAATTTCTCTACAAAGTTAGTTTCTGTTTGGAGGACATCATCATTATACTGATCAAACTTTGGAAAATTATCAACATAAGTAACATCACCAATCAAAAATATTGGATTATCATTTTGTTCTTCTTTGAGTTGATCTACAAGTTCACTTTCTAATTTATGGTAGATGGGATTGGTAGGAGAAAGAATGGAAATTTTTTGTTCGCGTGAAAGCTTAGTGGCTGGTTGCATGTTTATAATCTGATTGATTTCATCTTCAGTCAAAAGAGGAGGCATTTTTCTCCTTTTTTGGATAGAAGCACAACAGTTATCTTTCTCTTGTGAGGGCTGATTTTGAGGCTGAATGTTTTCTTGAGCCTCACCTAGAAGAGATGGTGAATCATCACATATGCCTTCAGAGAGATCTTGTGGGTTTTCTTCTACTTCTTGATTGGGTTCTTCCTCAACTAACTCCTCTAGGCTTTCATGATATCTATCTTGAGAATGAAATTCATGAATGGATGTTAAGAGGTCTTCAGGATGCAAATTTTTTAAATCTTCATCACTATCTAAACGGTACTATATGATATCCTAATATTGATCACAACAATTTTTAGCCAATTATAAATATGGGGAATTTTTTTTATAATTCTCATAAAATGCCTTGTGTATATCTTTTAACGAAAACATTCTACCAGGTCTTAGACTCTCATACCATTCCCTTGCCTTCCCTTCTAATTTTAGCATGAAAATCTTCATAAGGCAGTCCTCATTCCATTCAACTTTTAACCCCCATACATGGATATGAAACTTGATGAGTTGTAACAAAGGGTCATCAAAATTTTCATCTTGAAACCTAGGGAGATTTTTTTCCCACTCTATCTGAGGCAATTTGTGTGGGAACCCACGAATGTGATCTCTATTCATTGGAGCATATCTCCTTTGTATCCTTGGATCCAAGTTTGTAAATCAGAAAGGGTCACTGAATCTTTTCAACCAGAATTAGAGTTCTCTACCAATGGAGTCTTTAGGTCTATTGAGATTTTTCGAGTCGCCAGGTGGAAGGTTTCAATTTGTATGTCCACCATCAGCATGATTTGGATTGCTTAATGCATTCCTAGGGGAGTTTATGAGAACTATTGGGGTCAACAAGGCTACTGAAGACCAGTGGAGTCACCAGGTGGATGATATTTAATGTTTTAAGGATTTTCTTGTTGTCCACCATCAACAACTAAATACCAATCTAAGGATGTTTGTGAGTTTTTTAAGATCTAAGGAATACTTAGTTTGTCACTAACTCAGAAAGTCCCACCTTGATCGCCATTATGTTAGCTCCCCGTAATTTTCTAGATTGATTGAGATACAAAGGTATAGGGTAACATCAAACTAAGCTTTGGAATCCTAGGACCTAGCCTTCCTAGATTCAGAGAGGGATCTCTCTATTAGGTGCAAAGATGTGAACTTGTTTGCTGATTAGAGTTGATTTTAGGCTAGATGTTAAGTGCAGGGCATTTTGATTGTTTTTGGTTGGGTATGATGCTCAGATGGCTTTAGATAGAAAACAAGGGATATTGTTAAGTAATTGGGCAATGGAGTCAAATAAGGTCTTGAATGAGTTCATCAATGGTTTCAAGAGCATTTTCAGGGAAATTTAACTTGGTTGGTGGATCTTTAAGGTTGTGAAGGATCATGAGATGGACATTAAACTTGAGAATAACAAGCTAATAAAGGGCAGAAGTAGAATCCTTTATATACTTGTAAACAGAGAGAGTTAGAAGATTTATAAGCATAGCAAGAGAGTCAAATGGTTAAGCAACACCTAATCCATTTGATTTCAGACTAAAAGCAAATAATCAACCAAGACAACATTCAGATAAAACATAGAAAGGAAAAACTCATTTAATCTTTCATGGGTTTTATCATCACGAGCAGGAAAAACATTTAAGTTGTACAAGTAAATATAACCATAGAATAAGAGACAAACCCTAGCATCCACAGTGATAGTTATGAGAGTTCCTTGATACAATTTTAGCTAAGTAAGACAAAGAGCATGGTTAAGACAGACTTATTTGACAAACTATATGCAAAGCTGCTTCAAAAGATGATTTCAAGAACAGAGTACTTCAGAGGTAATAATATGCAAGGCTATCCATAAATCATAATTGATACTAACTGATCTAAATCATTCAATAAAATAGACAAGCCAAAACCTTATTAGAGAGCAAAAGATGAATTCTCTAACATATCTTAAGCAGAAGAAAACATTTAGGCAGTGAAGGAAACAAACAGATCTAAGGTGCCATCAACAAGCATATCTTAGTCTAAATGTTTTGTCCTACTGCAACATAGATGGATGGAAAACATATGAGAAACTTAGAAAACATTAACAAGAGAAAAGTTCACCATCAAATAGGCCTATGGATCCTGCAAACAGTCCTTCTCTATCAACAAGTGAGTCAGATCATGCATAAGCTCCAAGGCATTAGTTTCTCATCAAAGGCTTCAAGGGACTATGTATTACTTCAGCATAATTCATCAACATCCAACAAAATATACAAGAGCCTTATTCTCTATTTATGGAGAAAATGAGGAGGTGGAAACCCTAAGAGGCTTCCAAAAGCCCTAATTTAGCTATAAATGTCATAAATGTGCTTAATGACCATACAAGGCCCAAGACACAAAAGAGATAAGAAAATAAATGAAAAATATCATAACATAACTCCCCAATCAAATCTGAAGTGATTCGCCCAAGAAAATATTTAAAAAATAATCTTGCCATAAATTTGTGTGTTTTTTTGACTTTTTGGCAAAAGACAGTCTTTGCGCACAGCGCCACTTTTGCATAAAATAGGCTGTTTTGCAACCACATTTTGGACCACTTCCCGGCATCGGATTTAGGCCCATGATGGCTCGTTGGAAATATTGAATAGTATAATTTCCAGAAATACTTGATTTTTTCTAATTGGATTATGTTTACCTGCTCAAAAATCAAATCTTCCATGACTTCTCAACACGTAGCACCAGGCCTGAAAAGGAGGTAGAAAGGTCATTTTTGAGGTGTTTTTTGACGTTTTGAGGGGGGAAAAATGCTCCAAATGATCTGAAATTTTTTGGGTAGACTGATGGAGACATAAAAAACCCAAAAATTTAAACTTTAGCAGCTGAGGATGCCCCAAAAAAGAGCGTAGCGCCTAGGGTGTTGAGCTCCTAGGGCCTCAAAATTTCAAAAACAAAAAAAACTTCTCTGTGCGCAGCGCCATTTTACAGAGGGAATTTGGAGGTCTTCCCGGTGTTAGAATGAGCTTTGTGATAGCTCGTTGGAAATATTGACTTGTATACTTTCCAAATATACAATTTTTTTATTTATTGAAGTTTATTTTCTTTGTCAAAATTTTATTTTCCCGTAACTGGTCAAAAAGTGCCGAGTGCTGGTGCAGAAATGCAGAGTGTTGGTGCAGACAACTTTTGGAGGCCTTCCACAACTCCAAATTTAGCTCATGATAGCTCATTTGAAATATGGTTGAGTCTAATTTCCAAAAATTCTTTTTTTTTCTATTTGGTATTCATTTACCTATCCAAAAACGGATTCTCCCAACACTGGTCAAAAAGTGTTGAATGCTAGTGCAGAAATGCAAAGTGCTGGTGCAGACCACTTTTGGATGACTTCCCCAATTCCAAATTGAGCTCGTGATATCTCATTGGAAATATATTGAAGTATATTTTTCATTTGAATTATTAAGCAAGTCATTTGGACACTCCATCTTGATAAAACTAATTTTCCCAGGGTCACTCCAGAAGTGCAAAATTTCTCCCATGACATATGTATTTTTGACATTGATCTCAAACCATGATACCTGTGTAAAAACGGAAGGAATTTTTTCTTCTTGGCCCTATTATGTACAAAAACCTCTCCCAATTTTTCCAAATTCATCTCTGTTTGGTTCGAAACACAATTTGAAGCAAAAGTAGCCCTAGGTGTGACACATGGCTTGTCTCTTGGAATGAATTCTTGGAAAATGATGGAGGCATGATTTTTATGAGCTGGTATAGAATTATTATTTCTTACATGATCTATAAAATGAATCCTTTGCTCTTTTTCCTCCCTTTCATGTCAATCCCTAGCTTAGTTGGAAGAGGAAATTAGGGTTTGGTGTGAGGATTTAGGACTGCCTTGCAGAGAGAGGGGAATGAAGGGGTTAAGGGTTGTATAAATTCTTGGGGAAATTTTGGGGGATAGGGATAGATGTTAGGGAGTAGGGGAAAGTGGAATTTTATGAATTGAGTGAGAGGA
>CM076575.1:1032952550-1033194082 GCA_034641835.2 Pinus albicaulis | reverse complement strand
CACTTGGTCTCATTTTTCCGCCATTTTGCTCCCATTGAACTCTATCTTCTACATTGGGTTTTCTACATCTACAAGAGAGAGAAAGCTTAGATCTGAAGTGCCGAGGACTACAAAGAACCCATCCCATTGAGGAGATCTGGATACACCTTCTTGTTTCCTCCCAGGTGCCCTGTAATATAAAAATTCATTCAAAAATCGTGTTCTTGCCTTTTCTGTTGGATGCATGGAGCAAACTCTTTACTTTACTGCTTAATGTCTTTCTATTTATAGATCTGTTTGTTGCAGCGCTTTAACTACTAATTGCAGATCTGAAGATGTTTTGCAGCCATTATTGTTGTTAGGGCTATTAGTTATGCGTAGCTAAAGTGGTTCTTTTTCGTACACTTCGACGAAGAATTCATACTAACAAATGGCGACTCCACACGGGTTTTAAATTACGACCGCTGTCGTTTCTCATATTCCTGCATATCCAGCTACTTCAGGCCCTAGGGCTTCTTTTCAGCTGCTTAGTTTTTCTCTTTTCATGTCATTTTTCTCACATAAAACCCTAAAAAATTAAAATTTCTAACTTCCGTGTGTTTCTGGCCCTATTGCGCAGGTAAGCGACACCAGCCGCAACTGAGACGGCAACTTTTCAGAAAATCTGCCGCCGAAATGTTCTAACGGGGGTCGCACCTTTGGCCCAAACCCGCGACCCGGACGCACCTTGGCTCCGTTTCCGCGACCTCAAACAGATCAACGAACCTACGACTACTTTTCCTGCATTTTTTCAGAATTTTTCCGGGTTTTGCCGCAAATTTTCTCGGTTTCAAATTGCCTCAAATTCTCACGGACTAAGATCTGATCCTTTTACTCCTCTAAGGGGGAACCTAGCCCTTAGGGGCTTTAGTAATCTCCACTTTTTGTGGAAGAGTTTCCACTGCTTCTGTACCGTCTAAGCCAGAAGCCTGCCCCCTCTTTTTCCAGATCTGTGACCTCACTTCCAGATCCTTTGAAATCAGCTTCTTTTCCTTTCAAATCACCTCTTGTCGTTTTGTTTGGACCTCCTCTAAAGGCCTCTGCCTTGCCCCCCCCCGGGTTTTTTGCTGATTTCCCTTTTTCCAGCCACCTTGCCTCTGTCTCTTGGCTGTGATCTGCACCCCTTATCTGCAGCTTTATCCTCCGGATCTCTGTCCCCTTTGACCCTAGATCTGTTGAGCTTCCTTTGTGTGTGTTTCCATAGTTTTTCCTTTCTTTTCAGCATAGTTTTGAGAGACCCACTTTCTTGGGTTTGATAGATGCATATGTAGCTGTTATTTTTCTGTTATTTCAGCATTTTTATTCTGTTCTCTGTAGGTTTATTTTCAGCTACGTTGCACACTTTTTTCTCTCAACAACGGAAAGGGTTTAAAAATTAAAATTAACGCACACCACACACTGACCCTAAGTGAAGAAGCGCCTGGTTTACACCGCCTGGCAAAGACTCTAAAATCAATTGTCACCGCACCTTATCTGCCCTTGACCTTCTTGATTCTGTCCCTTTCTGCCCTTGTCGGTTTCCTTCTTCCTGTCATCATTGCGCCCCCAAGGCGCCTTTCCCGGAGACTTCTTGGCCTTCATCCTCAGTTTCCGGTTGATCGACCTTCTCCGCACCGTCGTCGTCGAGCCAGTCCACCTTCGAGTCCACACTCCGACTCCTCTCCTGATTCATCGGATCCCCCTTCTCCTTCCGGTTCTCCCCCTCCGACTCCTTTTACCTTCACCATGTCCGGATCAGGGCCTAATGCTAGCAGTTCTCCCGGCCCCAATGCCGGCCCTACTTCTAGCGGAACCGTCACGACCACTACTCCGGCCACCCCTGTGCTGCCGTACATTGCAGGCCTCAGCCTCCCCGATTTCCATCAGTTGATTAACGACCCCATTCACCACAATGCTACCCGGCCCACTATGCCCACCAAGTTACCCTCTGATATCCCTAAGTTCGAGGGCCTTAATGGCGAAGACCCAACCAATCACGTCCGGTCTTTCCACATGTGGTGTTCCGCCAACTCCATTACCGATGACTCCATCCGTCTTCGTTTGTTCCAACGCACGCTTACCGGCGAAGCTTCTAAATGGTATGTCGAACAGGCCACTTCCTCCCATACCACATTCGAGACTCTTGCCCAAGCCTTCTTGTCATACTTCCAGCTCCCTCTCCGATACAACACTGGTACGAAGCTCTTGACTTCATTTAAGCAATCCTCTTCCACACGCCTTTCTGCCCATGTTCAGGAATGGCGACGAAGACGGAGCTTATGTCGAGCCCCTCCCTTTGAAGATCGGGTTTACATGGACTGGTTCCTTTGCACTCTCCCGTCTCCCATCGGCAAAGATGTCGCCTCTCACTTTCCTCAATTTGAAGAAGCCGCCCTCCAAATAGCTTTAAAATATGACCTGATCTACGCTCAATCTGGTTATGTTTATACCGTTCTCCCTGACATCCCCAGGCCCGGTGGCGCTAACGCCCCGGGGGCATCTCATTCCGCCGACGGTATTGTTGGATCTCTTTCCCACCCATCTGCTCACCCTTCCCCGAGTCATGGTTTCCCTCAGGGAGGGGCCAGCACCTCTAGCACTCTTCCCCCTCCCGGCAACATGTATCCAGGATACGGCATGCCTCCCCCTTTTGCCCAACCTCCTGCTTACCTCAATATCGCCCAACCCAACCCTTACTTTTATCCACCGCCTAGTGCGCCAGCTCCCCCAGCATATGCGTTTCCGCCTCCCTTGCCTCCTCACAACCTGCAACAGCACTTACAACCCCCTCCAGGGCAAGTATTTGCACAGCAGGGTGCGATTAATCCCCCTTCTTCTCAAAGAAGGCGGAGAGGCAACCAGAACCTATCTGCCCCCGGTAACCGAGGACCCAATTCTGGTGTGGACCCTAACACTAGCAACCCGCCTCAGGGCATTCCGCCCAGGCCGGACAGGCCGCTTCGCACAAACAAGCCCTGTTCGTGTTGCGGTGTTTACGGTCACTACACTCACGATTGTCCTCTCTTACCCCAGATGCGCCAGATGTGGGAGTCTCAAGCCACATTGCGCGGACAACACACCTCCCCTCATACTCCTCCTAATGTGGCCACTACCTAGCCAGCTGTGTTCACTGAGCCTGCCCCTCACCAGGGATTCATGGCTACCAAACCCCCCGACAGCCATGTAGCCACTCCCCCGTCCGTTTCTGGTTCCTCTGATTACCAGATCCTTATGATGCGCTCCGATCCTTCCCCTTCCGTCGCTCCTGCTGACAACCAAATGATTGTTTTTGACGCCACCCAATCGGACCATCCCCCTCTCCCTCCTTCCGTTGCTTTCCAAATCCCTGTCAAAATCCGGAATGCCACCATATCCCGGTGTATAATCGATGAGGGGGCATCCACCTGTGTGATGTCCGCTTCGGTTTGGAAGCAACTCGGATCCCCTGAGCTGGCCCCTTCCACGATCACCCTTCGAGCGTGGGACGGTCATGCCTCCCAGCCTATTGGCCTGTTCCATAACTGTCCCATCACTCTCGCCGGTAAGACCGTTTGCGTTGATGTCGAAGTCATTGACGCCCCTTTAGACTACAACATTCTATTGGGGCGAAGCTACACCTATGCCATGTCTGTTGTCCCCTCCGCGGTCTTCCGCAAGATGTCTTTTCCACATAATGGGAAGATAGTCACCATTGACCAGCTATCTTATCATGAGCCGCCGTCTCCGACCCCCTCCGAGACGACCATCTCTTCCGTAGCCAACAAGCAAACCGTCGATTCCTTGACCAGTGTCTCCCCCGGCGTCTATAAAGATTCTACCCTGCTTGGTACTTTCCCTCGCCTTCCCCCCCCCTCCTGTTACCGATCCCAGCTTGTCGAATGTTTGCATGATGCAATCGTCTCAGGCCACCCATAAGCGGCCTGCCTCGGCTAGTCCGCAACCTCCTCCCCGCCCTCCGCGACCCGCTTCTAGCCATTCATCTCCGCCAGCCGGACCTTCTCCTTCTGGTCCTCCCCCCACAGCTGGTATCCCCGAACCTCTTCATCCTCCCGTCTCGGTTCCCCCTGGCCTTGCCCATCTCGGAGCCGTACCTCCTGGTCATTACCCCGCTGGACAGATCCCCTTCTTGGCTCCTCCTCCTGGAGTATCTTCTGTCCCCGTCATGGCCACCCTCTCTCTCCCTAACTTGACCTTGGGCATTCCGGTCTGGTACCTTGACCCCCCAGCCGCCACCCCCCCTGGTCTCCCCAAACCTTATATGGCTTTGACACCGGTTCAACCGATCCCCCTCGCTTCCTCCATAGCCACTGTGCCCCCAACACCTCCACAGGACCCTTCTCCTGTTGTGACGGCTCCCGGGAAGACAGGCAAAGCCCGAAGGGGGGCAACCCATCACGATCCGGCCCCCCCAACATCCGTTACCCCCCCACGACCACCAAAGCCCGCCATTCGATGCGCTTTGTGTGATGTCGTCGGTCATGCCACTCACATGTGTCCCGAATTGCCCCACCTCAAGCTTCTGGTCAACGAGACATTCCCCGACTCTGATCTCCCAGAAGTCCATGTCACTATCCCCGACTCCCTCCCAAAACTCAAACACTTGCGCACAAACCACCCTTGTGCCTTGTGCGATTTTCACGGCCATTACACCCACCTCTGTCCCCGCCTTGACGAGTACCGTTCCTCCCTGGACTTGTACCGCCAATTCAAGGCCGCTTCGATCGGACCAAAGGACATTCACATTCCGCCTCCCGCTGTTAAGCCAACGGAGCCCTCAGTCACCATTTTGTACCTGTCATCGTCCTTGAGACCTAATTCACCAGCCACCCAACCTACCAATTCCCTCAGCTCCTCCGCCGACCTTGGATCTGTTGATATCGCCCATATGAGCCCTTCTCATCATGATGAACCGTCCCCCACCACTACTCCCTCGGGTATCCCATCTGCCCCCGATCTTCCCATCTTCCAATCTGATGAAGACATCATGGAAGCCATGACCAACCCCGACTTTCCCTGGGATGATATGCACCATCGCGCATATTTCCTCCCACAACAATCCCATGACCAATACGCTGTGGAAACCAAAGACTTCATCCCCCATGCAGTTGATTGGTTTAAAAACCCCATTCCTGCACTCGATGCTTTCGAAGAAGGAAACATGGCCAATATCTCGTCTACCATCAAAGTTAACATTTCGGCCACACCAGGAATCGAAGAATACATCACATTGGGTGCCCAATGCACCCCGGAAGAAATTGAAACTTACACCAAGCTTTTCAAAGAATTCCGCGATATCTTCGCCTGGTCCTATTCTGAAATGCCCGGACTCGATCCTGCCATTGTCGAGCATCATATCGACACCTGGACGGACGCCAAACCAGTCCGTCAAAAGATGAGACCCATTCATCCTTCCCGACGTGACGCTATTAAAGCCGAAATCGACAAGCTCAAGCAGGCTGGTTTCATTTACCCCATCGAATACACCACTTGGGTTTCTAACCCCGTTCCTGTTCTCAAGAAACAAGGCACCATTCGTGTCTGCACAGACTTTCGCGACCTGAACAAAGCCTGTCCCAAAGACAACTTCCCCACACCGTTCATCGACCAAATCATTGACGAGTGTGCGGGGCATGAGATCCTATCCTTCATGGATGGTTTTTCCGGATACAACCAAATTGCTATCCGTCCTGCTGACCAACTAAAAACCGCGTTCATTAGTCCGTGGGGAACTTTCGCTTACCGGGTCATGCCTTTCGGCCTAAAAAACACCGGCGCCACCTTTCAACGGGCCATGTCTTATTGCTTCCATGACTTAGCTCATATTATCCTTGCCTACTTAGACGACCTCACGGCACGTTCTAAGCATCGGGCGCAACACATACACGATTTGCGCACTATTTTTCTCCGATGTCGCAAGTATAATATCCGACTTAACCCGTTGAAATGCATCTTTTGCGTTCCTGCCGGCCGCCTCCTAGGCTTCATCGTGTCTAAGGACGGTATCACTCTTGACCCTTTGAAAGTTCAAGCCATTCTTGAACTCCCCATCCCGCGTACCCTCCGCCAGCTCCAAAGCCTCCAAGGCAAAGCTAATTTCCTTCGTCGGTTCGTCCCTGACTATGCCACCACCGCGCACGGGTTCCTTAGACTCCTACGCTCCCATATCCCCTTTGTTTGGGATACCCATGCTCACGAGTCTTTCGATGCCCTCAAACAGGCTCTCACCTCTGCTCCCTTAATTCGCCCTCCCGACTTTAATCGGGACTTCATCCTATATATCTCCGCTTCCACCTATTTGGTCGCTGGAGTCCTTATCCAAGAGGATGATCATGGCATCGAGCATGTGATCTACTATGTCAGTAAGAACCTTGTGGGACCCCCTGTCTCATATTCCTATGACGAGAAATTAGCGCTGGCTATCGTGTTCTCAGTCCAAAAACTTCGTCATTATATCCTCCTGCGCTCCACCAAGGTTGTGACAAATTCCAACCCCATGACCTTCCTACTGAGTTGTCGTATACTTACTGGGAAGTACGCCCGTTGGGTCGTTATCCTTCAGGAATTCGACCTTGAATTTGTCACCCCAAAAAGTAAGAAAGGCTTAGCCCTCGCTGAGCTTATTTCTGAATTACCTACCGGATCGCAAGACCCTCCCGTTAATGACGATTTCCCTGATGAACACTTGTTTGCCATTACTTCCGATGACCCGTGGTATGGAGATATTCTTACTTATTTGCGAACCCAAAAGTTCGCCCTCCACCTTGACCGTGAGGCTCGTCGACGTATCCGACACCAAGCCCCCCGATACCTTCTTATTGGTGACGACCTCTATCGTCGCGGGGTTGATACGGTCCTTCGTCGTTGCCTCACACACGCTGAAGCTGAGAAGGTCCTTAATGCCTGCCATAGCGGCGCTTGCGGTGGCCACCTCTCCGGTCTCGCTACTGCCCAAAAAATAATGCGCGCCGGGTATTTTTGGCCTTCCCTCTTCAGTGATTGCATTGAGGCAGTCAAACACTGTCCCAACTGCCAACATTTCGCCCCAAAGGCGAGAGCTCCACCAGCTCCCCTCCATCCGGTCGTTTCCACTGGTCCCTTTTTTAAATGGGCCATCGACTTTATGGAGTGTCGCCCGCCATCCTCTGGTAGCCACAAGTATATCATCGTGGCGGTCGACTATTTCACCAAATGGGCCGAGGCCATGCCAACGTTCAACAACACGGCATCTACCGCGGCCCTCTTTTTCTTTAACCATGTTATAGCTCGCTTCGGGGTTCCCAAGCAACTGGTCTCTGATCATGGCAGACATTTTGAAGATGAGATATGGCGTGAGCTATCCTCACTGTTAGGTTTTGAGCACCAATATTCCTCCTCCTATTACCCCCAAGGTAATGGCCAAGTTGAAGCAGTCAACAAAACCCTCAAGACTATGCTTCAACGGACAGTGAATAAGCACAAAACCAACTGGCATCTCATGCTCTTTCCTGCCTTATGGGCCTATCGAACCTCTGTCAAAACCGCCACCGGGTTCACCCCTTTCCACCTCGTCTTTGGAGAGGAGGCAGTTTTACCGATCGAGTGTGAAATTCCTTCTCTGCAACTAGCCGTTGAACTTCTCCCTGACACCCAACCACTAGAACAACGACTTATCATGCTCGAGCGTGCCTCCGAAGACCGCCGTATTGCCTTACAAACCATGGAAGCGGCCAAAAAACGCACCAAAGCTCAGTATGACCGAAAAGTCCAGCCTCACACTTTTCACGAAGGCGACCTTGTTCTAGTCTATGACCAGGCCCATGATGTCCTAGGTCATGGGAAGTTTGACTCATTATGGCTAGGCCCTTACATCATTAGTAAGGATCTTGGAAAGGGGGCATACCTCTTAGAGGATTTCGAAGGCCATCCCCTTCCTAACCCTCGCAATGCACTCTATCTTAAGAAATATTACCCTTAGCATTTCCCCTCAGAAATGCATGATTTATTTTTTCTTTTAGATAGCCAGCATCTGTTGTTTCATTTTTTCTACTGCACCAGGACCCATATTCGTCCAACATGCAGTTACCTCACCTCCAGTCAAAATCGAATGTCCTCACCTACAACACCTGTACTGGGGGCACCATGTTGCCCCCTTACTCGTCCATGTTCGTGTCGATTTTCGTCATGAGTGCCCACTTTGTACTCATGTTTCTATGACCCCCCATTGGGGCCTTTACTGTGTGGCAGCATTATCTAGTCGCCCTTGCTTAGAGCATCCGAGTTGAGTCATCATTGCATTCATGGAGTCTATCCTGCATCCTTTTACACCCTACTATAGCCCTCCATTCTTTTTGCTTGGTTCCTCTCTTGTGTCGCATCTCATGACCTTCCGCCCCACTGTCCCCTGTCCCTTTCGATATTGTGTCAGTCGCTGCCATGTCATTCATGCCCTTTATGCTCTAACAAGGGAAGTCGTCCATTCGCCACTCCATCCTTTCCATTTCCACCATCATCATTAGTGTCAGTCTGTCCGTCGCTCTATTGCTCTTCTCTCGTGCCTTAGTTGAGGATCTCTCATTACCTCACCTAAGGCGGACCTCCTTCTGTCGACCTCAGCACATTTATTCCAGAAGCAAGGTCTAGAGGGCGTTGTACCTTGGTTCCAGCTTCCATTTTTGTTCGGTGCCTCGGATCAGGCAGGGGGATTTCTTACCTCCCTTTGACTTGATTGCTTCTCCAGCTCCTTTCAGCATGATCGAGATTCGTATACTGGACAGTCCAGTGACCCAGCAGCAGCTCTTGATGATTCCCGAGCGTGTGTGAGATGTCTCAGCCCTCATGAGGGGGTGGCCCTGCAGGTAGCCCCCCACATGCCCGGATGACCTCTTCATTGCAGCCTTTGATGCCGCTCCAGATTTTGATGATGTTGGCCTTAGCCACTTGCAGCACCTTTATGATTTGCATGTATCAGTCAGACTTTGTGAGCCCTTCCCTATTTACAGGGGGCATTTGGGTTGTATTTATCTCATGTACTCAGATGATATTGTACTAGTCCTGGCTGTTATCCCAGGCACAGCATGTATGTGAGACTATTCATTGTATTTTTATCTGGCTCTTGATTATGCCAACTGTACTCTATGGTTCGGTCCCTTGTTCACTGGACACACTATTCTTTTGTACTTTGTCACGGCGGGCATAGGTATGCCTCCCCCGCCGCCTTCAGCACAGGTACCCTCTCATAAACAGAGACTTGTTGCACCTGCGAGTCTCGTCTCCTTAGGGTCTAGTCCTTCAGCACACTATCTACCTCACACTTCTCTCTCTGACATCCCCTTTCGTTGTCGGGTGATTGTATTCTTACAACGTACTTCGGTCATACGATTTGCTCCTGACACTCGCACGCTGGGGGGCAATCTGTTACACCATTTTTTGGTCATCTAACTCTTCATCATTAAATGGACCCAAGTACACCATGTAAGACCAGTTTTACCCCAAGTAAAACTGCTTTCACTATGTTAATTAGGAAACCCCAAAAGGAATAATTAATTAAACCATAATTTAATTATTATTCCCAATCATGTTTAACCCAAAAACAAAGAAATTAATGAGATAAACCCATAGTTATCTTATTATTTTCTAGGAATAATTATTTAAATAATATTCCTTGTTAAATATGACCAAATCAATCACTATTAATCAAATAAATCATTATTTATTTGATTATATCCTAACCACTTCCTTAAAAGGATAAATAAATCATTTATTTATTTATTCCTCACTAATCAAGGGATTTGACCCAAGTCAAAGTCCCTTTCCCTCCAACAAATAATAATAAAATATACCATAGAGGTGGATCTAGATTTGATTAACATTATTTTAATCATGCACCAAGATCTAGAATGACCCAATATTTTGTTATAAATAGGAGGGTTTTCCCCATCATTCTTCACCTTTTGTTGCCTATTAGATCACTCTGGATCTATACACTTGGTCTCATTTTTCTACCATTTTGCTCCCATTGAGCTCTACCTTCTACATTGGGTTTTCTACATATACAAGAGAGAGAAAGCTTAGATCTGAAGTGCTGAGGACTACAAAGAACCCATCCCATTGAGGAGATCTGGATACACCTTCTTGTTTCCTCCCAGGCGCCCTGTAATATAAAAATTCATTCAAAAATCGTGTTCTTGCCTTGTCTGTTGGATGCATGGAGCAAACTCTTTACTTTACTGCTTAATGTCTTTCTATTTATAGATCTGTTTGTTGCAGCGCTTTAACTACTAATTGCCTGGTGAAAATGGTCCAATTTTGAATACTTTTGATTAAATTTAGTCTAGCGCAGGGGTTTTGGGGTGGGTCAAAGCCCCGAAAGCGTTGTAATGGGAAAAAGGGTAAACTAGGGGTCCGAAAACCATGGTTTGCGGACCATAGGAAAGTATAGGCTAGATTATTATAAATAGAGGAACATTTTGTATTGTAAGGTAGAAAAGGAGGAGCTATTGATGCGAACTATGATTTGAGATATCTGTTTGGGTGTATGGGTTTTAGGAAAGGACTCCTGTTGGCTGTGTACATGGAGATCCAGAGTCCAGTTGTGTGCGGACCTTACTGCTGTGTGCGCAGGCTGGGAAGGGTATTGTAAGAAGGAATTGATGACTTGATGAATAAGAAAGGTTGATAAAGACTAAATTTATGTGTACTATTTCTGTGAATCACTGGTAATTACTGCATTATGCGCATTCTATATTCAAGCTGCAAAAGATCTGTGTAAGTGTGTTTTCTGTATTTGGATCTGTTCTGTTCTGTTTATGCAATATTGTGCTACTGTCATAAAAGTGTATAATTATAGATCTAGCGCACGTGGATGCAAATAGAGTCCTATTGACCCTGTGAAGAAAGAGGCGATCTGGGTATCACAGGGCCGAACATAGCTCTGCTTGCCTTACCTATCCTTTCTCAGGGTGTGGAAACCTGGTTCTAGCACCCACACATACTAATTCAGGTGAGACTTTAACCTGCGCAAGCAGGTCACTACTGAAAGGGCCAGTAGTATAGGTGTTTATTGGAAAACCTTGAACTTCGAACCTGGGTTAGGACCCCTCGACCCAACACCGTAGCTTCCCTAGATACATTCAACAATACTAAATCTGAGACACACAATCGTATTGTGCTCTTTGCCTTCCGATCCAGCTTCTTCTAGTCTTCATCTGACATTGCCGTTGGTTTAATACCCAGATCTACCGTGATCCACTGATCCTTATCCACCAGCAGATCCTCCATCTTGAGCTTCCACAACTCAAAACTCTGACCATTAAATTTCTCGATCTTTATCTTCCCGCCACTCACCATCTTCTTTCACTACAAGAATCAATCCCACAGATCTCCCACTGAACAGGGTCTACCTCAGGCTCGATAAAAAAACCCCTCAACAGCAAAGGCGTCCCCTTGAAGCCAAAACAACTCTGATACCAAATGTGGGTTTTAACCCTGTACAAAAATTATCTGCAAAATAATCTTAAAAATAGAAAATAAACAATAGCGAGAGCATAAAACATAAAACAGATATACACAGATATTTTTCCCTGGATCCCAAATCGGGACGACCAGCTTGATTTTTAATTATATTCCTTTTTGTGTTACAACACATATATATACATGACGAAGCATACATAAACCCCAATCCATTAACCCTTGATTAGAACATAACCATAGTTTCCTTGACCGGATCTACAAAATACAAGGGGCCGAAAACCATCATGCCCCAAAACCATGTGTAAACCCATGCACAAAACCATGGGTGGGTCTGCCCATCGGAAAATAAGGTCCAAATTTTTTTTCCCGAGGCGCTGCCGCCCCCCCTGTGACAACCCTACTGTGCTCGAAGCAATGTACAGGGGGGGCTATCACCCCCCCTGTGACCCCCCCACGCGTGAATACTCGTGGAAATAATATAACACATACCCAACATTCTCCCACTTGTTGTTTTCTTTCTGCAGGGGGCCACAGGAGAGCTGAGTCATTAACTCAACTTTGCAACACCCAATGTTTCTCTACACCAAGAGAATTTCTGAGTGCTCACAAACTTCGTCAATGCATCTGCAACATTCTTCAAAGTGTCCACCTTTACCAGCAACACCCTTTTAGCCTCAACCATACATCTCACAAAGTGATATTGAACATCAATGTGCTTTGTCTTTGAATGATAAGTAGGGTTCTTAGCCAAGAAAATTTCACTTTGGCTATCACAGTCTATCCTTATATCTTGTTGCACCAACCCCATACTTGAACACAATCTCTGAAACCAAACTGATTCCTTGCTTTCATGAGTGGATGCTATGTATTCTTCCTCCGTAGTTGAAAGGGCCACTACAGACTTTCTTTTACTCATCCAACTGACTACACCTCCAAATAGGCTAAACACATACCCGCTTGTAGATCTTCTTTGGTCCAGATCTCCAACCCAGTCTACATTGACAAAACCACGAATGTCCAACACTCTTTCAAATCTTGGTCTTCCCTAGTAGCACAAGCCATAATCACTAGTGCCACACAAATATCTGAAAACCCGCTTCACTGCTGTCCAATTCTCCTTCCCTGGGTTTGACATAAACCTGCTCAATACGCCCACTACATGTGCAATGTCTGGTCTAGTACAGACCATTTCATACATCAGGCTACCCACTGCACTTTCATATTGTAGGTTTTAACCCAGAACAGAAATTATCTACACACGAATCTTATAACAGAAAATAAATAATAGCGAGAGCATAAAACATAAAACAGATAAACACCGAGATTTTCCCCTGGATCCAAAATCGGGACGACCATCTTTATTTTTCATTATATTCCTTTTAGTGTTACAACACATATATATACATGCCGAAGCATACATAAATCCCAATCCATTAACCCTGGATTATAACATAACTGTAGTTCCCTTTACTAGATCTACAAAATACCAAGGGTTGAAAACCATCATACCCCAAAACCATGTGCAAACTCATGCACAAAACATGGGTGGGTCCGCCTATGAGTGGGTCCACACACCAATTTTTTTTTTTGTCGGGGCGCTACCCTAGACCCCAACAGGGGGGGCTACCACCCCCCCTGTGACCCCCCTACTACACCGGCGCAATGTACAGCACGTGGGGCTAGTGGTGGAAACAATATAACACATATGGAACACAGGACATATCTTCCTCTTCTACTTGTGTCATGGGACACTGTTCAACAAAAAACTTTACATCTACATGAATCAGAACATTCACTAGTTTACTATCCTGCATATTGAACCTCTATAATATAGTCTCGACATAATTCCTCTGGTTTAACTAGAGCTTCCTCTTTGATCGATCTCTTTTAATTTCCATGCCCAAAATATAGTTTGCAGCACCAAGATCCTTCATGTTGAATTTGGAGAACAGTTGGGTCTTCAAATCTTGGATAATTTGTTTATTTTTTCCAATCAACAACATATCATCCACATACAAGACCAAATAAATAACACGGTTACCAATTAATTTAAAATAAACCCAATGATCCTCCTTGCTTCTAGTGAAGCCAATTCCCCGTATATAGGTATCAAATTTCTGATACCACATCCTTGGTGACTGTTTTAACCCATACAAAGACTTCTTCAACCTGCATACCAGTTATTTCTTCCCCTTCACCATAAAGCCTTCTGGTTTTTTCATGTAGATCTCCACTTCCAGATCCCCGTGAAGAAATTTTGTCTTCACATCCATCTGTTCTACCTCAAAATCAAATGCAGCAATAACAGATAAAAGTAATCTAATAGAAGTAACTTTGGAAACAAGAGAAAAAATATCATCAAAATCAATTCACGACACTTGGGAATAACCTTTTGCTACCAACCTAGCTTTGTATTTCTCCACCTTTCCTTCTACATTCATCTTCTTCTTAAACACCCATTTTCTCCCGATGGGCTTCCTTCCAGCCGACAACTCCACCAGATCCCATGCCTCATTTTTATGCAAGGATGCCATTTCATCAACCATGGCCTCCTTCCAGAGTTTTCCATTCTCTGAATCTACTACCTCCCTGATGGTTCTAGGATCATCATTAGTTATAGTTAAAACAAAATTTGAATAGAAAGAAGATGGACTATACCTTTCCGGTTGTCTTCTTTCCTGAGCTGATCTTCTCACAGCTAGAGTTTGTGGCTCTTCCTCTTCTGAGTCTTCATCTATCGTAGAGTCTGATTCACCCTCCTTTAGCTCAAACTCTATCTTCTCAGGTTAATTTGGTAGGAATTCATGTTTAACAACATATTTCACCTCTCTAAACACCACATCTCGGCTGTACACAACCTACCTTGTTTCTGGTTTCCAAAGTTTGTAACTCTTTAAGCCATCCTTATACCCAATAAAGATGCACCTTTCAGATTTATTATCCAACTTGGTCCTTTTCTCCATTAGAACATGTACATATGCATCACATATAAATACCCTTAGATGTGAAAGAGAGGGTTTCTTACCAGTCCATACCTCATGTGGAGTCTTATCCTCCAACGCTGATGAAGGTGATCTGTTAAGCAAGTAACATGCAGTCTCCACTGCCTCTGCCCAAAATTCTTGTCCTAACCCGATACCACTGAGCATGCTTCTTGCCTTTTCCATCAGCGTTCTGTTCATTCTTTCTACAAATCCATTTTGCTGAGGTGTGAATGGAGTAGTTTTATGCCGTGCTATACCACACTTCTTACAGAACTCTTCAAATTCCTTCTTGCAGAACTCCCCACCATTATATGTCCTTAGCACCTTTATCTTCTTCTCTCTCTAGTTTTCCACCAGAGCCTTAAATTATTTAAATTTTTCAAAGAATTCAGATTTCTTCCTCAAGAACTATATCCATGTATTCCTTGAGAAGTCATCTATTAATGAAACATAGTACACAAAATTACCCAGCGATGGAACTGACAAAGGTCCAAACACAATACTGTGCACAAGCTCTAATATCTTGTTCGCCCTCTTAGCACCAGAAGGAAAACTCACCCGATTCTACTTCACTTATACACAATGGTCACATAAATTGAAATCCAGAGAGCTATTAGACATACCTTCTACCATACCATTTCCATGCAGTATCCGAAGGCCCTTTTATCCAATATGTCCAAGCCTTTGATGCCATAACATGGTCTTTTCTCTAGAGACTGCTAGGCTTTCCACTCTACTTTTGGGAACCACAGAACTGTTGCACCCATCAATAATAGTGATGTCCTAAAGCTTGTACAAAGTTCCAATCCGAACTCCCCGCATTAATACCAGTTCTCCCCGAACCATCTTACAAGTATCTTTCTCGAACACTGTTTTTACACCTACATCATCCATATTGCTTACAAAAATCATATTTCTGGCCAATGCAGGAATGTGCAGAACACCAGGAAGTGTTCTAATCCTTCCACCTTGTAGCTTCAGCTTAAATTTTCCTCGTCCGACGATTCTAACCTTCCTATCATCCCCTAAGAAGACATCACCGCCATCATATTTCTCATACTCGCATAACCACTCCCTATGGGGAGTGAAGTGAAAGGATGCACCCGAGTCAATCAACCCTGACTCATGATCTACCTGTGTATTTGAAGAATAAGCAAAATACACATCCCCACCTTCATCCGAGGTGGTTTTTTCCTCTGCAGAAGGAGCATCATCAGATCCCTTTCCTTTCTCAGGAGCTTTAGATCTGCAGTCTTTTTTGTAGTGCCCTTCCTTTCTACATTTCCAACACACCTTAACAAACTTTTCAGGAGATTTAGATCTCCCTCTAGATTTAGATCTCCCACTCGAAACCTTATTCTTGTTTTTGTTCTAGGACCTTCCTCGTATAGATAAGGCATCTCCATTCTGACCCTCCATATTTCTCCATCTGATTTCGTCCGACAGCAAGGCTGAGACAATGTCATCAAAATTCAAGGTAGTTATATTGCTACCTATTGCAATAACCAGACTGTCCCACGAGGCTGGTAGAGAAAACAACAAACTGATGCACTTATCTTCATCTGATATTTTAATATCAACAGATGACAACTGACTTACCATAGTATTTAAGGCGTTCTAATGCTCTATCACTGAGTCTCCATCCTTCATCCTCAGGTTATACAACTTTTTCCGTAGGAACAATTTATTCACCAGAGACTTATATTGGTACAAAGTCCCTAGCTTGTCCCACAAGGTCTTTGTCGTAGCTTACCCAGATATATTCAACAATACTGAATCTGAGACACACAACCATATTGTGCTCTTTGCCTTCCGATCCAACTTCTTCTAGTCTTCATCTGACATTGCCATTGGTTTAGTACCCGGATCTACTGCAATCCACTGATCCTTATCCACCAGCAAATCCTCCATCTTGAGCTTCCACAACTCAAAACTCTGACCATTAAATTTCTCGATCTCTATCTTCCTGCTGCTCACCATCTTCTTTCACCACAAGAATCACGGGTCTACCTCAGGCCCGAGAAAAAAACCCCTCAGCAGCAAAGGCATCCCCTTTAATTTGAAACAACTCTGATACCAAATGTAGGTTTTAACCGTGTACAAAAAATATCTGCAAAAAAATCTTAAAAACAGAAAATAAACAATAGCGAGAACGTAAAACATAAAACAGATATGCACAGAGATTTTCCCCTGGATCCCAAATCGAGACAACCATCTTGATTTTTCATTATATTCCTTTTAGTGTTACAAAACATATATATACATGTCGAAGCATACATAAACCCCAATCCATTAACCCTGGATTAGAACATAACCGTAGTTCCCTTGACCAGATCTAAAAAATACCAGGGGCTGAAAACTATCATGCCCCAAAACCATGTGCAAACCCATGCACAAAACCATGGGCGGGTCCGCCCACTGGAAAATAAGGTCCAATTTTTTTTTCCCAGGGCGCTACCTCGGAGCTCGACAGGGGGGTGTGTCACCCCCCCTATGACCCCCTTGTTGTGCCCGATGCAACGTACAGGGTGGGCTGTCGCCCCCCCTGTGACTCCCCCATGCATGACTAGTTGTGGAAAGAATATAACACATACCCAACAAGATGAATGATGGTACACCTGAGAGTTACATGTCCTTTAACGACCTCCCGTGCTCATATAATTTTTTAAAATTTTCTGCTGTGTGGTTTTGTGCGAGTAAGGATGCGCCAAGTATGGTTTTGTGTTGCATCACCTCCCCCATGAGCACTAGAGCTCGAATACATTTTTCATATGGAACTTTAATTAGTCTTATTCTTTGGTCAACCACTTCAATGATGTTTTTATCCCCATGTGAAATATAGCAAGCGAAAACTTTAGCTCCATCTGGGGGCAACATATTGGATATAATGCATTGATAACATGCAACTTTGTACCTTTCTCCTTTAGGTAGGGAGTCATTTTATTGAAAATTTTACTGAAACAAAAGAAATAACATAAATCTAAATAAAAACCAATTATTTATAGATAGCTTGGTGGTATTTACAATGAATGTGGGTGGTACCTTTAGAACTAGAAATATAACTTGAGAAACTTCCCATTGACTGGAAGCTCAAGCACTTCTAGTTCTAGATTTTCCAGCATTAAGGTATTTTTCCCCTTGACTTCGGAAATTTTGAAAGGCCCGAAACATAGAGGGCCAAATTTTCCATTCTTTCCTTTGTTTGCCCTCCTGACATCCCTCCTTAGAACTAAATCTCCCGGTTGAAAACATTTGTACTTTACCATCCTGTTAAACAAGGATTTCATTTTGTCTTGATAACTGATCATCTTATTGTTGACCTAGTCTTGTCTCTCCTGAAGCTCTACCAATTGATTTATGCTACTGGTTAAAGTATTATGATCTTCTTCACAATATTGTAGGATTTTAGCCATGGGAATTTCCAATTGTATGGGAAAAATGAAAACCTTTCCATAGACCAGTTCAAAATGTGATTTTCTAGTGGACCTCTTAGTGGTAACAATGTTGGCCCATAAGGAAAACTTCAACTACAAGTCCCAATTCCTCTGATTTTATGCTATGGTTTTCTTCAAAATCTTGGCTAGTGTCTTATTCGAGGATTCAACTAACCCATTTCCTCGCGGGTAATAGGTGGTGGAATGGCATAACAAAATGTTGTACTTCTTTTTCTAAAAAGGTTCTTGTCTCTCTATGTTGGCCTAAAAATATGTTATACTCTTTGTAAAGCTTATTTTTCTAAAAAGTTTTGTGTCAAGTTACTTTTTCCTAAAAATATTTTTGGAATGTTGCATTTAAAAAAAAGGGGATTTTAAAATTCCAAGCAATATGGTTATAGGGAGAGGAGGATGCGATGGCGAAAGGAGACTCTAGGGTTGGTGGCTCGGATTTTCTAGTTCGTGTCGGCTCAGCCGCTCCAAGAGATGGCTGCCTTCCGCTCATTTTCCAGATTCCAGACTTGAACCCGCAAGCTTGTAAGCCTCTGCACAGGGCTTTCCACGCAGTTGATGTTGCCACTGTCTGGGCGGCTGCATGCCCTGCATTTGATGCAGAATGCTTTGAAGTTGCCGCTTACACAGCTGCTCACAATGCCATTAAGTCCCTCTCTGGAGATCGCACAGATTTCACCCCTGCAGCTGGCCAGCAGCGGATCTGCCTCTCGGATCTACCAGATCGGCTTGCAGAGGTACCTATTCTGGAAATACACATCGACCGGGATGCAGAGTTGAACCGGCAGGTTTGCAAGCCTCTATACAGGGTTTTCCTTGGCTTAGATGGTGCCGCCGGCTGGGCGGCCACATTCCTTGCAAAGGCTACTGACGGATTTAATGCCGCCATCTTTATGGTTGCTCACAAAGCAAATAAGATCTACTCTAAAAACCCATCAGATCTCACCTCTGCTGCAAGCTCGCAGCGGATCAGCTTCTAAAACTCGCCAGACATGCTTGCAAAAGCATTAAGGGTAGCAGTACACAACGCCAGCGATTGTATTCCTCGTCCAATTTTGGTCAATACTCAAAGACAGACGACTCTGGACTTGGATCTGTCTCTATTTTTAAGTGATCGACCATTTTCGTAGGAGAAATCCCCTCCCTATCACCGCCATGACAGATTTTCTCTAGGAAGCACGCGAGACCCTGGCACTGTGTCCAGGCCCCTCCTTGACTCCTTTCAGATCCATATTTCTCAACCAAAAGGCAATACTATCCTGCAATGGGTCAGTTCTTCAGATTTGGTGCTGGATCTCAAGCTGGATCTAGAATGGCGGATTGGGATCCCTTCAGGCCTTCAAAGACTTGTCTTTCAAGGTAAACAACTTGAAGACCTTCTACCTATCTCTACTTACAGCATTAACAAGAAAAACTCTTTGGTGTTAACCCTTCGTTTGAGAGGGGGTGCAGCGGGACAGTCGTCCTCCGCTCCTTCCTTCTCTTACAAAGATGCAGTACATTCCGAGATCCCCAAACCCTCGGAAGCCCTTAAATCCAAGCCTTTTTTGGTTAACAAGACAGAGGAAGTTCCCTCTGTCGAAATCTCCCATGCAGATCCTGTAAATCAACTTCAAGAATTTGCAGAAAGAGCCATCATTTGCAGATTCAACGGACTGTGGCCGCGATCTCAGGACCTTTATGATTGGATTCATGCAAACTGGACACATCATTGTAAGGTCAGTTTCTGTTCAAAAGGATATTTCATTGTTCTTTTTAATGACAATAAGCATTATGAAAAGGATTTAGAAGAAGGCCCTTGGTTCATGGGAACTGCAGGGCTCTTCTTAACTCCTTGGTTTCCAGATTTTGATCCGGCAACCGTAGTCATCACCAGGACACCTGTATGGATCAGACTTCCAAACCTACCTGTCCACTTATGGCATGTTGCATTCTACAAAGCTATAGGCAACACCTTGGGCAGTTTCATTACGGGAGATTACAGGAGGGAAAAAATAGGTCTCTACACATATGCCAGAATATGTGTGGAGTTGGACTTAAGCAAGGGACTTCTAGACCAAATCATTCTCAAGATAAACGAATTTTTCTGGACCCAGACAATGGATTGCGAAAATACTGCCTTCCGCTGTCGCCATTGCCACCAAACAGGGCATCTGCAGTCCACCTGCCCTTCTCTCCCGGCAAAAAAGAAAAAGGATAACCTCTCCAAGCACAAATCCAAAGGATGGGCTCCTTGCTCTCCACCTCCAGTCGTGGATTCTGAATCCTCTAGCTCTGAAGATGAAGCCAGCGATGTAGATTTGGATCATGCCCCTCAAGCTGTGGTTCCTTCCAACGATGGACCGACACATTCCTCCGATATAGCCATCGCCCAGAAACGTGCTCATTTGACCTCCTCCTCTGATTCAGAAAAGGAGGGGCCCCCCTCGGAGAACCCCAGTCTTCAAGTTGTTGTTGCTTATTTTCCCCTGGATGGGTGGGTCAAAGTCAAAAAAAGGAAAGGGAAAAAGCTTCGTGTTGAGACTTCTACCCATTCTGGGTAGAGATCAGTATTTTAGCTTTCCAGTCTTTGGTTGTAGTTCTTTGCTTGCTTCACTTCTCCGGAACCGAGGTTGATAGTCCTATCATTGCCGGCTGCCGGTTCACTGTCTCCTTGATTGTATCACCATCTTGTATCATATTTTTTCTTAATAGAATTAGTCCAATTCAGAAAAAAAAAAAAAAAAGGGGATTTTATTTAAAAAGCACATGTAAAAGTGACTCTCACTTATTTATAAAAGTGGGTCACATAAAGTATTATTTTTTAAAACTGAACTTATTATATTAAGTTTGGAAAAGGGGGGGTGGGGGATTTAAAAAAAAAATACAACTTCATCATCAACTTTCGACCTATCACATAACTACTAGACATATACTACAACTTATTTTTTCAAAAGGGCATAAGTACTTCTTCATCCGGAAGTCATTTTCAGAGTCGTTTTTTTTTAACTGGCCTAATTTTTCGAGATATTTCCATTGGAGGAGTTAGATTCAACCTTTACAATTTCAATTTTAAAAAAATGGAAAGTGCATGTCCAGTTATTCTTAACAACACCAATTATTTCCAATGTCTATCCTACATGGTAAACTTACTTAGAAGTAAAGGGCTTTATAGAATAGCCTTAGGACAAGAATCTAAACCTACCGATGTAGATAAAAAGACTAAATGGGAAAATAAACAAGATTAAGCACGAGGGTTGATAGGAATGTCTATTGCTCAAGATCTTATATTTCACATCCAAGAAATTGACTCCCCTGCTAAAGCTATGAAAAAGATAAATACTATTTTTGGCGTTCAAAATGAAATCAGAGCCCACCAACTTGAAAATGAGTTGCTTACTTTGGACCCCAATAATTTCTCCTCCATTGAAGATTTTTTACCCAAATTCAAGACCCTTAGACTTCTTTTAGAAGGTTGTAAGGTAAAAAAGGAATATGGTAGTCTTATCTATTCAATTCTTGCTAAGTTAGGCCCTGCATACGCTGTATTTATTTCCAGCTTCCATTCCACTAGAGAAGCCCTCATTTCTCAAGGAACAGTCTACAAGTCCCCCTCTTTTGGTGCCTTTTGTGATTATTTGATAAGAGAACAAGAAAAAATATTACACCTTGGTCTTATTAATATTGTAAACTCTTCTAAGAAAGCCTTAGCAGCCCAACAACAACCATATCCAAATAATCCTAAGAAGCAGCATCTTAAAAAGAATGGTCCTAAACCAAATAAGGGTCTTAAGAAATTTCAGCCGCAAACTGAAAAAGAAACTCAGAAAACTGATAAGGAAAATAAAAAAAAGGGAAGAAGACAGATAAACATTGCAAATTTTGTAATCATGATGGCCATGTAGAGTCAAAATGTTTTAAGAATATGGAAGACTTGGAAGCAGCAATGAAGAAGCACAACATCCATTTGGATAACTCTTCAACTTCATCTTTGGGAATGGCACTTTCTGCTTGTGGTTGTCAAGCATCAAGATCTGGTTGTGCATTGAATGTATCTTCTTCTTCTCATTCTCATGAGTGGTTCATTGAATCTAGAGCCTCTTACCACATGGCCAAAAATAAAGCCATGTTTTCTTCTTTAAATGATTGTAACACCAAAAACATTTATGTTGGTAATGATAGATCTCTTAGTGTTGTAGGGTCTGGAACCATTCATCTAGATAATGGTCAGTTTAATGATGTATTATGTGTTCCTACCTTGTCCTACAACCTTCTATCTATTTATTAGATAACTCATTCAGGTGCAGGGAAAACTTTTGAGATTCAACAAGAAAATTTCAGCACCCACGCCTAGTTGCATTAAGCACCTAGACTAGGGTGGGGCCCACAGTGCTATTTTTGGGTGCATATCTATTTTGGTTATCCCTTAATTAAGGTGTACATTAAACTATAATATATTCTCAAAGATGAATTGAAACAATTAAATGAAAGTGATAAATTCATTTAGCTAGTGGATTTCGAGTTAGATGTATTTGGTGAGGCATGTAGAGTAATTATAGTTTTAATAGAGTTCAAAGTGTAGTGGGGCATTAGTTAATGCAAGTTGTAATCAATTTAACTCAGTTAAGTGAGTTAAAATCAGTTGTGCTAGTTTTAACTGAATATGAACTAGTTAGAGATCAAGTGAATTAAATATTAATTAATTCACAATCAATTATCTCACATGCAACTGAGGATTTACTATTATTAGCTGCATGCATGTTAGATATAATGGAGACCCAGTTGAGTTCTAGGTGAAAGGGAAGTTGAATATCAGTTGTAGGATTATTGGGTTGCACACATGCAACCAAAAATCCATTGGAGTGCCCATGATACTCGCACAGTCAAGGAAGGCAAGAATTCCTATCTTTTAGGGATTTCATCCATCAAGGATTGCGCAAGAAAGGCAGGTTGTCTAGAGGCTGAGAATTGGCTATGTTTTGGTTATTTTTTCTTATGAAAGTGTGAGACAATTAGCTGAGTACTAGAGGGCACTTGTGAGAAGATTTTTGTCTGTAATTGTTTCATGATCCATGCTGAATATACAATAGAAGATAGTGGGGTTTTTAGTAGTAATATTTCCCCGAGAAATTATCTATGTTGTGTGTGATTGATCTCTAATGTGATTAGTGATTGCTTTTTTAATTCTGAAAAATATTTGTAGAAGCGATTCAATATTTAACTTTAGTACATTTTTAGATAGGGCTAGATATATATGCATATTGTTTAATTTCTACATGGTATCAGAGCACAGGAAATTACAGAAGTGAAGCAGGATCTGAGTTTGTGACTGGATTGAATTCGATTTTGCAGAAAGACTTTCTTGGTGCTACAACCGATTTGTTGAAAATGCAACAAGATGATGGAGCTTAGTGAAATGAAGTCGCCTTCACTAAGTGGGCTCGCAGGCTATTTTTGGCGCAAAGTCTATTTTTAGACTATGTCTATTTTTAGACATATGGAGCATGGTCTAGGAGTTGCAGTATGTTATTCTTGGATGATTGGTCGAGTTGGTAAAAACATATGGACCTCTATTTTTAGACATACAGGTCGAAGTCTATTTTTAGACTGCCTGTCTAAAAATAGGTCAGTCAAATATTATTAGCCCTTAATAATATTTGGACTCTAAACTTCAATTTATTCTCTTACAACACTTCAGTTGGAGCTACGGATGTGGCCCATGCATCTGACAGAAGGAATTACACTATTCCTTGGGGTTTGGTGAGCTCATTCATGGTTGACTTCAGTTAGGACTTCAGTGGCAGAAGTTTGGTGGAGTTGATGAGACAGTTGGTGGAGTTGTGTTCGGTTTAACTTAGTTGAACTAGTTGAGATTAGTTTAACTAGCTAATCAACTAGTAACGAGTGGAGTGAATTAAATATTATTTAATTCACTAATTATTAACTCATTATTCAACTCAAGAACACATCAGTTCACTACAGTGCATGGACAGTTCAGTGGAGACCAGTGGAAGAGGTAGATGAAAGGGTGAGTTTGCTATTAGTTACGACAGCAGTTGTGCATGAGATTTGCACAAGCATTGGAGGAGATTGCCAATGATGATTGCGCAGTTGGAGCCAATGAGATTCGAACTTGGATCTCTCATTAGACCAGCCTTGATTGTGCAATAGAGGCAGGCAATTAGTGGATGAGTTTTGAACCTGTGACTTGTTCAAAACCAAGCTAGTTTTGTGTGTAACTTTTGGAGACAGTACTGAGTACTTGTGAGGAGTATTGTACTGAGATTGTTACATGTTTCTCTTCTATTATAATATACAAATAGCTGGGGGTTTTCATCTATAAGCTTTCCCCATTACATATTGTGTTTATGTGCGCATGCGACTGTTTCTATTTCCGCAAATTGATGATTGATTGAAGAAGAGATTATGTGTTGCATATGAATTCGAATTAGTATGTGATCAGGATAATCTTGGTGGATAAATATTCATTATTCAACAAATTTCTACACGATTCAATATCGAAATGGATTTCAATGGCTTGAGGTTAGAGTTTGCACTCAAGGGCAACTCAAACTATATTGCTTGGAAGGACATGATGGAGGGGGTACTCAAAGACAATGGCTTAAAGGAATTCATTGACACTGATGTTCCTAAACCCATTGTGGCAGATGTTGCAAATCTTGATGCATGGCAAAAGAAAGTGGAAAAGGCGAGGAGGATCTTGTTGGAGGGAGTACGAGACCAAATTTTCTCAAGCCTCCATGGGAAATCCACACCATATGCAATGTGGAAGGCTTTGACGGATCTATTCCAAAGCGGAAACGACCATTGGAAATTGGCACTCAAAGATAAACTTGGGAAGATCAAGATGGAAAAGGTTGACACCATTCCAAAATATCTAACAAAGTTTGTCCAATTTCGGGATGAACTTGGGAGCATTGGAATAATAGTTGATGATGATTATTTGGTGAGCTTGGCCTCCTAGGACTTCCCAAGAGTTGGAAAAGTTATTAAGACTCTGTCAATGGAAGAGAAAAATTGCCAGATTGGGAACGACTGTGGTCGGATTTGGTGCAAGAGGAGTTCAGACGAAACACCAAAGATGGATCTTCATCTAAGAATGAGGATGAAGAGGATTTTGCTTCGGTTGCCGATCTGAAAATGGGTGGATAACTTGAAATGCTTATGCGCACGCACCTCCCACTCTATTAAACAAATAAAATATCTTTCTTATACATGACTGTGCGGAAATGAATACTTGAAACAGGTTTTTTTTTAAACTATTTAAGTTCTTTAAGAACATTTTTTTTTTGATATTAAGCATGTGTAACAACCATAAATTAAAGAAAATAAGCATAAACACATAACAACAAATTTAATAAAGGATTTCACCCAAATATCATGGGCTACATCTCCTTGAGCATTTGTCAACTGACTTGGCTCTTTGGGATTATCATGTATAAATTATTTTAAAAGTTACTAACTCAACTCCAATGGTTATTTGGACTGTACCATTGGGTTTATAAAACCATCATAACCTTGGAATTACTGTCATCACTCTAAAGATGAACCTTGGTTCCCTTAGACTTGAATCCATCTATCGGTGCCCTTGAGCTTCCCTAAGATTCTCTGTAGTGCTAACTCCATCAGAAATAATTTTCTGTCCCTGAAACCTTTTCTATTGTCTCCAACATACATTATACATCCAAATTAGGTTATTCATGTGCTCAAAATGAGCTCTGGCTCCCCAATCTAGGCCTCCATCCACTGTTGGCCTTGGTCCGATCGAAATTTCCCTGTGGCTTCTAAACCTTTAGAAGTCTCCAAATGTCTCTTAAAATCCCTTCATTTGATTCACAATACCCAAAATAGTCAGAATATACTATTCACTTGCACAAATTGGCCTCCGGCTGCTCCAGTTACGCTTCCAACACCTAATGGCACCCCTTGGCTCTAGGTTCACTGAAAACTTACCTGAAGCATCTCAACTTTCAAAAATACTAAAAATCTTCTAAAAATATATTCAATGGATTCATAAGGCTCAAAATAGTCAGAATAGACTATTGGTTTACTGAGAATGGATGTTAGTTCCTCTAGATAAGCCTTATTCTCCTACTGACACTTGGTGGCCCTTGGAACTTCTTTGAAGCAACTACGCCTTAAGAAGTCCTCTACTAGATCTAAAAACCTCACCATTAGTTCCATAATTTCCGAAACATCCAAAATTTACTATTGGATTACTGAGAAAGGCCTCTAGCTGCCCTGGCTAGGCCTCATACTGCTACTGGGTGCCCCTGATGGCCCTAGTGGCCCCTAGAACTTATCTGATGAAAAATATCACTCAGAAGTCCTCTGATGGCTCTAAAACCCTAACCAATGAGTATGGAATGTCCAAGAAAGTCAAAATTGAATATTCACACTCCAAGAATGGTTGAATCTAGCTCAAGATAGTGCCTAATGAATTTTTGTCCAGTGACCCCTAAATCAACTCCACTAAAAATGGAGCAACTGCACTTAACTGGAGATAAGTTTGGAAATCCGCATAAATTTTGGGGCACTCCAATTTTTCCTTCAGCCTAAACCTGGCATTAAATAAGCGGTTAGGTTGGTTGGGCACCTGCCCCAAACCCCTTCGCAGTTACCACTAGCATTAATGTGCAGAGTTACGAAAGCATCGACTAACTGTTTGCATTAAAAATTAACGTGGACATGTGTCCAACTTAACATAGAAATGCGAAACCGGTTGCGGAGTTTACAAACAGTTGGAGTATAGCCCTTGGGTCATTGGAAATGGTCATATGGGGAGGGGCTAGCCCCTGTGCTCCCCCAAAACGGAAACCAATACACTTTAAATAAAAGTCGCTGACCATAATAGTTAAGAAACAAGCATAGGGGAGACAGTAAGACCTCCTCATGCTGTGCATGAGGTCTCATGATTGATCTTTCGGAGTCCCAACCAAACTTTTAAACAATAAATCCTGGGCCACATGGTGACCTCCAGGCCTGCCACGTGGCAGCCTCTGATTGGCCGAAAACCACACTGTGCAAACATTGACAATACGATCCTAACACTTGTCAACCTACAATTCACCCAAAAGGAATATTCTTGGGAATAATTTGAGGAATATTCCAGGAATATTTTGAGGAATATTCCAAGAATATTCCCTAGAATATTATTTTCACTAAATATTCAAAGTCCTGGCCAAAATTGGTTAAAGGTCGAAAATTGCAGTTTACTGGAATTTTCAAATAGTGATAACTTCTTCATATGATGTCAGTTTTTCAAACCATTCACAATGCCAGAATCAAGAAGATGAGATCTATCTGGTCTCTCAGGTTTGACACACTTTCGAACGCTTTGAAATTTTAGCTATCACTTAGGTCCTTGATCCAAATCTGATCAGCTACCAAGGCGAGGAAGGGGAAGGGGAAGAAATTCCATTCTAAATCCGAGTATAAGAATGGAAAGAAGCAGGATATGTCCAAGATGAAGTGTTTTCAGTGTCACGAGCATGGGAATTTTTCTACTAAATTTCCGAGAAAGAAGAAGAACAAGAATGCTGGAGGATCTGGAGCTGGTGAGGCCCTTGCCTCGTAATTTGAGCTTGAATTATCATTGATCGCATGCATGGGGTCCAGTACATTGGGATCTATGTGGTATTTGGATAGTGGTGCTTCCTTTCACATGACGAGGGATAAGGAACTTTTCAGTGACTTAGAGGAGAAGGATCTCCAGATGCATATTGAAATGGGTGACGACAAACGATACAGTGCTACCATGATTGGTACCATTACCTTTCAGAGGGAGTTAGGTAAGCCCTTTCAATTAAAATATGTAATGCATGTATGAGGTGTGAAGCAAAATTTGGTCTTAGTCGCAATGTTAGAGGATAGAGGCTATGATTTTGTTTTTAGTGAAGGAAAAGCTTTCCTCCGACATAAAACAACAAGACAATCCAAGAGGATAGGGATTCAAGCTAAGAATATCTACAAGTTGGAGGTATATGGTTGTGCAACAATGATGGGAAAAAAGATCAAGTGGTGAGCCGAGATGAGGGCGAATTATGGCATAGGAGATTGGGCCATCTTCACCATGGAGCCTTGAAAGTCATGCAGTAGATTTATACTGGTCTTCCTAGGGGTACACTTGCATAGTCATACAAATGCAAGGGATGTACTATGGGAAAATATGTAAAGGCCACCTTTCATGAGAAGGAAAATGGAGCTTCGGGGATCCTTGAGAGAGTTCACACAAACGTGCGTGGTCCTTTCTTTGTTGCTTCGACAATAAAACATAAGTACTATGTAATATTTTTTGATGGCTTTTCTCGTAAGTGTTGGATCTTCTTCATGCAGAAGAAAGATCAGACATTCTCTAAGTTCTGTGAGTTTAAGGAATTGGTGGAGAAAGAGTCGGGAAAGAAAATGAATTCTCTTAGGAGCGATAGTGGTGGAGAATACATCTCTAATGAATTCAAGAACTTCTGCAACAAAGAAGGAATTCGAAGAGAACTCATAACGCCTCGTAACCCACAGCAAAATGGGGTCGCATAGAGGAAGAACAGAACTATTGTGGGTGCAACATGAGCGATGTGCATGATCAAGGCCTACCGATGAATCTGTGGGTGGAAGCATGCAACACAATGGTACATGTGCAAAACCAATGTCCTCATAAGATACTTGGAATGAGTACACCCGAAGAGGCTTTCACTGGTAAGAAACCTGATGTTTTACACTTTAAGATTTTTGGCTCATCTTCTTATGTGCATGTGACCAAGGATGCCAAGAAGAAGCTGGAACCAACAACTGAGGTTGGGATTTTTGTGGGGTACACTGAAACAACCCATAATTATCGTGTGTATTTCCCAAACAATAGAATGACAGTTATGCGAAGAGATATTAAATTTGATGAGGAGAAATCCATGCGTTTGTCCCTTGAGAGGGAGCTGGACTTGCATGCAGAGGAGGAACTGTTGGTTCCAAAAAGACGAGTCTCAAGATGTGGATCAACCACATGAGGAGGTTCATGGAGTGGAGGAAAACACTCATGCAGAGCCGTCCATCAGAAATGGTAGAAGGCACACCATAGAAGTTGATAGATCGAGACTTGATGCTACAGAGAATGTAGGAGCCCCTAATTCATAGTGCAGATAGAGACAATATCCTAAACGATTTACTGGATACATGGCTCTTATGAGAAAATGTATTGTGATTGAACCATCTTCCTTTCAGGAAGTAGTGCAATAGCCAACTTGGGTTGATGCAATGGTGGAGGAGTATGACTCCATTTTCAAGAACAATGCATGGGAGATAGTCCCAAGACTGGTCGACAAATAAGTGGTTGGATCGAGATGGGTCTACAAGGTAAAGCAAGTTCCTAATGGGAGTGTGGAGAAATACAATGCCATATTTGTGGCTCGGGGATTCTCACAGATCAAGGGGATAGATTATGATGATACTTTTTCACTTGTTGCAAGGTACTCTTCCATAAGATCCATCCTTGCACTCTTAGCACAGATGGGTTGGCACATTCATCAGATGGATGTGAAAACTATGTTTCTCAATGGGATCATTGAGGAAGAGGTGTAAATAGAGAAGCTTGAAGGTTTCAAGATCTTCAACAGTGGGTCGCATGTGTGCTGACTCAAAAGAGCACTGTATGGGCTGAAGCAAGCACCCCGTGCTTGGTACACTTGGATAGACAACTATTTCACCAGACTGGGCTTCACCAAAAGTGTAGCAGATGAAAACCTGTACCATATTGTGGTTGAGGGTAAGCTATTGATCATTTTAATTTATGTTGATGATCTAATTTTGACTGGTGATGAGCAGCTGATACACTCATGCAAGGAGGATCTTGCAAGGGAGTTCGAAATGAAGGAAATTTGACTCCTTCATTATTTCCTTGGATTGAAAATATGGCAATGGGATGGTGAACTTTTTTTGTCTTAAGGCAAGCATGCAAAGGAGATACTGGGTAAGTTTAACATGGAGAGATGAAAACTCATGGATACTCCTCTTCCAGGAAATTGGAGGAAAGAGGATGCTACTTCTGGAGAGGTAGTGGATGCTACTGTCTACAGGAAGTTAGTGGGTTCAGTAATGTATTTGGTGAACACGAGACCAGACATTTTATATGTTGTTAACCAACTTAGTCAAGATATGGTTAAGCCTACCAAACTCTTTTGAAAGGCGAGGAAGCATGCCCTAAGATGCCTAAGGGACACATTAGAGTAAGGTCTATGGTACAGATGGACAAAGGAAGTGAGGCTTCAAGGCTTCACGAATGTAGATTGGGCGAGCAGTCCATTAGACAGAAATAGGACATCAGGAGGGATCTTTAGCATATGATCAACAACAATTTCCTGGTATAGCAGGAAACAACGATCTGTGGCACTCATTTCAGCGGAAGCGGAATACATGGCAGCAAGTCAAGATGCATGTGAGGCTATCTTGATGAGGAAGATATTGGTTGGTTTTTTTGGTTCTTAGATGGATCCGATAGTGTTTCATTGTGATAATAAAAGTTGCATTAAACTCTCGATTAATTATGTGTTTCATGATAGGTCCAAGCATACAGATATTTGGTACCATCATCTTGGAGATTATGTGCAAAGAAGGATCATGTTGCTTCAGTACACTCCCACGGAAGATCAAGATGCAAATATTCTGACGAAGGCGCTCACGAAGAGAAAATTCGAATACCATAGAGACAGGATCGGGGTGAAGGATAATCTCTTTCTTGTTGAGAGGGAATGTTGAGATTCAACAAGAAAATTTTAGCATCCACGCCTAGTTGCATTAAGAACCCAGACTAGGGTGGGGCCCACAGTGCTATTTTTAGGTGCATGTCTATTTTGGTTATCCCTTAATTAAGATGGAAATTAAACCGAATCTATTCTTAATGATGACTTGAAGCAAGTAATTGAAAGTGATAAATTCAGTTATCTAGTGGATTTTGAGTTAGAGGTAGTTGGTGAGGCATGCAAAGTAATTCTAGTTGTAACAAAGTTCGAAGTGCAATGGTGCATTAGTTAATGCAGGTTGTAATCAGTTTAACTCAGTTAAGTGATTTAAACTCAGTTGTGCTAGTTTAACTGAAGATACACTAGTGAGAGATCAAGTGAATTAAATATTAATTAATTCACAATCAATGATCTCACATGCAACTGAGGATTTAATATTATTAGCTGCATGCATGTCAGATCTAGTGGAGACCCAGTTGAGTTCTAGGTGAAAGGGAAGTTTACTATCAGTTGTAGGACTATTGGGTTGCACACAGGCAACCAAACACCCATTGGAGTGCCCATGATACTTGCGCAGTAAAGGAATGCATGAATTCCTATCTTTTAGGGATTGCATCCATTGGGGATTGCACAAGCAATGCAGACTGTCTAGAGGCTGAGAATTGGCTATGTATTGGTCAGTGTTTCATACGACGGTGTGAGACAATTAGCTGAGTATTGAGAGCTCTTGTGAGAAGAGTTTTGTATGTAATTTTTTCATGATCCATGCTGAATATAAAATAGAAGATAGTGGGTTTTTTAGCTGTAATATTTCCCCAGGAAATTATCTGTGTTGTGTGTGATTGATCCCTCTTCATGTTCATGTGATTAGCGATTGTGTTTTTAATTCTGCAAAATATTTGTAGAATCGATTTAGTATTTAACTTTAGTACAATGTTAGATCAGGCGAATCCAAGATATACATGCATATTGTATAATTTCTACAAAAAATATAATTCTCCCCTCATGATGTTGTAATTAAGGACCTAAGAGATCCTAGACATATTTTAGCTACTCGCATTGCTGATGATTCCACAATTTTGTATAAGTTTGACAACTTTGGGTCATCATGTCTTTGTTGAGAGTTTTAATTGGTGAATTAAAGCTCTTAATATTCAATTTTTCAATCCGGGCTCGTAAACACGAGCTGCACTGCACTTCTTGATTCAGGTTGTAGGTCAGAGATTTAATGTTTCCTTTATAATGATCAGTTAAGTAATAAAACACACGAATGCATATGGAAAAATAATATTTTGAAAAGAAATCAATCCATCTCACCACGACATGTAGAAATAATAATCAAATTCAATTGGAGCACTTGAAATCTCAATAAATTTAACCTATTCTGTTCCTAGGCTGAATCTAGATTTAATGAAAACATAATTATCATAAGTTCTGCTTCAAAACAAATGCCTAGTTTCAACATTTAACATCAATCAAATCTTTAAACGGAGCTCTAGAAAATTCACCCAAAATATTCAATAATCAATACTCTATTCTCCTAAAAAGATAAGGCACTCTTCTTTGAAATCAAACCACTCACACATTGTACTAGGGTATTGTAATGGAAACTACTTCAACCAGGAAACTAAGGTTTTTATCACAATGATAGCAAGAATCACAATTGACAACATTCAATCAATGTAACTAATTTGTCTAATGCTCCGGAGACTCAAATGAAAAGTCACTCTCAAACAGAATTGGAAAGACTGAAAATTGAAACAACTCAAAACAACTTAACCACACCTTGCTCCTAAGCTAGAAATTCAAGATTGCATACAAGTCTAAAACCCTGTCTTGCATACAACTGATAAAGGAACTTTTTAAAAAACTAATTTTCTCACACACATGCAATTCAAAAAATCTTGCATTCAAGCTGAAATACTAAGGTAGTTTGTACACTGACTCAATGCTTTTGATGATGAGCAAAGATAAGTATTGGCATTGAGGGTCGACCTAAGTATTTTAACTCAATGAAACAAGCTGAGAATGCACTCTTGGAAATCCTTTGACAACTTCAAGATATCTCACTATTGAAATTGAATAAACTGAAGGAATCCTCATGTTGATTTAAATGATAAGAAACCTAACCTATCACACCAAGCAAGCAATGGAAACCATATTTCTATGTTGGAATAATTGTAAAATTATTTGATGCTGAATCCTGATCAATTCCTAAACTACACTCTCCTTTTCAAATTAAAAACAAATATGCTACCAATACAATTCCAGAAATCCTCAAAATAATTCTGCAATATAATTTGAACCGACTGCGCTCTTAATCAAACATAATTCTGTGTTCAATGGATTGGGTTCCATCAATATATACACTTGCTTCACGGACTTTTAAGAATCAATTTCCAAAATCAACAATTCAAATCCATACGGTGTTTGCAACAGCTAAAGGAAATCGATGCCTGTTCGTTGGTATTTATGCATGGGTTCTAACGCTGAACTGGAAGGGTCATTCCTAAACACAGTGAGCTTGAAATTCAACTTAAAGATCTCAATTAATAAATATCAGTAATCAATTTGTGAAATGCATTCAGAAGATGTTCATATACAGTGAGGAAACATTACTCAACCTTCAATACAGATCAACAATTGGTTTGTAAGAATGCATTCAAAGAGAAAATATCACTCAGTCACACTGGAAACATAATCTCATGCATCAAATCGAACTTCAGGTAAAAATTCAACAATACAAGTATTTCCAATTGAAATCTGAGATACAAATTCACAAATAAAACTAATAAAAGTAACAAAAATTATTAAATCTAGCTAACAATGGACAAAACTCCGCAGGTTGTGGTGGCCCCTTGCCACACCTGGGATGAAAAACTTACAGAACGAAAGAGTTGATCAACTAATTAACTGAATCATGCACCAATCCATCACTCCATAGCTCCAATCAAAGCACGCTACAAGCTTAAGATAAAAAGATCATGAATTAAAATAGAGTTCCATGACTTAGATATAAATAACTCACTGTCTGGTCAACCTTATGACTATTCCCCTCTAGATACATCCCCCAATCTATCTCTGTTGCGGGCTTTATAATTACAGCCTTAGAATTACAAATAGAAAGTGATCTATGCAGATCAGATCAAAAGATCATTATGCTACTTAACTCATCTAAATCTGATTACATTGTCCATTCCAAGCTTTATTGCTCAACAACGCTCTATTCATACCCATGGAGATAAGATGAAATTTATTCTAAAAGCAATGATGTGCTGATATGTAGTAGTTTCAACTTCCTTTGACCAAAAATCCAAAACAAGGTTGTTTTGGGAGATTTTAACAATTCTGGAAATTTCTGAATTTAACATAAATTAGCCTCAATACCTCTTGAATATCTCCACAACTATAACGTATTTTGAAAAAATATTATAGGTTTAGTAAATTGGTTATACTGGTATCAAAACCCATGTGCCCAAATGTCTTATTTTTCCTTCCCTTGCACGAAAATTGAGGCGAAGGTTGGTCGTTTAGAATTTTTTATAGATTTGGAAAATTTGGGTAATTTCATTATAGAGACTCATATGAATGATCTGGGCGGAATCCAACTTATGGAGAGGTATAATAATATTATTTTTGATAATAACCTCTCTCGGTTTCTCCGGAAACGCGCCAAAAGTGCCAATTCCCTAATTTAGGCATTCTCATACTTAGCTGGCTTGTGAGGGATTTCAGCAATGGAACCCTGTAATAAATGTAATTCAACAAAAACGTCATCATAAAAACATGAAAAAATCATCTTTAATCATAGATAAGTGAAGAAATTGATGATAATCAACCATAGAGAGTATTTGGCCGCAAGTAATAGAATTAGGGTATAGCATGGGATAAAAACTTAGGGTTTTAGGGTATAAACAATGATGTTTCATGATGAAAACATGGGCATATATGAGGCCCAAAAATATTCCCTCATTTTTTTTTTCTCATAATGATGAAGTGAGAAAAATTTCGCATAAGCGATTTGGTCACTTAAACTATCGCTCTCTTCAAACTATATGTAAAGAAAATATGGTGACAAGTCTTCCTATGGTATCTTGCTGAGATGGTGTTTGTTTTGGTTGTGTACTCAGAAAAAACCATCAGGATAGTTTTGAAAAACATTCCTCTTAGCATGCTTCAGCCCCTTTGCAGTTTGTGCATAGTGATTTATGTGGTCCACTTCCAGTTGTTTCTTTCCATGGCTACAAGTACTTCTTAACTTTCATTGATGATTTTTCCAGACGCACTTGGGTATAATTCTTAAAACTCAAGAGTGAAGTTTTTAACATGTTCTTGGCCTTTAAGGCCTTTTTTGAGAAACAATTTGGACATCACATTCTTAAGTTAAGATCTGATAATGAGGGAGAATATGTTAACAAAATATTTATCAACTTTTGCACTGAGCATGACATTCAATTGAAACATATTGTTCTGTATACTCCACAAAAAAATGGTGTATCTGAAAGGAAGAATCACACTCTAAAATAAATGGCTAATTGTATGCTTCAATCTAAAGGACTTAGTCTTAATTTTTGGGCAGAAGCAATTAACAATACAAATTACATAGTAAATCGCACTCCTACTAAGGTTTAAGGAATATCACTCCAGAAGAAGCCTGTAGCTCAATAAAAATAGTTGTAAGTCACTTTCATGTTTTTGGAAGTGAAGCTTGGGCCCATAATCCCGATGAGAAACATAAAGCCTTAGAACCTAAGAGTGAAAAATGAATTTTTGTTGGATATTATGAAGATGTCAAAGGATATAGACTTCTTCAACCCAAATTCAAAAAATTTAATCATTAGAAGAGATGTAAAATTTGATGAAAATATATCGGCTTGCGAGCCTAGTTCGACGGGTGTGCCACCTTTGGCTTGTGAGCCTAGTTCGACGGGTGTGCCACCTTTGGCTTGCGAGCCTAATTCAACATATGTGCCACCTCTCTCTATCTTTTCTACTTCTGACAACATTCCTTCTACTTTGGATGATGAAAACGAGGATGAAAATACTCCTCCGCCTCCTCAAGATCTTCCTTCAGCTCCACAGCCTCCAAAATGGGTCTGCTCTACTATGGATGCAGCAGGTTCTCTTGCTCGTGAACTTGCAGATCAACGTCATATTCATTCTCAATTTGACAGAGCCTCTTCCTTATTGGCTCAAGTTCCAGAAAATCATGATCTAAATACCTTTGAAGAAGCTTCAGGTCATCCAGATTGGGATGCAGATATGAATGAAGAATATTGTTCCTTATTGACAAACGATACTTTGGATCTTGTTCCTCTTTGAAAGGGAAGAAAACTTTTCAAATGCAAATGGGTTTACAAAACATAGTTTGGACCAGATGTAAAAGTGGATAAACATAAAGCTCGTCTTGTTGCTAAAGGATTTTCACAAGTTGAAGGCATTGACTGAAACCTTCTCCCCTGATGCCAAAATGAATTCTATCTGCCTTGTTCTTTCCCTTGTTGCCTCCATTAAATGGGAATTCCATCAGATGGATGTTAAATTCACCTTCCTACATGGGGACTTGCATGAAGAAATCTACATGGAACAACCCCCTAGCTTTAGCCAAAATGACTCTAGCCTTGTTTGTCGCCTTAGGAAGTCTCTCTATGGTCTCAAACAAGCCCCTCGGGCTTGGTATGCCAAAATGGATAGCTTTCTCTTAGATAATGCCTTTTCTATATGTCATTCCGACAACATTGTCTACACCAATAAAGTGGGTAAGTCCCTAATCATCCTTGTTCTTTATGTTGATGATCTTATCCTTACTAGTAGTGATCCCAACCATATGAACCATGTGAAGTCTAGCCTAAAAAATAAGTTTGAAATGACACACTTGAGACATTTGCATTATTTCCTTGGTCTGCAAATCTTGCAATCCAAAGAAATTATTACGCTTTCTCAGTCCAAGTATGCCTGTGATATTCTACACCACTTTCACATGGAAGACTGTCAACCAACCCCTTCTCCCTTTCAGTTTGGAGTCAATATTTTAGTCAGTTGTACTTCCCCTGAAGTTGATGTTACCTTATATTGTCAAATTGTTGGTAAAATTCTGTATCCAACCCATACTTGTCCTGACCTTTCATTTTCCATTGGTCTTGTTGCTCGGTTTATGCACAAACCTCATGAAAGTCACTAGAAAGCAGCTAAAATAATACTTAGATATATTCGGGTACAGTTCAGTTTGAGATTCATTACAATGCAAGAGAATCTCCATTGTTGATTGGTTTCACTGATTTGGATTGGGTTGGTGACTGTGATGAGTGAAAGTTTACTACAGGTTATGTATTCACTCTTGGTTCAGGACCCATTACATTGTATTGTAAGAAAAAAAGTTCCATCTCTCTTTCTTCGGTAGAAGTAGAGTATAATGGTGCTGTTGAAGTCAACAAGGAATCCCTATGGCTTCGTAAGATCCTGTCTTAATTTTGTCTTCATTAGTAGCATCCAACTACACTTTGGTGTGATAATCAAAGTTCCATTCAGCTATAAAAAGATCCAGTTCAGCATCAACGCATGAAACACATTGAGCTACACATACACTTCATCAGAAACCTCATTCATGATCGTGTTCTTGAAGTTTAGTATTGTTCAACCAATGATCAAGTTGTTGATATCTTTACAAAGGCTCTCATAGAAGCGAAGTTTACCAAACTTAGATCTATTCTTGGAGTTAAGAAAAGTTATCATTAAGGGGGGAGAGGCTCTAATTCTTCCTTCCTTCTCCTATTCTGTCACCTTTGTAAATCCTTCAATCCCATCCCAAGTTGTTCTTAAGGGGGGAAATATGATATTCCGACACATATGAAATAGTTAAGTATAACTTGGCTTAGCATAGAGTTAGGTAAAATTTGTTTCTTTACTATTTACTTTTGTAACTTATAATCCAACGGTCATGATATGTAGTGATCTAATAGTTCATACTCTCCTCGGTATTATTGAAACTTGATCCGTAGATCAACACCCAATTGGTCCATGATATCTATTTAAAGAGCATGGAGGGTCATTTGTCCGATGGTCTTTTATGAGAGAAGCTTATGTAAATTTTCTTTCTTTACATTAATAAATTTCTTGAATTGGCTGTGTTGGCTCAAGCTGTGGACTATTTCCCTCTTTGAGGGTTTTAACCACGTCAAATACTAGGGTACTCATTTGTGATATGTTTGTGAGCGGTGACCTTTGGTGTTTGATCTAAGGAACTTACCTTGTAAATTCCTACATGGCATATCATTCAAAATAAATGGTAAGGCCAACATGCCATACTTGTTTAAAAGGAAACCTGGGACACCCATATTGTGTATGGGAGGAGGAGGTAAATTTACTACAAGTCCTTGTAGAGGGGTTATTTGAGGAGCAATGGACTGGATCTGATTCAGGAGGTTATTAACACTGTGAGTAGGATTGCTTATAAGGATGTATTTAACCTATTATGTTTTACGGTATGGATGAAATGATAAAGAAGGTGTACTGACAAATTCTTCTT
Organism: Pinus albicaulis; assembly: GCA_034641835.2. Taxonomy (NCBI): domain Eukaryota; kingdom Viridiplantae; phylum Streptophyta; class Pinopsida; order Pinales; family Pinaceae; genus Pinus; species Pinus albicaulis. The sequence goes on along the minus strand of CM076575.1, from coordinate 1,033,155,957 downwards.
CATCTTTGACGCTCGAGAAGAATGAATTGAGGATACTCTAACACTCTGGAGGGAAAAACTAGACAATTTATCTGTTAGATCCCTATATTACTAGTGTCGTCCCTTATTTTTGTTAGTGTAGCCCACTTATTGTTATTTTTGTATCCCTATAGCCCCCATATTGTTATTATTGTTCCCCATAAAAAGCCACTATTATTATTTTTGTGCCCTTACATTATTATTGTTAGGTCGGCTAGGATTATATTGTGACTCCATGGACTCTTATATATAGAAAGGAGGTTTTTTCATTTGTATCATCCAAGATTTTTTCAGTTATGTAATGTAAAGGAGGTTTCCCCCTCACAATGTTTGATTTCTAAGGCGTTGATCTCTCTTTTCTTCTATTTTTGGAGTTGGTTTCATAACATTTGATATCAGAGCTTTAGATTCTAGGGTTTCGTTTATTCAAACAAGTCAATGTGGCATTTTCTCTATAAATATTTTTCTATGAAGGTTCAGACACTAAAAAAAAACCCATTTTTGAAGAAATCCTAAGGAATTTTGTGTAAAAAATTCGGATCTTGGTTCGCAATATTTTTGGAGATATGATCTGTGGAAGTTAGGGTTTTTGCAAGCTCCTGAATTTAATCTAAAAAAGGTGACCTTGGGAAAATCGTCATAACTCTCTTTATGAGTATCAAAATGGAATTCTGTAAAAAGTGGTCGAAAGTACATGGAATTTATTTTTATGTATATTAATTTCAGAGCCGAAGGAGGAAAAAGTGACATGTGGCACGTCGTACAAGTTTTCTCTACTGAACCAGTCCATAATTATGTCATTGTGGGATATTGAGCATAACTTTGTATTGAAGAATCCAAATCAGGTCGGACCTATGGAATTGGAAAGAAGACTCAGAGGGATATTACAGGACTGAAACTCAAATCTCTGGGATCCAAAATTACAGAGATACAACAATTTCAATATCAAGCTCCTCAAAAGCAAGAAAAATGTGTGTATTTTTTTTTCAAATTGCATAAGTCTTATTTGAAAGATCAGTTTGAAGTGATTCCAAGGACATATTGAAGCATAGATATCAGTATTGGGTTATAAAATGCCCCCTAAAAATAATTCAATGCCCATTAAACCCTCAAAAGGCTTTACTATGACTCATTAAGAGGAAGAGGTGCAACATGATATATCAAAATAACAAGAGCAAGTGCAACAACTTTCACTCTCGCAAAGAGCAACAAAAAATGAAATGGAAGTTTTGAAGAAAGGAGTGGAAGCTAAGATTGATGGTTTGAAGAAAGGAATGGAAGCTAATATGGATGGTTTGAAGAATGGCATGGAAGACATGGAAGAAAAAATAGAAGACATGAAGAGTGATATAAAAGTAGACATGGAAGGTTTGAAAATTTTCATACAAGAAATGATTCCTAATGGCGAAAAGATAGTAGAGGAAACTAATGATGAGAAAAAAATAAATGTTAATCATTATTTCATAGACTCTAATTCTGGATTGAAGACCCACCATATTCCAAAGATCGATATGAGGAATTTTGATGGCAAGGATCCTGTAGCATGGATACCATAGATGGAGCAATATTTTGATCTCAGTTATTTTCAAAACAAACAAAATCTACACATTGAAACTTTATATTTATGGCAAAGAACATTTGTATGGTATCGAAGGCTTTGCTCCCGTAAAAAAAATTTCACTTGGTCAATTTTTACGGAGGAAATGATTGCACATTATGAGGATACAAAGAGCAACACATTATTTAGCCAATTGATAAATATCAAACAAAAGGTTCAGTGGTGGAGCACATTAAGGACTTCCAAAAATTGAATATAAGGGTAGTTGATATTCCAGAGGAGCACATGATTGATGCCTTCATAGGGACTTTAAAGGATAACATCCAACATGAGGTTCGCCTTCGGGAACTTGATTCATTGGATAAGGTATTTAGGTTGGCAAGAAAAATTGAATGTAAAATTATGGCGACAAGGAAGCCTACCACTCACATCTATAAAGATGGAAGTGATGCTACTCCTAGAATTTCATAATATACAAGGTTGACATCACAACAATTGGAAGAAAAAAGAGCAAAAGGTATTTGCTACAGTTGTGATATAAAATACACTAAAGGTCATAAGTGTGCTAAAAAGAAATTATTTTACATAGATTGTGAAGAGGAGGAGGGAAATGAACAAGAAACTTCAAAAGAAGAGGATATACACTAGGAACCAACCCTAGAGAAAAAAGAAATGAGTCTGACCATATCCTGTAATTCAATGGCACGAATTACCACTCCTAAAACTCTTAAGATAGAAGGACATATCAAGAAGAAAAAGGTAACAGTGTTGATTGATACGGGTAGTATCCATAATTTTATTCATTGTAAGGTAGCCAAGGAATTGAATTGCTTCCTATACTCGACACCAAAGTGTCAAGTGATGGTTGTAAATGGAGGAACTATAAATTTCTCTAGAAAATGCCATAATATCAATTTTCCCATGGGGTAATATGTATTGAAGAGTCCAATGCTTTCCATTCCAATGGGAGGTGTTGATGTTGTACTAAAGTACAATGGTTACAATATTTGGGGACAGTAGCTTTTAATTTTCAAGAACTTTTCTTGAATTCTTTTTTGGAAGGAAAGGAAGTTGAATTATAGGGTATTGCAGGGAATTCGGGAAATATAATAAGCTCTAATGTCATGACAAATATTTTTAATAAATAACAACGAGGAATAATTGCACAATTATGCTCACTAGAAGTTCGAACATCAAAATCATCTATTTCTCCAGATCTCGAAAAAGTCTTGGACAATCATTCCAAGGTGTTTGAAACTCCCAAAGGACTCCCACCTATTCGTGATCATGATCATGTTATTCATTTGATTCCAGAAAGTATTCCTCCAAACATCAGGCCTTACAAAAATCCTTATGTCCAAAAGAGAAAAATTGAATGTATGATTGCAGAAATGTTAGAGGTTGGTATAATTCAACCTTGTCAAAGTTCTTTCTTTGTTCCAGTAGTATTGGTGGACAAGAAGGATGGATCATGACTCACATGTCCGAATTATAGGGAGCTTAATAAGCTCACTATTAAAAATAAATTTCCCATTCCTGTGATTGATGAATTATTGGATGAATTGCATGGAGAAATTTATTTTACCAAGTTGGATCTTTGTTCAGAATATCATCAAATTAGAATGAAGACTCAATATATTCTGTAAACAAAATTTTGAACTCACGAGGGTCATTATGAATTTTTTTTCATGACTTTTGGCCTTACTAATGCACCTTCTACATTTCAAGGGTTTATGTATTCCATTTTCAAACCCTTCCTTAGAAAATTTGTGTTAGTATTTTTTAATAATATACCAATCTATAGTAGGTCTTGGAAGGATCATGTTCAACATGTTGACAGGGTGCTAAAACTATTGGAGGAGAAACAATTATATGCAAAAACCTCCAAATGTTTCTTTGGAGTACAAGAGGTGGAATATCTGAGTCATATTTTATCTCAAGAGGGTGTTAAGGTAGACCCTAACAAAATTAAATCCATTAAGGAATGAAAATTCCCCACAACTATAAAATAGTTGTGAGGATTTCTTGGGTTAATAGGGTATTATCGCAAGTTTGTTAAGAATTATGGGAGAATAGCAACACCTCTAATAACATTATTGAATAAAGATGCATTTTCATGGAATCCTGAAGCAACTAAGGACTTTGAACATCTTAAAGAGGCAATGTGCCTAGCACCGATCTTAGCTACGCCAGACTTCACAAAAACCTTTATTGTGGAATGTGATGTCTTAGGAAATGGAATTGGTGATGTTTTAATGCAATAAGGAAGAGACATTTATTTTTAAATTCGTCCAATCAAAGGAAATTATTTACAGAAAGCTATTTATGAGAAGGAAATGTTGGCAATACTACATGCACTAAATAAATGGCGACCTTACCTAATGGGAAGACACTTCAAGGTAAAAATTGATCATGATAGTCTTAAATACTTTTTGTAACAAAGAATATCTTTAGAAGAGTAGCAAAAATGGGTCATAAAGATGTTGGGTTATGACTTTGAAATCATCTAACAAAAAGGGAAGCTAAATCTTGTTGCAGATGCACTCTCAAGAAAGGATGAAGAGGTGGAAACATTTTTTTGTGCCATTTATATTATCCAAACAGATTGGATAACTGAAGCAAGGGATGAATGAAAGAATGACGAAGAAGTGTGGACACTCATTCAAAAGTTGCAGCAAGATCCTATTACATCTGATACATTTAATTGGAAAAATGATTCCTTATGGTACAAAGATCACTTATATCTTTGTAAGAATTCCCAACTAAAACAAAATATTATTTTGGAATTGCATACCTCTCCCTTAGGAGGACACTCAGAATTTTTAAAAACTTACTACAGGGTGAAGAAATAATTTTTTTGGGATGGCCTTAAATCTGATATTCAAAATTTTGTGGCGGAATGTTTAGTTTGCAAGAAAAATAAAGTTGAGACAATTAAGACCATAGGTCTTCTACAACCTTTATCCATTTCAATTCAACGTTGGCAGGAGGTTTCAATGGATTTTATCAGAGGTTTACCTAAGTCTGAAGGAAAGAGTGTCATCATGGTGGTAGTTGATAGACTTACGAAGTATGCACACTTTTGTGAATTATCTCATCCATTTAAAGCAAGTACAGTTGCTACTGCATTTATGGAAACAATTCAAAATCTACATGGAAACCCAAAGATTATTGTAAGCGACAGAGATCCCATTTTTACTATAAATTTTTGGATGTAAGTATTTTCTTGTTTGGGTACTAAACTAGCTCATAGCTCATCTTATCATCCTCAATCCGATGGGAAAACTGAGATAGTGAACAAATGTTTCGAAGGATATCTTCGTTGTTTTGTATATGATAAAAAAGCACAATGGGTCAAGTGGTTACCTCTGGCTGAATGGTGGTATAACACTTCCTTCCATACTGTAGCAAAAATGACCCCATTTATGGCACTTTATGGATATCATCCACCGTCCATCACATCAGATTTGAGAGAAAATTCTAAGGTTCTGTTGTGTAAATCAACAACCCCCATTATTTAAGCCATAGTTACCTTAGAAAATAATGGGAACCCTTTTTAATTTTTACATTTTAAGAAAATAAACCCTTAGATTATTTATTTTGATAGGAATAGGGGTCAAAAGGGGATGAAAATTTTAAAAATTGGCTTTCTAATTACTTAAGGGGAGATAAATCGCCCCATCGTAATAGAAAAAACATTGCAAATCATATATAATTCAAAAATTATTACTTAAAACATTTTTTCAATCCGATGAATATAATCGAAACGCTTTTATATGAGGAAAACACCATATTTATAAGTAAATCCTATAAAGAATACCCATGGGACCTACTTCTTCCACGTAAGCCTATCATATTTCGCAAATCACAATTTCTCCCAATACTCTTATTCATTACCGCTCATAATCCCTGATGCGATAAATTATATCGCATCTCACTCTCGCAAAGCTTAATCATTTTATTCTTTACCACTCATATTCATTGATGCGATAAAGCACATCGTACTCTTGTGAACAAACACATTTTGCATACTATCAACTTCGCCAATATTGCGATTGCGATGTCACAATCAACATAAAAGCTAAGCTCCTCAATATTTAATAAAGATATTGGACACAAGCCACGATGTAATGCAATAGATCTGGTTTCAATTGAGAAATGATTATATAAACACGATAACCCATATCAGTTATCAATGTCATAAATCAACAATTTTCTTTCCCATACCGCCATAACCATTTTCCTGCAGCGATCATTCAATTCATATCCCATCATCATGCGAAGTCTCATCCATTTTAAATGTTTCTATTACTATGGTATCTGTGCTTATTGTAAAACTAAAAGGTTCCTTCTTTACACTTATTTACAGGAGATTTTGAGTAAGAAAATTTCTCTAGAAATGTCTAAAGCTCTGAAGAAAGCAAAGAAGCATATGGATCTTGATAACCCTGCACTTACTAGCTCCGAGAGAACAGAGATGTTGCCCCTGTTTACAGATACGACTTGTAGACCTGAAACTGGATCCTCTCTATGGGAATATATGTATATGTTGTTTGAAGACAAGAAACCTCACAAAATCCATAGAAAGGAAATAACTGATGCCCCAAATTCTTCTAAAGCTACAATTAGACATTTAGCTAATTTTTTTCTTCATTGAATTGCAACATGGTGCAAGATATTACCATATACTGATATGGTAAGGTGGATTATCGAAAATCTTAACATATGGGATAGGACTTTCCTTACCAAGAGAGGAAAAATGATTGGTTCCTTTAAAGTGGAATACCTGAAGCAAATGTACCATATTACAGACCCTAATAAGATTTATGATAAGGAATTCCTTACACAGTTCGCTAAGGAAAATGAACTCAAATCGATGCCCATAAAGCAATGGAGGATAAATCCTAACAAGCACAAGAATGATGAAAATGGCATGTATTCTACTGAATCTCTTGAAATTCCCTATTGCTATATATTTTATATGATGTCTAGACTTTTTGGTCAATTAAACACAACTAGATTTTCAGTAGAATGGGTTCCTCTTATGGAACTAGCGACAGATGCTTATGTTATGAATTGAGGTAATATTCTTTCAAATAATATTGCCACCCAAATTTTAGAATATAGAAATAACTGTTCTATCTCTTCTAAAATATTTCCTCCATTTTATATGAGCGGCTATATTATGGATGTTGTATGTTTTACATCAAATTTTCTAGCCATGGGCTGGAAATGGACTACCCATTATCACGTTCCCATTCATGTATTTCATAGTATTATGTGGGAATCCAAATATGAAATTCATTTTTACAAAGTCTTCCATGGAGTTATTCTACCCCTTTTTCAAGTTGTTTTCAATGAGAAAGCCCCCATACTTTCGAAAGAGGCCCAAGACAAATTTTCTTATATAGGAAAGTGGTTTGGTGATGATTCATTCACCTATGTACAAGTATTTGGGAGCCTAGCTCAACCACATGTCTTACCCCTGTATGTTCCTGAATAGCTTCTCACAAGAGAAGTTGCATATCAAACTGTTGGAAATGGTCTCACCAGATTTTTGAAAGAAGCCAAGAAAGAATTATGGCCATCCTTTCCAATTAATTGCGGTGTTTATGGATTGGAAAAATACAAACATTCTATATTGAATATTAGTCAAATTGAGTGTTTGAAATTATTTACAATTCAAAACAGGCAGTATGATCCACTTAAAGTAGCCAATAATTTCACTACACAAGTAAAATTCAGACCCTTTGTGCACGAAGATGATGATTTTGACAACTTATTTGAGTCTATCGATAGCTATGCAGTAGTTAAAAAGTTGGAAAATTTATGTCTTAACCCACAAAAACTATTAAAGTTTCAACAATACATAAATAAGAGATTGGAAACAATTCCACTCAAAATTTTGGATGTTTCTCAAACCATGGCTCAGAAAGAAATTCAACCAACTATAAGGATACTGAAGTCCTTAATAAAACAGATCAGGAGAAATCAATTGAAGTTCAAACAATAGAGCTAGATTTCCCCAGCAATCTCAAAGATATTTGGAAAGAGTTTGACCTCAAACTCAAAGAAGACCAAAGAGCTATGATTATTGACCAACAAAAAACTATAAAAACTCCTCCAACTACAAGTCAGGACTCGTTTACTGCTGGGCCTTCTAACAAAGTAGTAATTATATATAGAATGGAATACATCCCGACCTTCCCAACATCTGAGATTGTTCTAAATATTCAAGAAATTCCTCCCTTGGACATTTTTTTATAGTCTTAAGCACAAAGAAATTGTTAGCAGGAAAAATAAAAGAAGAAGAACAGAGCATTCCTAGACTCTCACTCAAGAATATATGTCAATGGACATTGTTTGGAAAGGCACAGAGTCAGATCCTTCACAAGATATAACTCACTTGTCACAATTTGCAGAAGCTTATGCTTCTGCAACTATTGAAAAAGCATCAGAGATTCATCAACTGATGAAACAAAAAGATGAAATGATCCCTCAACTTGAATCAGAGTTACAAACAGAAAATAAAAGTGTTAGTTAGCAACTACATGTACAAATCGCACAGCTTCAAGAGAGCCTGCACCAACTAAAAGATCAACATCAAAGAGAAATTAATTATAAAGACACTCTAATTCATCAACTACAACTCTCCATTGAGCAAATGAAAGATATACCAAAGATTGATGAGTTTAGGAAAGAATCTTTAGGATTAAATACCTTATTGGCACAACAATAGTTTATATTTTGTCAGAAATTAACAAGCATCCTTTAATTATGTGAGAAAAGAGATTCACTTGCGAATCACATTGCTGATATGAGGATTAGTTTCGATGACATAGATGAGAAGGTATCACAATTTGTTACTTGGAAGGATTTTGCTGATGGCTGAAAGCCCAACCTGCCTAGAATTGAAGACTCAAAGAAAGAGTTATTTTTCACATATTTGGATATACAATTAAAGAATGCAGAAAGGGAAATTTGCAGAGCGAAAGACATTTCCACAAACATTATGGAAACTGTCAGTTAGAACCTTATTGCATAAAATATTATTGACATATGTAATTCAGGTGCATTACCTTCGGTAAAAGATTTGATAAGACTATGGCAGGAAGTTCTAAAAGTAAAAGAGGAGCATATTATGAAGATTGAAAAGCTGGATTGGGAAAAATACTGGAGATATCTAGTGAAGCCTCACATCCAATGGCTCATGCTTCACTATCTTATAGATACGTCCTGATACATGCTACCTCCATTATCTGATGTTGTTTTTACTGGACACCTACGCATTAGGCCAGGCCAACCTCCCAAGGTTAAGTCTATGCTTAATATTCTTCAACTCAAGGAGAAAATGGAAGAAGGGACAACATGACAATCCTCCAACAAATCACACCTTTAATTTTTATGTCTGTTTTAATTTTACTTAATTTAAGGAGAGTTGTTTGAAACCTCCTCATTTTTTATTGTAATGACTATTTTAAGACTTATTAGTTTTATATTTAAACCCCTTCATGTCTTTTAAGAGGGGTTCCTCAAATTTTGAAAAGAAGACTTTACTGATGTTTCATCAGATTCTGAAGTTTTCCTAATAGAAAGGGTCGAGAGTTATTTTCGATGAAAGCAGAATATATATATATATATATATATATATATATATATATATATATATATGGTAACTTTATCTTATATTTTTAATTTAAGTTTGAAATGAGAAATAGTTCATTGATCTTATGATGTGTTGTTTTATATATTTGTTTGAACACAATTTGAAATCAATTCACTTTTTAACGTGTTATGATGTTATCATTTATATGTATATGCAATACATGCATTTTGTAAAATTTGTGATATAAGCTTCATCAAATTGATTTAATTAACTTCTTAATTAAATTGATTATCTTAAATGTTTTTCATATCTTTAAATGAATGTATGATCTTTATTTTCACTCATTGAAAGATTATTTCTTTAGATCGCACAAGGAAAAGGTTTCATCCCCTACTAGATATATATATATATATATATATATATATATATATATATATATATATATATATATATATATATATATATATATATATATATATATATATATATATATATATATATATATATATGTCGTTTTTTACTGCAAGATTGCTCATTTTTGTATCTACATTTTCAAGTCCTTATGTAGAGATACAACGATTCATCCATTCACTCCAACTATATTAAATTGGAAAACTAGTTCCACAAATCTAGTCGGAGCCACCATTCCAAACGGAAAAGGGACAGATTTTAAGTCCCCGACCGGGTGGTTTTCCCCAATGTTGTTGCACCGATATTCAGGGCCTTAACATTTTTCGCGCTAGAAGGAGGGAAATATGACTATGAATGGCACCAAAGCTTAAATTAAAAAGTAAATTCCATCACCAGAGTCATTCTCCCTCCAGATCCACAACTTCTAGTCTTGATTCAAAATCTCCTACTCATAAATCAGAATTTGTTCATTCTCACCCACAATCTCCTAGTTCTGTTCATAAATAAATCTCTTTAGAATATACTCCAGAGTCACCTGAAGTAGAAACACTGATAAATAAATTGGAAGAAATTTCAATTACAGCAGAAAAGCCTATATATTCGGAAGCCTCAGAAGGAAGTGTCACTTCTATTTTTGAATGCACTGTTGTATTAACTCGATCTAAGAGTGAAAAATTTGTAGTTATCCCTTTTGAATTTATTCTTCATTCACGTCGAAGGAAAACTCCTATTTATGAAACAAAATAATCAAGTAGTGAGATTCAATCTGTTTCTACCTCTCAAACGACATCAGTCATTCTTCCCTCTCTTAAATCTTCTCAAACAAATTTTTCATTGATTTATATCCCTTATTCTTCTTCTCAGTCTACAACTGCTATTTCAAGTAATATTAGTTCCATAATTGTTTCTTCTTCACCTTCAACTATTATTGGAACTACTTCTTCTACTTCAAATCATCCTTTAGGACCACCCAATACTCCCCTTCATACAATGGAAATCAGACCTTGGCAAAATCCTAGAGTTGTTCAACTACCAAGGCTTCTTCATCCTTTACCTAAGCATCCTAAGAGATGGTTGCCTAAGTATAATATGTATGATGGATTACCTGCAAACATCATCTCCATAATTTCATGCTTGTTATAAATCTTAATGATGTTTGACAAGAAGATTGTGTAGTTATAGTATTTCCTTATACTTTTCAAGGATCAGCTGGATCATGGTATTTCTCACTACCATCAGGCACAATTACTAGTTGGGAAATTTTTGAAGAAAAATTCATTACTAAATTTGGAGATGACCGTACTACTGCAACCCTTATTGATGATATTTCCAATCTAAAAACAAATACAGTTGAAAAGATCAAAGACTTCAATTCAAGATTTAATAAATTTCTCAACAAAATCCCAACCACATTTAAGGCTAGAGTAGATGTGCAAGTAGAATGGTATATTTCCTCTCTTCCTTCTAATATTTTTATTTTTGTAGATAGAGCCAATAAGGTTACATTGGTAGAGAATATGAAAGAAGCTCTTTCTGTTGAAAAAATAATACTTGCTTTAGAGAAGAAAATTTCTCAAGAAGATAGGAAAACTAAGAAAGTTTCCTTTAAAGATGAGCCCAAAAAGAAATCATTTAAAGATCCTTATGATATTGAAGGATTACAAAAGGTCCTCAAAACCATTTCAAATGATATGGTTTAGATAAGGAAACAAGTAGTTGAATCTTCTTCAAAGAAACCTTTTAGATCTTTTAATAAAAGCCAGGCTTCTCAACCCCCAAATGTAATCTCAAATGTTGAATCAGATCCAAACGAGGATCATGATGAAACAATATCATCTGTAGAATAATCTCAAGAAGAAGAGCTAGTTGGAGTTCATGGACTATGGGAATTTATCCTTCCAACCTCTGATGATGAAAATGAATATGAGGCACTTCCAGTAAATACTAAAAGTAAAAATATTTATGATCTTCCTCAGTCACCTCAAAATAAAAAAGCTTCATCCTCTGTTGTTAAGGATAAAGTAGTTAATAAAAATAATTCTTCTTCCCAATCAAATCCAAATTCTTCTACTCTTCCATCTACCTCTAAAACATTAGTGGTTTCAGATACTATTGAATAAAATATAGTGGAATATATGAAGAAAATTAAATCAAATATCTCTCTCCATGAGCTGAGAAAATTGAAACAACAACATAAAATTTTGCTTACAAATTGAATGCAATTCTTGCTACACCCTTTCCTACTCCTATAACTTCGAAAGCAAATAAAGGAACATGTAAGCCTCTTAATGATTCACCCAAGAAAATTGATGCAAGTGATGATATTTTAATAGGTTACAGATCCAATTCACATAATCCTCCTTTTTTGTTAACTTTTGAATTATTTAACAAAAACGTGCGTAATTTTTTAATTGACTCTGAAGCCTCATCAAACATTATGCCATGTTCTTTTTATCTGAAATTGAATATATCTCCTCAAAATTCAACAAGACATATTGTGCAATTAGATAGAACAAAATTTAAGGTAGAGGGAGAGATGAATTCATTCCTTATCAAATTATCATCCAATCCAAAATTCCATCAAGTAATTGATATCTTAGTTATTGATATACCAGATTTTCGTGGTATAATTCTATGTAGAGATTGGTCAGAAAATCCTCATGGCTAGTTTTCTATTGACTGGTCTCGCATGTGGCTTCCCCGTAATGGTAAGCCAAATAAAATCAGGATAGACCGTGAAAAACATTTAAAATATTCAGTAACTGAATTCGAAGAATAAAATGAACCCATAGACTTTACTAATAAAATTCTTGGCAATTACTCTACTGAATCATTTTTAGGGAATTCCGATGCTCTAAAGTCTCCATTTCTTACCAATTCAGTTAATTCTCAGATTGGAAACTTTTCTCAGATTGATTCTTCAAAGTGTGTAAATACTATATATAAACCTTGTATTAATACTTTATTTTGGAATTTATATTTTGACGGGTCAAAATCCAATGGAGGAGTAGGAGCTGGTTGTATATTAATCAATATAGAAGGCGAAAATACTATGCTCACATGTAGACTTGAATTTTAATGCACAAATAATACTGCAGAATACGAGGCATTGGTTCAGGGCTTAACCAAAGCAATTGATCTTGGTGTTAAGTATCTTAAAGTATTCGGAGATTCTGAAATAATTTTTAAGAAGGTAAGAAATACCATACATTCTATTTCCGACCATCATAAAAATTATCAATCATTAGTACAGTCTCTTACCTCTCATTTTTTAGCATTCAATATCTCGTCTATTCTAAGAATATATAATGCAAGTGCAGACCTTCGAGAAAATGTAGCATCCATGCTTATTCCTTCAGAATATTATAGCCCAGATAGATTTTCCACCCATCTATTCCTGATAATATTACTAATTGGAGAGTATTCAATGATGATGATGATGTTATTACTTTTATTACATCAAAAGGATTATATGATGATCAATTAATTGATGAATATGAACATGAAAGGAAATTGCAACAAAAGTCTGAAGAAAATGATATACCTAAGTTTGTGGTCAAACTCGAAGATCTTTATGATCTTAAAGATAGATTCAAAAATATTACTAATTCTAAACTCCAAACTTCAACTTTGAGGTTTCAACTGGTAAATCTTGGAATAGATCTAAATCCTCAGAACATCAACTTAGGACTTGATCTTTCCTCTGATTAAAGATTAGCCTTTATTCATTTATTGAAAAAATACAAGAATGTCTTCGCATGGAAATATGAAGATCTAAAAAATAATGATACTTCAATCATTCAACATACTATCCCAATGATATCCACTGAAAAACCTATACAACAAAAGCTAAGGTAAATTCACCCTGACCTCGAAAGTCAAATAAAAAATGAGCTTAACAAACTCCTTAAAGTCAAGATTATATTTCTTGTAAGGCATTCTAAGTGGGTATCAAATTTATTTCCTGTTAGGAAAAAGAACGACGATATTCGTATTTGTATTGATTTTAGAAACTTAAACAAAGATTGCTTGAAATATAATTTCCCATTACCACCGATGGAAAAAATTTTGCAATCATTTGTTGGTTTTGAATTAATGTATTTTCTTGATGGATTTTCAGGTTACAATCAAGTTTTGGTTCGTCCTGAAGATAGATTAAAAACTACATTAAAAAAAAATGGGGCACTTATGCCTATCAAGAAAATTCCATTCGGATTAATCAATGCAGGAGCAATCTTTCAAAGAGAAATGGATATTTCTTTTATAGGGTTAATAATTAAAAAAATGGTTGCTTATCTAGATGATATAACTATTTACTCCAAGAAAATGAAGGACCACTATCATGATCTTAAACAAATCCTTGAACGTTGTTTGAAATATGGATTTTTCTTAAATCCAAAAATGTCTTATTTCTATTTAAGTGAAGGAAAACTCTTAGGATTTATCATTTCAAAACAGGAATTTGTATTGATCCTGAAAGAATTAAGGTAATTTCTGAACTTTCACATCCCCATAACAAAAAATCCATGCAATCCTTCTTAGGATAGATAATCTTGTTAAAATATTTGTTCCAATTTTTTCTCAAATTGTTGTACCTTTGCAAGTGATGATTAAGAAGAATTCACTTTTTAAATGGGGACATGATGAAAGAGAATCTTTTGATTTGATTAAGGAAGCTATCATTAACGCACCTTCTCTAACTACCCCAATTTTTTCCAAACATTTTATTTTATATACTTTTGTATTAGAAAAATCTTACGTTGTTGTATTGACACAGATTGATGATCAAAAGATCGAAGCACCTATTTAATTATTTAGTTCAAACCTCCAAGGTGCTGAAATAAATTATTCCAAAGTAGAAAAATAAGGATTTGTTGTCTATAAATCTTTAAATAATTTTAGACCTTTTCTCCTTGAAACAAACACTAAGGTAATAGTTCCACTCTCAACTGTAAGCAACTACTTATACAGAAAAACTAGGAGAAAAGAGAGCAAATTGGGTAACTTCTTTGCAAGAATATGACATTCAAATAAGACCAGCAAAAATAATTAGAGGACAAGGTCTCTACAAAATTCTATCTGGAGCATCTAATATATAATTTGAAGATTCAAGTAATATTGTACAAATTGTTGAGGTAATCTTAAATGATTTAGAATCACAGTATATTGATTTAATACTTTACTTGAAAAATGGATATGTTTCAATAGAACTCTATTATAAGAGAAAGAGAGATTTAAGACTGAAAGCTAATTAATACCAACTCATAGACAATGTCTTGTCTAGAAAAAATTATGACTCTATACTACTAATATGCCTTGAGAAATATGAATCTCAGAAGGTTTTGTGGAAACTCCATGATGGACCTACAGGTGGACACCTCGCTAGAGATACCACTGCACATAAGATCCTTCATGCAGGTTATTACTAACCCACTCTATTCAAAGATGCTCACACATATGTTAGAAAATGAAAAACATGCCAAACTGCTGCTAGAAGACAAAGAAAACCAGCCTTGCCATTGCAACCAGTCAACAGTGAATAACCTTTCGAGCAATGGGGATTAGATATCATAGGTGAGATTGTTCCTATCTCATCCAAGCATCATAAATATATTCTCACTACAACATATTATTTTACTATGTGGGTGGAGGCAATTCCACTAAAGGTAGCTAACTCTGAAGCCTTAATTGAATTTATTGATTAATTCATTATTACCAGATTTGGCTTACCCAATGCACTTACGTTTGATAATGCATCTTATTTTTCAGGAAATGACATGACGTACTTTTCTCTTAAAATAGGGTTTAAGCTTAAATACTTTGCTAACTACTATCCCAAAGGGAATGGTTTAGCAGAATCAACAAACAAAAATCTCATAAGAATAATCAAAAGAACTATTGATCAAAATCCCAAAAATTGGCATAAATCTTTAACACTTGCACTATGGGCAGATAGGATTACTAAAAAAGCCTCCATAGGAACTTCTCCATTTAATTTAGTTTATGGGAAAGAAGCGGTTGTTAGACTCCTGTAATTTACAGTATCACAAGGTGACTAAATATTTGTTACTTGCAAGTTCTCATATTGTACATAAATTTCAATATTCAAAGAATTTCCAAAAAATAAAAAAATAAAAAGAAGAAAGAGAAGAGGGTGTAAAAAAGGAAAAGAAAACCCCCCCAAAAAAAAATGAATAGTTCTGAAAGTGTTGCAAATCAAAACGCCACTACTCTTTAGAATGGTTTTTCAATCACAAAATTTAAGCATGATTGTACAATTTTGAATTTTTGTTGATAGGTTAGAAAATGAGGATTTTCCAAATTGTTTAAACTTGGCATATCAATAGATTAGGTAGAAATGAAATTGGCTCAACAAATTTAATCTGAGTCAACGGAAGAAATAAGGATAGATGTTAGGTTAGAAGTTCAAAAGAAAAGATGTTTAAGGGTCTGCAAGTCTAAATGCACCCTACAAAAGAAGAAAAAATGTTAGATTCGTAGTTTGGGTAGGTAGATATGATGAGAATAAAGAATGGAGGAAATTATGCAATTTTCCTATAAAGTGCAGTTTAAAAGTTTCAAGTTTTTCCATGGTGAAGGAGAAAAATCAATGGACAAAGGATACTTACCTTAAAAATTTTTGTTAAAGGATAGTATCCAAAGTTTGGGACTTGAGCTATGTTGAACGGCTATATGATATATCTTATGTCATATTTCATTTTATCCTAAGTCCCTGAACTATATACCCCCTTATCCTAACCCCCGAAAGTATTTCATTCCCTATCCTAAAGTCCTAAACTACATATCCTGTCACATACATTCCCCGACCCCACCATCACGTCACCCATAAAATCACAAGTCCTATCGGTGCTATATACCTC
Source organism: Pinus albicaulis (assembly GCA_034641835.2). Taxonomy (NCBI): domain Eukaryota; kingdom Viridiplantae; phylum Streptophyta; class Pinopsida; order Pinales; family Pinaceae; genus Pinus; species Pinus albicaulis. The sequence goes on along the minus strand of CM076575.1, from coordinate 1,033,139,483 downwards.
GCACCTTCCTATCATCTCCGCTCACCCCTCCACATCCGACGATTCACATTACCTTTCGACTCCCCCTTAGCCTCCGAACATTAACAATGGGGGTGGGGGGGTCCGAAATGGGTGGTATCTGATACCACCATTGTTGCAATGTGTCGTGCCCTTGTTAATTCACACCCCCCCGATACCATTTACAACCATGACCCCCCTCCGAAAAGTGGTTTCTGCCATCAATAAAACTGTCACACCTTTAACTGCTCAAACGACCATTGCCGACTACCTTTGTGCCATGTTTTCACTATCTGTCCACTTTGCCCTATAAAATCCACTCCCACCATGAAGCCGTTTCACCATAAATGGTTCAGGTCATTATCCAACGGACCCGTGCCAAATCAACATTCGCCTAATCACCCATTATAACCCGAATTCAGAATCGCAAGTAAGGTTTACCTTGCTTATTCTATCAAATAATTGCAGGTTCTAGATTTACAGAGAATTTTAGCGGATTATGTCGAAGAAAAGTCTCTGAATTATCAAAAGAACTCACATTTCTCTGCAGATTAAATCACAATCCCCCCTCTATTTTCTCCCTTCCCCATTTCTAATCTACAACTGTTTCCCATCTCTATTCCCTCTTCTTTCAATCCCATTCTTTCTTATATAGTGAAAGAAACAGATAAATTCAACACAAATTACAGAATGCCTCCTGTGGTCACAAATAAATTTTTAATTTTTGATGGATAAGGTCATCCACCTAGGTTCATGCTGTCTCATAGTCATTTTCATGAAATTCTTGAAAACATTGCATATGGCGATGTCTACCATAAGTCTAAAACCACCTAGAGCCTTGTCTTATTAGTCAAGTCTACCTCATGTTATTTAGTTTTCATTCCCATGCTTTATATCAGAAACATATTCAAATTTCCAGTTAAACATAGTTTCGTAGCAAATTCAATGCAAAATAGTCATATTTCACTACGAAACTACTGATAATTTCGTAGCAAATTTGAGGATTTCTCTTATTTTTTACTTTTTAGTAGTCATATTCAAGGGTCGTTTCTGGTAAAAAAAAGAAGTATTATAAGAAACGGAGATAGGTTATTTTCAAGCACATATAAAATAACATTAAAATCTTTCACTTTTCTCAAAGGTTCTACAAATTGGGAGATTCAAAGATGTCTTTCGGCTCTATTTTCAGAATGCAGAATTTTCCTGTTTTATACATGTTTTTAGAATGCAGATTCTGGACAGCTGGAGATGGTTTTCAAAAAAAAAAAGAGAGGTTTTTCTTCAGAACATAATGAACTACAAAAAAATCCTTCAGTTTTGCAATAGATATCAAGGATAGGGAGATAACAGCGCATCTCTGAACCCTATTTTTTCAGAAAAAACAGAGTCATTTTATTGATACATAAACTTGCTAAAGGTGCAAAATGATGTTTTTTGAAGAGGGTAAGAGAAAAGTTTGCATGATCATACTTCATCATATCAATTTTCATACCTACAGGTGAAATTTGGAAGAAAAAAAGGGAGAATTTGGAATTTTCTCCATAATCAGGTATTTTGTAGCGAGCTCCAGGCTTGAAGGCCGAAAAACGTTACGAAATTTTTGAAGATGCTCTTTGGCCTTTAAATTCAGTTTTATGGAGAAATAAGGAGGGAATTTTTTTTTATTTAGCTCATTATCCCCAAGGAAGATCCTTCAACAGTTAGAAAGGTCAAAGGTTATGCAAAAGGTGGGTTTTGGAGTTTGCTAAGAAATGAGCGCTATGAAATTTCTATACATGATTGTTTTAGCAGTCAAGTTCAATTTTGATTTTTGACCAAATGAAAAAGGATTTTGGAAATTAGAAAGATTTTTTTCTTCAGAATAGGTCCATCTACAAAAACCTCTCTCAATTGCTACAAATACATCAGGGTTTTGAAATTATACACTCATCTTTGATGCCTATTTTTCATAATTTTCACTAACCAGATTTGTGAAAAAATTGTAAAAATTTGACGTGGAGGGGGTCCAACTCAGCTTCCACGTGGCATAATGACACATCAAAACTATAGTACACTCATAAAATTAGTTGGCTGAATTTGATAAGGGTTATTAAATGGATTTGTTGAACTATTAATGAAATAAGATTCCTTTTTTGTATTCAAACTCTGTAAAATAGAAATATCCCTAGGAAGTCTCCAAGTGATGGAATCATGTTTGAAACAGGTCTCTGAGGTGGGAATTCAAAGCTAGCAAGATGGAAAATCATTCGATGAGTCCTCACTCTATAAATGAGATAGTTTTAGAGTTAGAAAGGGTTGGGAGATAATGACTTGACACTACCACTATTGTAATCTTTCACTATCATAAATATACAGTCGCAGCATGCCTATTTCAGACCTGAAATTCTTCTCTGTATTCTTATGTAAGATTTTTATATCAGTCTTTTACTTTCTCTCTAGTTTTCCAGTTGTATAATCACTTGGAATTCATGATTACATTCTCCAACTTCCTTTATACACCTAGTCTATTGTTTTGTCATGTTTTATTAGTTTTCTTATGTATAATCACTTGGAATTCATGGTGACATGCTCCAAATTCTTGTATCCATATAGCTTGTTGTTTTATCCTTCATGTTTGGTTTAATAAGAATACAATTGCCTCATCTTCCATGAGATAAGTTTACTTGTGACTTGGTTTTCATACTGAATCCGTAAGCCCAATGTTAGTAAACCCTTTACATCTTTCACCCACAGAAAAACAACACATTAAATCCAATTCAGAGTTAGTCATATTTTTTCAAGATTATTCATTTAATATCCTTTATTATTTTGAGAGAGCCCTCTCAGACTAGAGAGGCTAATTTCCAGTTGCAAGTGGTTTAAAAGAGTTACTCCAAGTTGACCATTAAAGCAGCCCAAAAGGAACTCAATTTGGTGATAACACCTCCCAAGCCAGATCAACAACTATTTAATCCTATGGTCTACCCTCAGGTGAACCTAGATCACGTGGCTTTGGCAGACAGAGATTTTAAAATCCAAGAGACAAAGTCTAACTTCGATTTATTCGATGTATACTGTTGGCTCGAGGACAAGCTACTTGACGAAGTTGATGTTATATGCCTATGGGAACCAAACCACCATACTATATCTTTCCCAAAATCCATTACTTCCTAGAGTTAATCAAAAAATTCCAATCCTATTATGACATTAACCAGAGAGCTATAGTCACTCCAACAAGAGAAGTATTGTTTTCTATCAATGCCCAATCCATTCAATAGATGATGCAAACCCCCATTGTTGCGAACACCATCCCTTTTTTCTTATGAGGCCCTTAGGGAATTATATTAGAAGCTGGACTTTGCCAGCAGGGCTAAAAACTTAGAGCTCTTCATGGCCACTAATGCCTTAATGCCCATAAGGAATCCACCATATCCTTCATCCATATTCCTTGATAGGACCCAACATATTGTCATTGTTTTATCATATTTTTTAGGGTATCACACCGACCAGTGGGTATACGAAGCCATGATTAGTTTCTTGTCTAGTATTTTCTCAGAGTCTAAGAGCTCAGTCATGTTCAATTATTCCCATTCCCTTGTTGACGCTATCCATAATCAGTTCTTGAAGTTTCAGACAGCAGAGGTGTTCAAATACACCTCAGTGTTGGTATATATGTTTGTCTATTTTCAATCCAATAAGTTTCAGTTTGACATGATGAAACTAAATGATGACTCACGGCCATAATCAATCATTTTCTGGACTACTTTATTGTTGAAAGAGCAGAATAATTACTCCTACAAGAGCTTTGTAGACTTATTTTTACATCTAGCAATCGGTGCACTCAGTAGTGCAACAGAGCCAAGGGTTAGTGAGGAAATTAAGAAGGTTATGCAGTTGACAGATCAGGTTAGAACAAAAGATTGGTACCTGTACCAAAACTACACAAAGATCAAAGTTTATGGTTGTGAATTGATCCCCTACAAACTTCCAAAGTACCTCTCTATGAGGATATTTTCACTAGAATATATAAGACAAATGATAAATGCGTATGAGGTGTATTTTGTCTCTGCAAAGAAAAAGTCTCAATTTAGGATCAAATCATATATTGGTCCATTCATTTGCAACAACGGAACAACAGGGGAGGAGGCAGATAAAATACTGAAGGAGATGAAGTTCACTCATAGCTTCACTTGGTCCTATGACCCAATGAGGATTATTTCCAAGAAAAGGGTGGAGAACAAATCCACACCATACGTCCACACACATAGATTGGATATAGAGCAGTACATGAATAAAGAAGAGTGGGCAACCAATACACTGCAACAGGCTGAAGAGAAGGTGATTTCCACCTCAGGCATTCAAACCCCAACCCCACAAGAGAGAAATGTTGCACGAGAGAAAGAAGACAAGCAAAAAGAAACAGAGAAAGAAATAGGAAGCAAGAGGCCAAGAGAGGATCAGTCACCTTTGGTGACTGATACCTCTAGTAAGGAGTTCAAGCTAAAGTACAGGAAAAGAGCTAGAGTTCATGTAGAGATTGATCAAGGGGGTGAATCAGACCAATAGACAGTCATTACAATCAAGAATTCACCAAGCTCTTCTTCAAAAGGTGGTCTAACAATATTTTCCACATCTTTTGCCACCATTCCATTCCAGCAGCAGAATATACAAACTCCTACATCTACTACCACTATAGGCCAAAAGGAGGATGATATCTATGATACATTTAAAGAGATCAAAATAAGGAATGAGATACTAAAAACCAACACCTACAATCAGTTTTGGAAACAGACAAGTAGTTCCCAGAGGAGGCTTTTATCAGCCTTTGAATCTGAGAAGGGAAGAATGAAAATGGATTTCTTGGAGGCACAAATCCCTCAACCCAAAACTGCAATAGACTACAAGAAGACTTCTTTTGAGTTTGATGTGAATAACATTCATACAATAGACCAAATGGAAATGCATAAGTAGACAGGAGAAATGATCTCCTCCACATTGACCAGTACATCCATGAGTTTATCAAATTTGCAAGTTACATTGTCCAATACACAGTCACAGCTGAAAATGGAACATATTTCCTCTGGAGGATTTAGTGATACAAATTGGGTATAACCCATCACATCTAGCAGTGGAAAAGGAAATTGTAAAGAAGAAGAATGCAGATATAGTTTCTTTGAGGAAGCAGCTCAAGATACCAGCAACCGAAGATCCATTAACCAAGGATATAGAGGAAAATGAGACACAGAAGGCTGAAATGATGTAGCTGATCATTGAAAAAGCTGAACAGATCAAGAAAATGGAAACTGAGATGGAGAAAATGATAAAAGAGAAATAAAAAGCAATAAGAGAAGCAATAAAGGAAGCAGCAAAAGAAGTGGCAAAAGCCATGATTCCATTACAAGTAATCCCTCTTTCTATCATACCTTCACAAACATCTACAACTACAGGCACATCAAGTGGAGGCACTGAGTAGTTAGCCAAGGCTATGTAAAATATGTCTTTGCAGACGACAGAAATCAAGAAGCTGCAAGATCAATTCAATACCCAAGAAGACTAGGTAAAGAAGAATGATTCAACACATGCTACAAAGTTTCAGATAATTAAGAAATTGACAGATAGTCTACATAAGTCTCTTCAGGAGTCTTCAATTGGGAACATGATAGGAAGAGTCAAAGAAATCATCTGGTTGAAAATAATTGACTCCATGAACAAGATATGGCCAGCAATACATATAATTTTTTAGGAGAGAGATCTAATTCATCTGGTAAGCGTTGCCATAGAAAAGGAAAATGAGGAACTTGGAGATAAGCCTGCAACTGCCAACAATATCATAAAACTTATAAATTACAAAAGAAGTTTTGAATTAGAACCTCTTGGAGTGGAGGACAAGATAGAAACCATACTTGAGGTCAAGAAAGTATAAACAAGAAGATTTTGGTTGGACAGGTGGAAGAAAAGTATCATCAGCTTCAAATTGGAGTAAGAAAATTCTTCAACAGAATTGAACCTTTGAAAAAGAAAGGATTGCCTTCCTTGTTTGTGATAAATGATAAGTTGATGGCCAGGATAGATTATGTAAAGAAGCTCACTGGCATCTCCAAGGATGCATCCAAGCATGCTAATATGAAGAACACCATGACAGGGAGGGATTTCTATGAAGTTCTCAGCAATGACATCTTCATATAGCTTGAAATCAAGCACATCTTTCAATTGAAGCCAAAATTCATGAAGTACACAGAAACTGATGAAATATACAAAAGATTAATAACGATCAATATTCTGAGTCCAGAGGAATGGGAGAAATTATGTGACTTGCAGGAAGGGTGACATCTTAGCATGGTAGCGAAATGACCTACTCAACTCTTCATTCAATTCCGCAGAACCAGTGTATCAGTACAACAAGTCAGTCCCAGATCTGCCAGCACATGTTACCGATTAGCAAAGGGTGCCAGCGCTGCATCAGAATAAATGATCCAACAAATTCGGTCCGAAAAGTAGAGCCAGATTTCAGAGCCACACATCATTGCCTCTTCATGACCACCCCAACCACTTTTGGGATTACTTTTGAATTCATGAAGAGCTGTCAGAGTTAATACCGCAAGCGGTTCTTATCAGATATATTTTGTCTTGACCTTTCATGGCCACACTTGTCTAAATTTGATTAATTGTAATTAATAACATATTTCCGAAGTAGATAGGGTAATCGATGTAGTATTTAGTTAAATATTGCACGCATTGGCAGTATCAAGGGTTGGACCCTGCATTGTAAGAACCTATTGTATTGGAGCGTTGTAATTTTTTTAAGTTGGGCATCAATAATAAGAGATCGTTTTACAGGATAATTGAGTTGTGCAATATGGTCAATTGTTTCCTTTCTATCTAAAATGTTTCCATTATTTTTCTTGTTGTGCATCATATTTATCTGATTGTAAATCATAAATTTTAGATTAATATTTTTTGTTGGATCACCCTAATTATGTTTGTGTTTACCATCTGAATGTTTTCTTCTAAAGTCTGGTTATAGAATTCTTAACCACTCTTTAATCATTACTGAACACTACTATTTCCCCCACCTGATAATTCACACTACTCTAAAGATCCAATTAGCACAGTTAGCTTGCCCTGATATGCTCTTGGAAAGTTGATGCACTAACCCATCCTTTTATGACTCCATATCCCAATGGATTAGTTTCTACAGACCATGCTCATCCAACCAACAAAATCAATCAAAACAACCAAATCCCACCATAAATATAACTAGCATAACATCAACATTCATAACATAAAGATAAAACTAAATTACAAATAGAGAGAGCCCTCTCTAAGTGTAGGAAGGCTAGGTCCTGGATACCAAAGTGGGTTGATGTTTTCCTTTATAGTTTATTCTTTCCAATCTTATGAATTATAGGGCCACAACATAATGGCTACCATACTGGGGAATTATTGAAAAAGATTGACATTTCATCCGAACTCAGAAACCCCAGTCAAAAGATTGTATGATAAAGTACTTTCCTGTAATATCCCAAAATGGAATAATGCATTGATACACAAACACAATATTTGTAACACTGAAAATGTACATGTAAGTTTATGTAACTTACATGGCCTAGAATGACCCTGAAAACATGCCCCAATAGGCACTGCGCAACTCGAGAGCTGCTGGAAGAAAATATTGCGTTGCCCCTTCAGCAGATAATGGATATATGACTGTAATCTGAAAATGGAAATGCATATATACATAAATATGGAGCTTTGATGATGCCAAGATTCTAGATCTGGGCTCTATGATGATAACCCAAGATAACCCAGAAAGGAAATTCCAGATCTATGAGATTGGAAATTTACCATCTTGGGATTTGATCCCTGGTCTACTGGGTTATGCATATCTGAAGCTAGATCTGACAAATATATGGCTGAAATATATCACAATATCAGATCTAAGCTTGAAGGGCTGATCCCTTCACTATATCCTCAAGCTAAAAGCTCAAGATCTAGATCCTCAATCCTCCAAAGAAGGTTGCAACTGCTGCTACACAAATGCTCATGAAAACTTCTCTTTAAAGGAAGGAGGCTCTCTAGCATACTGAAAAATATGGCTATGAAGCTCAAGAATGATGTAAATAATGCATACAATGTTAAGGAATGGTCCTCCACTGGATTACTAGCTGAAATGCTAGCAACTTCCCTTATCCCTTGGATCTACAAGAATGGACTGCGCAATTCTTGATGGAAATGTTGCTGCTGGGAGATGAATAATAGATGGACCAATGCCTAATATAAATCTGAAGCACTGGAAGGCTGATCTTGAAGCTCAAGGTGATAGGATGAATCCTTCACTAGTTCCTCAACTGAAATATTGAAGGACAACCTCCTCCTCTCAAACTGATCTTCATAAATGTGCAATTTTTGAATATGGATGTTCTATAGTAAGTAGGAACAATATGGCACCAATGCCTGATGATGAATGAAGTACAATACTCTTTCAAGAGATACTCAATGAAAGAGGTGGGATTCCCGACCAGGAACACCCAGTGCTAAACAACACTTGCAATCTTAGCTAAACAGCCAAAGAAAGCATGGAATGTCAAATGAAAATTCCAGATATAAACAGATCATACATCAATAATAATCTAAAAAAACATGCCTTCTATTGTGCCTTCATCTTCTTTATATATATTATGAGCCTTCTCATGCCTTGGCCCACCTCATAGCTGCGCTGTACATGTGGACATAGGTCTCCATGTTGACTGCGTTGTCTCTCTGTGATCCCCATCATGTGTGAATGCAATGATCACCCTCTCCATCATGTGTAAATTAAATGCACTACTCATACATCATCTCATCATGAATGCTCTATGATCTTACAATTTATTCTTTCCATGATCTTGGTTGACTGTATCAACCTCCATGATCTATCTCATTAATGAGACATGATCTCCACTCCTTTCACATTAAGTAGTTGCTCTACTACTCCATTATGTAGATCAAGATCTAAAATATCCACATACACACATCAAAAGTGGATTTTATTTATCTTTGGGGTTTGTGGGTCCCTCCACCCTCTTATTTACTTAATTAATTAATTTTATTAAGAACCATTAATATTCCAAATATAATGTGAAAATTTGGGAATATTACAGTCCTCCCCGACAAAATGTTGCTTGTCCTCAAGCAACTGCAAAAGTGGATGCATCAAACATCCTCCCTCCAAATGGCATCCTCATGTGGAAGGCCTTCCCATATGTCACATTGTGGCATGCATGTCCAGCTCCAAAGCTGCCTCTCTAGAATGTCTAGAATGGCCTCCAACTGAAAAGTTAGATACCCATCCTCATCAATGAATCTCCAAGTGGTAACCATATGATGACCAAATATCTCCTCTACATATGAGATACACAAAATTAAGTGGTTCATTCCCAAAGTGGAAAGTCCCAACTTATGAACTATCTCTCCCACCCATGATACATAGAGTAGATTGCATCTATCAATGGTTACATCATAAGCCCTGTTGGCCATGTAGGAATCAAACATCACATCATCATATGAAAAACAAGAAGTAGAGACATATGGGAAAACATAAACAATGTCAAAACATATTATCCCAATAACAACCAATGCAACAAAGCCTTCTTCTGCCATGCTAGATCATCAGAAAAAAAAACAAGAGAGACATACTCTCTCAAAAGAAGCCACCACAGCAATGCCTCTTGTTGCCATATCACATCATCATTGTACCAAATATAGTGATCATATTCTCTTGAGAGAAGCCACCTTAATAAGGCATCTTGATGCCCCATAACATCCTCATTATACCATGAATGACCATAATCCCCCAACATAAGCCAACACTGTAAGGCCTCTTGTTGCCATCCTCCATCAATTTCATGCAATATATGGGAATAATTCAGTCCATACTCTCCCAATAGTGACCATAGAAACAAGGTTTCTTGCTGCCTTCTTACATTATCATGGTGCAAGTCAGGGAGCAAAAGTATAGTAGTGGAAATGTGAAATGTCTCATCAACATAATACAAACAAGCTCCCTTATGCCACATCATGTGAGAGTTATAATTTCTCCCAAACCCAAGTACATACATGAACATGAGATACATCCAAAACATAAATACATGTAAAGTCATGAGATATATCCCAAACAAGAGTAAATACAAGGACATAAAATATAACATGTGATGTCCAAACTCTCTCATCAATAGCCAAAGTAACCATGCCTTCTTCTTCTACATTCTTCTCGTGATGTGGAAGGCATGAATCAGAAAAATATGACTCATTGAGTGGTAACCATACTCACCCAAGAGCAACTAGCATAGCCATGCTTATTTCTACCCTGTATCATAGATCTGAAAGTGATTTGGAAATCCATTGCTCCATATTATCAACCATTCATCCCAATGTGGATGATAGATCTCATTTTGCAAATACTTGGCATCCTCCCATTGTAGGACACTAACCTCCTCAAACTGTTGAAGAAATTTTCACTCCATGATATGTTGAAGTGCACCTCCAGTGATATCTCTGCATGAGATTCTCTTCTCATCAATGGCCCTCCAAAACAAATAAGGTTCTGGATCTGTTGTAGGTAGAAGTTTCTCTTTGAGCTGTGAGATGCTCATTGAGAAAGAGTCATCTTGAAAGGGGAAAATATTTCCCATCTCAAGATGTCCACCATCTATCATCTTCTTCTCTATTGCTTCATGAATGAAGCTTCCATTTGATTTCTCCCATAAGGAATGGGTCCTCTTATTTTCACTGCTTCGCATGGACAACGTTGTAGATCTACAAGGTGATACATGTACTATCTCAAAGCAAGGCACAATGTTGAACTCATAGCCAGCCATTGTACATAGGATCATGCTCATCCCACCTTCTGAAACTTTACACTTCAACTCAAAGGGTTGAATGCAGCTCAACAATGATGAACTGGGAAAGCTCTTCATCTCTTCCTTGATTAGATCAAGGATCCTCTGTGCAGTGATATGTTGTTGTTCCAAATCAGCATGTTTTTCTAACCCTTGGTCATGTAATAGCCCTGATGGCATGTCTCCATAAGTTTCAATAAAAGGTATTGAAACAATTTGAGATGAAAGTGGTTGCATACCTTGGATCAACTAATTTTCAGAAACATCTTGCAATATCACAAGAGTTCCTTCAACCGATGCAACAATTTCCCCAACTACTAGTAGTGATGATGGCTCCATCTCTACAACTGTACCAGCGCTATTATCTACCTCCTCCTCATCATGCATCTCATCAATCATGCATGGGGCTCCAAATGTCAAGAAATCAAGATCATCTTGCAAAGATGCAAGTGATCCTCCTCTTGATGTAAGCACATCTGCAGCTGGTGGTGGTAGAGGCTCCCCCTCTTGAGTGATAATGAGAACATCTTCCTTAAATATTTATGCACTATCTCCTTGATGATGGGAGATGTCATTAGGTGAGATGTCTCTAGTTTATTCCTACCATATTCCTTCTTCAGTCTTTGCATAAAATTTGCATAAGCAGACACTTCCATGTGTGATACATGACTGAACCACCAATTTCTTGCTTCCCCCTCTAGGTGTAGCACTGCAAACTCCACAGCCCCTCTTTCTGATATAGGATATTTCGGAAAGAAAGTAAATAATTCTTCCCTCCAAGCCCTCAATGTGCTTGTGGAATATCCATCAAATGTATGCAAGAAGAATCTATGCCTCTTTCTTTTGCTGCTTCTCGATCTCCTCTCTTCTTTGAGTTTCAGAAACTGTTGGAGAGAGAGATTCTCCTTCAATGCTCTAGTATGTGACTTGTATTTAGACAGATATTCACTTAGGGTCTCATTCCCCAAGCCTTCATCATATTCAAACCAGTCCTATTTCTCAAATAAAGTGGATCTAGTGGAATAATGTGAAGCTCCTTGCTCCTCTGGTCTTGTTTGTTGTTGAAAGAAGTGTTGGGACCTTCTTCATCTTGAAACCTTCTTGAGGTTTCTTTTTTCTTTTCTCTTCTTATTTCATTGATCTCCTTAGAGAGATCATTCATATATATAAAGGAAGATGAGGCAAAACTTAATCCCTTCATAGTATAAGATCTCTATTATATGCTTTTCTTATGTTGTCAAAATTTCCACAAGATGAGCCAAAGATCATGCTCTGATACCACTGTAATATCCCAAAATGGAATAATGCATTGATACAAAAACACAATATTTGTAACGAAGAAAATGTACATGTAAGTTTATGTAACTTACATGGCCTAGAATGACCCTGAAAACATGCCCCAATAAGCACTACGTAACTAGAGAGCTACTGGAATAAAATATTGTGTTGTCCCTTCAGCAGATAATGGATATATGACTGTAGGCTGAAAAGGGAAATGTAGATATACGGAAATATGGAGCTTTGATGATGCCAATATTCTAGATCTGGAAAGGAAATTCCAGATCTATGAGATTGGAAATTTACCCTCTTGGGGTTTGATCCCTGGTCTGTCGGGTTATGCAGATCTAAAGCTAGATATGACAAATAGATGGCTGAAATATGTCACAAGATCAGATCAAATCTTGAAGGTTTGATCCCTTCACTAGATCCTCAAGCTAGAAGCTCAAGATATAGCTCCTCAATCCTCCAAAGAAGGTTGCAGTTGCTGCTACACAACTGCTCATGAAAACTGCACTGTAAAGTAAGGAGGCTCTCTAGCCTACTACAAAATATGGCTATGAATCTCAATAATGATGGAAATAATGCATACAATGTGAAGGAATGGTCCTCCACTGGAAAACTAGCTGAAATACTAGCAACTTCCCTTCTCCCTTGGATCTACAAGAATGGATTGAGAAATTCCTGATGGAAATGCTACTACTAGGAGATGAATAATAGATGGCCTGATGCCTGATATAGATATGAAGCACTAGAAGGATGATCTAGAAGCTCAAGGTGATAGGATGAATCCTTCGTCGGTTCCTCAACTGAAATATTGAAGGACAACCTCCTCCTCTCAAATTGATCTTCATAAATGTGCAATTTATGAATATGGATGTTCTGCAGAAAGTAGGAACAATACGACACCAATTCCTGATGATGAATGAAGTACAAAAATATTTCAAGAGCTACTCAATGAAAGAGGTGGGATTCCCGACCAGGAACACCCAGTGCTAAACAACACTTGTAATCTTAGCTAAACATCCAAAGAAAGCATGGAATGTCAAATGAAAATTCCAGATCTAAACAGATCATACATCAATAATAATCTAAAAAAACATGCCTTCTATTGTGCCTTCATCTTATTTATATAGATTATGAGCCTTCTCATGCCTTGGCCCACCTCGTAACTATGCTGTACATGTGGACATAGATCTCCATGTTGACTGTGTTATCTCTCCATGATCTCCATCATGTGTGAATGCAATGATCACCCTCTCCATCATGTGTGCATTAAATGCACTACTCCTCCATCATCTCATCATGAATTCTCTATGATCTTACATTTTATTCTTTCCATGATCTTAGTTGACTGTATCAACCTCCATGATCTATCTCATTAATGAGACATGATCTCCACTCCTTTCACATTAAGTAGTTGCCCTACTACTCCATTATGTAGATCTAGATCTAAAATATCCACATACACACATCAAAAGGGGATTTTATTTATCTTTGGGGTTTGTGGGCCCCTCCACCCTCTTATTTACTTAATTAATTAAGTTTATTAAGAACTATAATATTCCAAATATCATGTGAAAATTTGGGAATATTACATTTCCAAGATTGGTTTTTCAACTTTTTCAAATACTCAGTATTGTCTGTGCTTTGGGTCTAAATTCTGGCTCCTAGAAGAATTTTTACCAGATCCCACCCTAACCCAAATCCTCCTCCAATAGTTGACAATCCAGATAAAATCCTAAGAAAAACCCCCAGAATTGAGATTCAAACTGACAACAAACCCCTTCACAGAGCAAATCCCCTCCCTGGAAACCCTCTGTCCTTGCAAGATATCCAGTTTGATTTACATTTTGAATAAAGCTTATTCAGGACAAAATCTCATAATTGGATAGCCCAAACCATTTTTGACCCATCTATCCTACAACAGATTCCAATAAGAGAAGCCTCCACATCAACCCAAACTGATTTTCAGCTTCTACGACACTTTGATACCCTTCAAGACCTAGTAGCAGGACTCAATTCAGATGTTGATGATGCTTACCTTCAAAAATATTTAGAATTATCTACTTTAACTACATCAGCTCCCTCTATTAATTCCAAGTCTTCTCATCCTCAGTCAACTGGTCCAAGTGTTTCTACAAACCCTACCACTTCCTTGAACATCCCCCACCAAAGTGTCCAAACCACCACATATATACCCACTGTCCACCTTCCCCCATTCAATCCTCCACCTCCCCTTGTCAACCCTCCTCTTTTCCATCCCCCTTGGGTTCCACCACCACCAATCATGGTAGCCAGATATGCTCCATTGGTGCTGCCACCACATGTGATACCCATGCCACAGGATTATCAGTCCAAAATTCCACAATTTTATGGGACTGGTCCTGCAACTACCCAACAACATGTTAACAAAACGAACGACTTCTTTGACCTTCAAGAGATAGATGATGAAAGTGTCAAGTTGAGGATGTTTGCTCAAAGTTTGGAAGGAGAAGTGAGAAAATGGTTTAAAGGTTTGACTCCAAATAGTATCCACGATCTCCCTGCTTTTCACCAGCTATTCACCAATAGATGGGAAGTTAAGAGAAATCCTCTCCATATTTTTTCTGAATATGAAAGCATCAATAGGAATACTGGATAAAGTGTCCAAGACTACTGCACTAGGTTTAACAATGTTTATATCACACTTCCTTCTCACATGAAACCCCCACAAGGCCTAGCCTTGTTTAAGTTCCCAGATGGTTTTGATCCAGAAATGGCTTATCAACTCAGAGATAGATATCCTGCAACATGAAATAAATGCAGAGGTATGTAGTAAGTGTAGAAGCCAACCTGCTTGCAAAGAGGGCTAGAATGAGAACTGAGAAGAGAGTTACTATAAGGGAAGAACCAACAACTTCCACATCTGATGATAAAATTAATAACCTAGTTATAACTATGGATTGAATGATGGAGAGGATCAACTTGATTGAGAGAGATAATCCTAGGGAAAATCAACCAACTCCTCAAAATAGAAATCAAAACCTTAGAAGAAACCCCCCTCAAATAATACAGAGAGAACAATGAGGCCCTGACCAGTAAATTAGGCCTCCATTCCAAGAGAATTATGTTGATGAAGATGAGGGAGTGGTTGAATAATTATAAGAAAATCAAATTAATCTAATGGGAATTAATGAATAAGATTCTGTTTTCCTTATTGAAGAAGAGAAATGTTTATTTTCTCTGACTCAAACTACAGTAGAATCTGAAGAGTCCGAGGATTATAAACAAGGATTTGAAAATGCTATCATGGAGGTGCACAGAAAATATAACCTTAGAAGTAAGAAAAACTCTAATAATTCCCAAAAAAAGAATTCTAAAAATTCTGCTAAAAAAGTCTTTGAAACTGATCGCAAGAAGACAACTGAACACTCAAAGAAAATTGTAAACATTGCAAAAAAAAGAAACACAAAAAACATCACTAGAAAATCAGTTGACAACCCTGCCAAAACTGCTCAAATAGATATCCCTACCACAAGTCAACAAGACGAACTTAATGCAAAAGCAGTACCTAAAAAGACTGATTTTCCAAATCTACTAAAAACTCAAACACCATTCAGCATTGAGAATGAAATTGCTAAATTGAAAATCTCTATTTCTCTCACAGAATTGGTAAAAAAGCATGTATATAAGTCTCAGGTCCTAAAGGTACTAAACATAGGAGAAATTAATGACACTGTCAATCTGAATGATGATAAGCCTAAACTTTTGCTTGGGCCAGAAGTAGATGGAAAATCCCAAGAGGGAGGGGTTCCCCCATTTTATGTCAGCCTGAATGTTCATGATAAATCTTGCATAACGCCATGTTAGATTCGGGTGCATCACATAATCTTATGCCAAAGGCTTTTATGGAGAAACTTGACCTTGAGATAACTAGACCCTACAAAGATTTGTACTCATTTGACTCCAGTAAGGTTAAATTCCTAGGTCTCATCAAATATCTCCGTATTACTTTAGCTCAGATACCAACAAAGAGTCTAGTGATGGACATAGTAGTATTTGAAATCCCTCCTAAGTATGGCATGCTTTTGTCACGCTCGTGGGGAGCCAAGTTACAAGGAATCCTTCAAATGGATATGACTTATGCTACCATACCAATGTTTTTCCAACAAAGAAGACTGTATAGGGAAAACTTAATGAAATACATGGTGAGTAGTTAAGAGAAGCCACATAAATACCCCCTTTACTATATTCATTATGACCTTGACTCCTTCATTCTTTATAATTATGGAGACATTGATGCACAAGTGGCCGAAGAAGAAAAGGATCGGGATAAAGAACAAGAATATCAAATGAAATTGTACAACACAATGCTGAAGCTGAGCCTTTTTGGAACATGAGATTTGATGGCTCTTATGGAATAGCAAGTTCAGGAGTAGGGGCGTGGGTCTCCAATGCTGGAAATAATCATGCAAAAGGTCATTCTTACAAAATAAATTTTCAGTGCACCAACAACATTGCAGAATATGAGGCACTTCTCTTAGGCTTACAACTACTGAAATATTAGGGGCCAAAATAATTTTGGGGCATGGGGATTTTGAGCTGGTCATCAGACAAATCAAAGTAGAGTACTCTGCCAAACACCCCAGATTAAGAGCATACCAGAATGTTTCCCTTGATTTTCTAAAAACATTTGAAGAGTATGATCTTGCTGCATTCCAAGAAATCAGAATATCCTAGCCAATGGTTTAGCATTTTTAGCAAGTACTTGTCAATTACCTCATCCTAGCAAGAAATACACAGTGCAGGTTAAACATTGCCCAGTAGTCCTTGATAACATGAGATATTGGAAAGTCTTTGATAATGACAAACAAATTGAGAATTTCCTGCAATCCATAGATGAGTTTGAAGATTCCAACTTGGACCTAGATTATGAAGAAGACCACCCCCTTGAAGAAAAAATGAGTATGGATGAACCACCTCATGATCCTGATATTAATATTTCAGCAAATGAAAATTTACATAGAACAAAGATACATAAAGATCCAGAAAAAGAGGAATATGAAGTACTCCAATTAAAAGATAACATCCTTCCTAGAGGACTTGTCCCTTTGGAGGAACTATTTGATTTCAATGATGTGGCCAAAAATCGAAGATAGAACATACAGAGGTAAACATTGGAGAATGAAATTTAGGCAGTGAACAAGATTCTAAGATGATAAAGTTATCAAATACACTATCGGTGACTACAAAACATAAATACATTTCTTTGTTTAAGGAGTTCATTGATGTGTTTTCTTGGAGCTATGAGGACCTGAAATCTTATAATACCAATATTATACAACACAAGATTCAAATCAAGGAGAATAAAAAATCTTTCAAACAGAAACTGAACAAGATAAATCCTGTCCTAATGCCCTTGGTTGAGAAAGAGATCAAGAATATTTATGACGCCAAGATCATAGTTCCAATTAGATATTCTGAATGGGTATCCAACATTGTGCTACAAGAAAGAAAGCAGGTGAAATCAGACTTTGCATTGACTTTAGGAATCTAAACAAAGTATCACTTAAAGACAACTACCCTTTACCAAACATGGACCACATATCGCAAAGGGTAGTGGGCTCCAAAAGGATTTCTTTGTTAGATGGCTTTTTAGGGTATAATCAAGTGTTGGTGCATCTTGATGATTAGCAAAAAAAAACTTTTACTACTCCTTGGGGTACCTTCATGTATGTGAAAATTCCTTTTGGATTAATCAATGCTTGTGCCACTTTCCAGAGAGAAATGGACATTGATTTTTTAGAAGAAATAAACCATTTAATTGTGATATACCTTGATGATATTACAGTATATTAAAAAACTGACGAGGAACACCTGGCCCATTTAAGAAGCGTTTTTGAGAAATGTAGAAGGTTTGGACCCTCCCTGAATCCAAATAAATCATTGTTTGGCCTTGAAGAAGGAAATATTCTAGGCCACATTATATCTGAAGAAGGAATCAAAATTGATCCTAGTAGGATTGAGGGCATACTTCAAATCAGTAATCCCAAGAACATCAAAGAGCTCCAATCCTTCATTGGAAAAAGAATTTTTTTGAGGAGGTTTATACCAAACCTTGCAGAACTGCTATGAAACATCACCAACATACTTAAAATATATTCATGAATTAAATGGAACATGGAGGAAAAACAATCCTTTAACTTGGTAAAGCAAGCACTCACTAAAGCAGCAGTTCTGATCAGCCCTGATTTCACCAAGGATTTCATCATTTTTTCCTTTGCATCATAACAAACTATTGTTGTTGTACTGTTGCTGAAAAATAAGGAAGGACAAGAGCAACCCATAGCATTTTTCAGTTAAGCTTTGAGGGATGCACCTTAAAATAAAACATCATGGAAAAATAGGCCTTTGCTTTGGTCAAAGTCCTAAAGGATTTCAAGGTTTACATCTTACATTCATATATCATTGCTTTTGTACCCAACGCAATTGTCAAGGACATCCTAGCACAGAATCCCGATGGAAAGAGGGGAAAATGGATTGTTGTTATCCTGGAATATGATTTCGAAATCAGACCTACCAAAATAATCAAAGGACAAGGATTAGCCAAATTGATGGCTGAAACCAATTTTCAAGCATTGGATATCAACACGATCCATTCACTGGATGAAAAAGAGGAGCTGGCGACTCCACCTATTGAGGAAGCATTCCTAAATTCTCCCTAGTACGCAGATATATTATATGTTCTATTTAATTTAAATACTCCTCCTAGTTTGTCCAAAACTAAAGATAGATTCTAATTGAAATTGAAATCTTTCAAATTCTGCATCCTAGAAAATGCCTTGTACTGGAAAGATTCTGAGGGCATATTGCTTAAATGTTTACTTAAGGAGGATGCAGATAGGGTTATGCAGGAATTCCATGAAGAATATTGTGGATGCCATATTTACTGGAAAACCACTGCCAACAAGGTCCTTGGAGCTGCTTTCTATTGGCCTACTCTTTTCCCTGATATCCACAAGATGGTAGCCACATTCCATAACTGCCAAATTTTTTAGGGAAGAATAAAGTTGTTGCTCTTTCCCTTACAGCCAATTTTTGTTGAGGCCCCTTTTCAGCAATGGGGTTTAGACTTCATTGGAGAAATTCATCCCTCATCCTCTGCCAACACAAATGGATCCTTACTGCCACAAACTTTTTTACCAAGTGGATAGAGGACACCCCTTCCAGAACTACCACTGATTTAGTTATCATAAAATTCCTCGAAAGCAACATCCTTTCCAGATTTGGTTGTCTTAGAAAAATCATCACAGATAATGTTGCAGCTTTTAAATTCAAGAAAATGGTGGATTTTTGTCACAAGTATCACATTTCCTTGGGACATTCAACAACCTATTACCCTCAAGATAATGGATTGGTTGAATCCTCCAAAAAGAGTTTAGTTAACATCATCAAGAAGCTGCTAGAAGACAACAAAGAATCTTGGCATAACAAACTGGTGCATGCATTGTGGACTGAAATAGTGACTACTAAGAAATCAATTTTCATGTCACCATATCAGTTGGTCTATGGGATGGATGCATTTTTTCCAACATCATTAGGAGTACCAGCCATGAAAATCATTCAAGAAGTGCAAGTTGAAAAAAATGATGTACAAAGAAGGATAAACCAGACCATTCGGCTACAACAGTCCAAAGAAGAAGTTTACAACATAACTCAGGTTATGCAAGAAAGTGTAAAGAATATCTTTGACAATAGAATAAAGGCAAATTATTTTAATATTGGAGATAAAGTACTGATATGGGATTCCAAAAGATAAGATAAAGGGAAACATGGCAAGTTTTAAAACTTATGGAGAGGCCCATATATAGTTCATTCTTTTAGAGGAAATAATGCATTTTTTCTATAGGAGATGGATGGAACAAAGCTTCCTAGAGGTCCTGTCAATGGAAGGATGTTGAAACATTACTTTTCTTAAGTGTAGGAAATTCCTCACTCCATTGTAAATAGCACAATTTTTGGTTTGGATTTTATTTTTTAAGCTGCCATTTTTCATTCTGAAAAGACAACAAAAGGGAATCCATCGAAGTTAGCGCATAACAGAAACATACAAGGCTACTGGTCTAAGTGTTCTTGACACTTCCCTGGAGAAGTGCCATCCCCAACTGAAGCCACTGTTAGACTCCTATAATTTATAGTATCAAAAGGTGATTGAATATTTATTACTTGCAAGTTTTCATATTGTACATAAATTTCAATATTCAAAGAATTTCCAACAAATAAAAATAAGAAAGAAAAGAGGGTGTAAAAAAGGAAAATAAACCCCCCCCGCCCCCCCCAAAAAAAAAAAAATTAATAGTTCTGAAAGTGCTACAAATAAAAATTCCACTACTCTTTAGAAAGGTTTGTTCAATCATACAATTTAAGCATGATTTTACAATTTTGAATTTTTGATGATAGGTTAGAAAATGAGGATTTGCCAAAATTTTTAAACTTGGCATATCAGTAGATTAGGTAGAAATGAAATTGGCTCAACAAGTTTAATATGATTCAATGGAATAAATAAGGATAGATGTTAGGTTAGAAGTTCAAAATAAAATATGTTTAAGGGTCTGCAAGACTAAATGCACCCTATTTCATTTTATCCTAAGTCCCTGAACTATATAACCCCTTATCCTAACCCCCGAAAGTATTTCATTCCCTATCCTGAAGTCCTAAAATACATATCATGTCGCATACATTCCCTAACCCCAACATCATGTCACCCATCACATCACAAGTCATATCGATGCTATGTACCTCGCACCTTTCCGTCATCTCCACTCACCCCTCCACATCCGACAGTTCACATTACCTTTCAGGCCCCCCTCAGCCTCTGAACACAACACAGATAGGGGCACATCCAATGGGCGGTATCCTATACGAGAATTATTGCAACGTGTCGCACCCTTGTTAATTCGCACCCCCCCAGATACCATTTACAACCATGACCCCCCTCCGAAAAGAAGTTTCCGCCATCAATAAAATTGCTGCGCCTTTGACCATTCAAACAACTATTGCCAACTATCATTGCACCATATTTTCAATGCCTGTACACTCCACCCTATCAAATCCACTCCCTTCATGAAGTCGTTGCACCATAAATGGTCCAAGCCATTATCCAGTAGACTCACACCAAATCAACGTTCACCCAATCACCTGTGATATCACGAATTTAGAACTGAAAGCAAGGTTTACCTTGCTTATTTTATCAAACAATTGCAGGTTCTGGATTTACATAAAATTTTAGCGAATTTTGTCGAAAAAAGTCTCTGGATTATAAAAATAAATCACAGTGATCTTCAGATTGAATCACAGTCCCCCATCAATAATTTTCTCCCTTCCCCATTTCTAATATGCAATTGTTTCCCTTCTCTGTTCCCTCTTCTTTCAATCCCATTCTTTCTTATATAGTGAAATAAATAGTTAAATTTAACACAGATTATAGAATGCCTCCCAAGACAGATCAAAAACCATTTAATCCTATGATCTACCCTCTTGTGGATCCGGATAACTTGGCTTTGAAAGACAGAGTTTCTAAAATCCACGAGACAGAGTCTGACTTCGATTTATTCGATGTCTACTGCTGGCTTGAGGACAAGCTACTTGACGAAGTTGATAATATAGGCCTGTGGGAAACCAAAATTCCCTACTATATCTTTCCCAAAACCCATAGCTGCCCAACGTTCATCAGAAAATGCCAATCCTGTTATGATATTAACCAGAGAGCGATAGTCACTCCAGCAGGAGAAGGATTGTTTTCTATCAATGCCCAATCCATTTAGCAGATGACGCAGGCCCCCGTTGTTGAGAACACCATCCCTTTTTCTTATGAGGACCTTAGGGAATTATATCAGAAGTTTGACTTTTCTAATAGGGCTAAAACCTTAGAGCTCTTCATAGCCACTAATGCCCCAATGCCCACAAAGAATCCACCATATCCTTCTTCCATCTTCCTTGATAGGACCCAGCATATTGTCAATGTTTTATCACTTTTTTTAGGGTATCACACCGACTAGTGGGTATATGAAGCCATGATTGGTTTCTTCTCTATTCCTTCCTCATATTCTAAGCCCTCATTAATGTTCAATTATTCCTAGTCCCTTGCTAATGTTATCCATAATTAGTTCTTGAAGTTTCAGACAGAAGAGGTGTTCAAATCATTAGGGGAGTTTTGAGGTCTAAAATGGGCCTCCTAGGAAAAATGTACAACCAAAATAAAATTCATAAGAATCAATAGGATTCAATATGATGATGTCAACCATGGGGGATGATTCACCATTTTTTAATTAAAAGGGTAAAAATATTAAAAAATAATAAAATAATAAAACTACTTTTTCAACTCATATTTTTAACTTATCTCCCAAAGTTTTTACTCAAATTCCAAGCGAGAGTACTCGTTGGATGAAAAATTTAATTCTTCATCCAAGAAGTACCCATGTTGCATACTTTCGATGAACTCTGCTGAGCGAAAAATGAAAAATACATGAAAAACGTTATTACAATCATGTTTTTCATGTATTTCTCATTTTTCTTTTAGTGGGGTCCATCGTAAGTATGCAACATGGGTACTCCTTGCATGAGGAATTAAATTTTTCATCCAATGAGTACTCCCACTCAAAATTTGAGTAAAAACTTTGGGAGATAAGTTGAAAATACGAGTTGAAAAAGTAGTTTTTTCTTTTTTCCCTCTAAAATTTGATGATGTCATCAAATCTTACTTTATTATTTCCACTATTATTTTATAATTTCCTTAGGAGGCCCATTTTAGACCTCAAAATTCCCCTAATGAAACCTTAGTGTTGGTATATATGTTTGTCTACTTTCATTCCAATAGATTTTAGTTTGACATGATGAAACTAAATGATGACTCATAGCCACAATCAGTCATTTTCTAGACTACTTTATTGATGAAAGAGAAGAAGAATTACTCCTACAAGAGCTTTGTAGACTTATTTGTACATCCAGTAATCAGTGCACTCAGCAGTGCAACAGAGCCAAGGGTTAGTGAGGAAATTAAGAAGGTTATACAATTGATATATTAGGTTAGAACAACAGATTGGTACCTGTACCAAAACTACACATAGATCAGAGTTTATGGCTGTGAATTGGCCCCCTACAAACTGCCAAAGTACCTATAAATGAGGATATTTGCACTAGAATATATAAGACAAATGATAAATGCAGACAAGATATATTTTTTCTCTGTAAAGAAAAAGTCTCAATTCAGGATCAAATCACAGATTGGTCCATTCATTTGCAACAATAAAGATGCGGGGGAGGAGGCGGATAAAATACTGAAGGAGATGAAGTTCACTCACATATTCACTTGGTCCTATGACCCATGGGGATAATTTCCAAGAAAAGGGTGGAGAACAAATCCACACCATACATCCACACACACAAATTGGAGATAGAGCAGTACATAAATCAAGAAGAGTGGGAAGACAATACACTATAGGAGGCTGAAGATCAGGCGATTTTGAGCTCAGGCATTCAAACCCAAACCCCACAAGAGAGAAAGGTTGTAGGAGAGAACGAAGACAAGTGTAAAGAAATAGAGAAATAAATAGGAAGCAAGAGGCTAAGAGAGGATCAGCCACTTTCGGTGACTGATACCTCTAGCAAGGAGTTCAAGCTAAAGTACATGAAAAGAGCTAGAGTTCATATGGAGATTGATCAAGGGGGTGAATCAAAGCAGCAGATAGTCATTACAATCAGGGATTCACCAAGATCTTCTCTAGGAGATGGTCCAACAATATTTTCCACATCTTCTGCCACCATTCCATTCCAGCAGCAGAATATACAATCTCCTACATCTACTACCATTGCAAGCCAAAAGTAGGGTGATATCTATGATACATTTAAAGATATCAAAAGAAGGAATGAGATACTTAAAACCAACACCTAAAATTAGTTTTGGAAACAGAAAAGTAGTTCCTAGAGTAGGCTTTTATCAGCCTTTGACTCTGAGAAGGGAAGAATGAAAATGGCTTTCTTGGAGGTGTTGAGAATTTGGAGGGCTATAGATTAATACAAATTCTCTTCTTGATAACTACTTATGATCTTACATATGTATTTCTTCTTTCACTTAGTTAATCTTTCATCAAGTCAATTATCAAAGTACTTAGTCAAATGTAGAGACCGAATTATGTTCACTTGTAACTTAGTATCTTGAAGTGTAGTTAGGAAGGTAAATCTCTGATTTACCTTCCTTACTTGAGGTCTCTGTATTTTAAAAATTATTTCCTTAGATAATATAATATCATAGATATCCTTATTATATCCTTTAGTCAATTTCTTAAACCTTTAGTCACTTCCACAATTCCTATCCTTCAACTACTTCTGTAAACTACGTCCTTCAGTTACTTTCGAAATTGTATCATTCAGTCCTTTCTTCCTTCAGATAAGTCCAAATTCAAAACTGTTCTTGGATCTGCTCTCTTTTAAAAGTTGTCACCTTCAGACTTGACCACATGCAATACTATCCTTAGATATGTTCTGTTATACCTTCTCAAAATAATCTACAATTTCTGTTCTTTCTTCCATGCTTGTTCACTTCAGACTTGACTGTAATTGTTCCTTTAAATATCTGCACTAACTCAGAGACAAGTCCACAAATTTGTGTTTTCCAAATGAGCCGCAGTGTGGACATATATATAGGAGACTTGAACAGCTTTTAGGCCGACTATCTAGATTGATACTTAGGCTGACTTTATAACCTTAACTTAGGCCGACTTGTAGTTTGTTTCTTTGGCATATTAATACACATATATTCCAAGATTGATGAAGGTTGTTTCTGCCATATTTGAGCTTGTATTCCAACATATTTTAGAGGGTTGTTTGAGAGTAAATTTACACGGTCTGGATTCTTCATGACTTTGACACTTAATCCTATTTATACTTTAGAAGGCAAGAACCTAATAGACATCAAGAAGAAGTCTATCTACAAAAAATATTGCTCATGAAACCCATGAGACAAAAATACATTTTTATTACCATTGTCTTCTTATTTTCATAATTACATAGTTAGCATGAAGACCGACCTAGTTAAAGTTTACAACACTCCCTCTTAACTAGGGAGGTATTCATATAATCACTTTCAAACTTAAAGAATCTCATAAGAAAAATCGGATTGGTAATCGCATCTATAGAGCATCATATCAACCAACATTTTACTAGTGCAAGGCCTTGACTAACAGCCCCATCTCTTCAACGAGACAATGGGCTTCAATGCTGGCGAGACACATGACTTATAGACACCTTTGTCATTGTCTCTCCAATGTACATACTCCACCCGGGTGTTCCCAAAGTATGACCTTCCTGGACTATTCTTCTCTTGGGTAGCTAGCCATCAAAGAATATCG
This sequence comes from Pinus albicaulis, assembly GCA_034641835.2. Classification (NCBI taxonomy): domain Eukaryota; kingdom Viridiplantae; phylum Streptophyta; class Pinopsida; order Pinales; family Pinaceae; genus Pinus; species Pinus albicaulis. The sequence goes on along the minus strand of CM076575.1, from coordinate 1,033,113,964 downwards.
ATCCCTGAATACTCTTATCTTGAATTCCTGATCACATTCTCAAAGAGTATCGAATGCCAGATGATTACCCAATCCTCCATTCTATCTTCCCAAGACCAGAATGATGTGTCTATCTCTCCCTCCCAGGGAGTACCTATTCCACAAGGGAATGTACTCATTCTTATACAAAGAATGTACCTAAGCTAATCCTTAGGAATTACCAAGTTTCATCCAAGTAAGAAACTTACCATTAGGCCCCCTCTTAACTAGGGACCTCCAGCAGCAATGGTGAGACACCCAGCTACTCATGAAGAATTCCTATTCTCGATGTCATGAATTTTGATATTGAGGAATCTCCATCTTTTAGCTTCATAGGGAACAGATCATCCATCATATTTTATTCAATTCAGTTATTAGAAAGTGATTCAACAAATTTCCCATCTGGTCCACTTGTTATGCCATGTAGCTTTCCTTAGAATCATCTCAAGGATCATACATCCTTTCTTATGATTAGCAGCCCTACACAAGTTCATCCAGATAAGCATATACATATGAAGCTTTTAGAAGAAAAGTTACCTTAGTGATGATCTTTCATCATTACATCTTCTTATAGGCATCAACATCCTTTATACAGATTGACACATCTCCTGATGATATGTTTTTCCAGGGTCTTCTTCTTTATTAGACTTTCATCAGAGTCTACATATCTTCCCAGGAGATCTCCTAGTCACATCTTCTTGACCTATAAATGATACCTGCCTCAAGACATGGTTGCATTTCATGATCTCTTCCTTTATGCACATTTTTCCATTCCCAGGAACTTTCAACAGCCACCTCATATACCATGAGGACATATTATTTTCATCTTTCCGTGCACTGAGAGATACCCTTTTATAGATCATACTTCTCAATACAGAAGTTCATTACCTGCATCCATATGACATGACTTCATAGCATCAATGTTAGCATATAAGTCTGCATACCTCATTCCTATTTTTCCTTGAGTCATCCTGTGGGGGTTTCTCTTGAATGAAGAGCTTCATTCCTTTGACCTGCTTCATCAATATGTCATCACATCTCAAATCTTTGTACCCATGATGACTGCTTTACTTGAGTAGGGAGGTTTCTCAGAAGCTGTTACACTGAGAGCTTATTCCATGCTTCTTTAGAGATGCTTCTTAATGTGCATTAATATCATACAAATAATCAAATATCACTTAAAGAGAAAGATGATCTCAATCATAATAGAGATCTCTTGCTTCCTCCTTCTTAGATATTTTAGTGTCAGGTTCGTCTCTTTCATACGTAACATGAGCTTCTTCCTTTTTCCTTTTGACATTTCTAGATTTAGGACAATCTCTTTTATAATATCCAAGTTCATCACATCCAAAGCATCGCACGTTGTCCATATTTCTTCTTTTATTTTGAGGGCCAAATTTTCCGAATCTTCCTTTCTTCCTGTATGAGGTTGCAAAGGCATGATTTTCTTCACTTGATTCTGTATCAGCTTTGGCCTTTAGTCTTGTTTCCTCTATTTTACATAGAGACCAAAAATCATGAAATGGAGTGGCTTCTTTCTTCCCATATAGACTAGAAGTGAAGATTCCCCATTCCTCTGGTAGAGCATTCAATACTACTGTTGTCATCTCAGTGTCAGACATCACTTCTCCTAGTTCTTGTAGTTGATCTCTTATTTCAGAGATCCACATAAAGTATGGGATGATTCCTTCTTCATTTGATAATTTCTTTTTGTAGAGTTCTTATCTTAGAGAGATTGTTTCTCCAACAGTACTCACAGAGAATAGCTCCACTAGTTTCTCATATTTTTGTTTTGCAAAATTTAGTTTTGATACATAGGAATGAGAGAGTCTTTAATGGATTCTATGAGAATCCATTCGGCTCTAATTTCTCCCTTCATGGACTTGTCATGGGCTGAAGTATCTTCTTTTTGAGGTTGAATATTAGATCCTTCGATATATTCCATTACTTCATCTTCAATAAAATTCAATTCTGTTCTCTTCTTCCATGCACTGAAGTTTGATGATCCAACCAACTTGTTGCTTTCTTTACAAAAAGGCATCTTGATAGATAGGGTCATGAATACTTACTTGAGTGGTCTTGCTTGCAACTCTCTTTATGTTGATGAAGTCAATAGTTTCTTTTCTTCAAAGTTGTTATTCTTTAACTCTTGATTAAAATGACTATCTTCAGAACTTGTGAATATCCTTCAAATAATGTCTTGAGTGCAAGGATTAATGAGATAATATTTTCATATAAACTAGTTGGATATTCTTTCTTGTAGACTGGTTTTTCCTTTAAATCTAGAATTTGATCCTTACTTCTTTGAGTGACTTTGTTGACAAGCAACCCTTATCTTCAGTACCTTAGCTCTGATACCATGTTGAGAATTTGGAGGGATATAGATTAATACAAATTATCTTCTTGATAACTACTTGTGATCTTACTTATGTATTTCTTCTTTCACTTATTTAATCTTTCATCAAGTCAATTATCAAAATACTTAGTCAAATGTAGAGACAAAATTATTTTCACTTGTAACTGAGTATCTTGAAGTGTAGTTAGGAAGGTAAATCTCTAATTTACCTTCCTTACTTGAGGTCTCTATCTTTTACAAATTCTTTCCTTAGATACTATAATATCAGAGATATCCTTATTATATCCTTTAGTCAATTTCTTAGACCTTCAGTCATTTCCACAATTCCTATCCTTCAACTACTTTTGTAAACTACATCCTTCAGTTACTTTTGAAATTGTATCATTCATTTCTTTCTTCCTTCAGATAAGTCCGCATTCAAAAAATTTCTTGGATCTGCTCTCTTTTAAATGCTGTCACCTTCAGACTTGAATGCATGCAATACTATCCTTAGATCTGTTCTGTTATACCTTCTCAAACTAATCTGTAATTTTTGTTCTTTCTTCCACGCTTGTTCACTTCAGAATTGACTGTAATTGTTCCTTTAGATATCTACACTAACTCAGAGACAAGTTTGCAAATCCATGTTTTCCAAATGAGCCGTAGTGTGGATATATATATAGGAGACTTGAACAACTTTTAGGCTGACTATCTAGATTGATACTTAGGCCGACTTTATAACCTTAACTTAGGTCGACTTGCAGTTTGTTTCTTTGGCATATTAATACACATATATTCCAAGATTGATGAAGGTTGTTTCTGCCATATTTGAGCTTGTATTCCAACATATTTTGGAGGGTTGTTTGAGAGTAACTTTACACAGAAAAAATCATAAAAATGAGCCTTTTTGTGCTACGGCTTTAGCCCCCTTCGGCTAAGCCCCCAAACCACTTCCCCACCATATACCCACGCCCAGGACCAAGCGCTAAGGACCATGGCGCTTATCGCATCAGAACTTTCGACGAGCACATTCCTTTTGTTGCGTTAAAATTCCCCGATGTGATTGGCCCCCTTGTTCTATCTCCCGATCCCTTGTTCCCTTTGTAAAACCAACAGCCCCACAATCGAGCGTTAAATACTATAATGAACCTGCCTCGAAGCCAATTTTTCTTTGTATTTAATGAAAAACCCATTTTTCCTATGTTAAAAGGAAACCCGCCGGTTCATGGTTTAAACCATTCCCAACCATTGATCTGAAATGATCAAGTGGTCTTTGGGATCTCGCATCGAAGATTTCCATCGGGCGCATTTTAAATATTTTATTTCCCACTCCCAATTGGCAACCTCCTGATGAATTCTCAGCCATTGATCTTCCCCGCTAGGCGCAAATCCAATGGCCTACATCACTCTGTTCATAAGCCTCATCCCTCCGCTTGTGACCTCCTCCAATTCATTCCCCGCCGTCGATCTGGTCCTCAGATCAACGGTACACATCTAATCACATCGGCGCCCTTTCCTCTCTCCCCCTCCGATCGACAATCTTCCGATTGCATCTGGGCCGTCCATGCATCAAGATCCGACGGTCCAGATCAAAGCCCTCACCCTTTGTTAAAATTCATTAACCCGCTGTATAAAGTTTTTAAATGGATCTCTGCCGTTGATCTCTGCAGATCAACAAACATTGACCCATTCTCCTCCTCATATTTTATTTCTTTTAACCTCGAGATTTGATCTAGACTGTTCATTCCTCTCATCCGACGGTCCAGATTCATCCCAATAGGCCCAACTCCTTTGGGTCCTACCTTTCTCCAGATCCAATCTCCGCTGTCCATCCCCTGATCGGACAGTCTAGATTAAAACCACCTTACCTGGTTCCACCCATGCATCTATCCTCCATCGCGCTCTCTCCACGACCGTTCGATCTGATTCCCCAGATCTAATGGCCAACGCGTAGTTTCGCGTAAATTTAAGCTCGAACGTTAATAATTTGAAGTTACGTGATATGGGCGGTTTTGAAAGGCCACGTGTTGGCCAGTAACGCATATTGCGTTCGAAAAGATAAAACTTCCTTTCCTCCATTTTGCAACGTGAAACCGCTGGTTTCTATAGCCGAAACCACCTTCCCCATTTATATTGCTTCCCATCGTGTTTGTTCTCCACCATTGATCTCTGCAGATCAACGGCCCGCATTCAATCTCGCTTTTAGTTCATTTCCCTCTGCCACCCTCCAAGGGACTTCATAGATCAACCTCCGTCGTTGATCTCTAAGGTCGATCTCATCCGACGGCCCAGAATCCTTTCGGAAACCCCAAATTTCATTAACACCTTTTTCGCTGCCAATTAAGGTTTTTGCCCATTTTTCTTTATATTTTCCCCATTTCATTATAAAGTATGACCCCTTCACATTATATATTCAGGATTAATCTTCGCCATTGATCAATATGCATCAACGGCCCGGACTTAATCTCTTGCACAGTTGATCCAACCGCCTTCCTTTTTAACCTCCGCGAGCAATCCTCACCGTTGGATGCTTTCATCCAACGGCTGCGATCTAACCCCAGCCTCCAAAGCAGTTAAACCCAAAATACACAGGATTTTCTAACTTTTTCTTATTTTGCATGTTTTGAAGGATTTTCCATTGTTTTGAAAAGAAAATTGAAGGTCGGGGATGATGATCCTCCAGGCCTTTATACATCACAGAGATCATTCTTCCGGGGTTCCATATCATGTTTTAATTTAGTGCCTCATGAGCACTGACGCTGTATAAAGCCCCTGTAACGCCTACACATCAACAAGACACAGTAAAGCTTAAATAAACAGAGAGTATCAATGTTAAATATTTAGTCACAGCAGAGATGAATAATTGAAGGTTGTTTGCATAGTTTTGAGGGATTATGGCTAAAATCATCAATTAAAAGTCTAATCCACTCAATTAAACATAGTTTAAAGAACAGAAGATAGAATTAGGCCTAATTATTCCTAATACACAGATCAGAAGCAAATTATTCATGTTTTAGGTCAAAACAAGAACATCTATCAATCAGAGAAAGCTTCCACTGCCACATCAGAGGCTAATTGAATCCTCTCAACTACCTAAAGCCACCTGCAGCCTCAAATCATTCAAAAGAGGCCGAGTTATTACCAGAACATAAGATATTAGCATAAAGACAGCTCAATAGTTATTTCGAATCAAAGAAACTAATTTAAACTGTCAGCAGAGTTATTACAAGGATAACAAAGAGCCTTAAAGTCAACAAATCTTCCCAGTGAGCTTAATACTTAATGTAAGCCAATTAATACAGAGGAAATATCTGTAATCTTCTCAATTGAGCCCCTCAAAGGCTGAGAAGCATTAAACTGTATTAATTGAGTCTGTAGATATTTTCTCTCATCCCACCTCCTCATTTTTCTATAAAATCTTCTTGAGGAGCTCATTGTAAAGGGTTGGTTACAGAAATTTGAAATATAGTTATGCTAGAAATTTTCTACATGTAAATAGTGTCCAGAGGCTCTTGAAGCTCTGTTTGTGATCAACTAAGTTAGGCTGAAAAGAGAAGATGATTTCTGAATTGAAACATTGGACTTGAAGAATGTAACTGGATTGACATCAATATACAAGTTGATTCTTGGGATCCTGGTCTATATCACTAGTGAAGTGCTTCTTTCTGTGTTATTTTTTTCCTTTCATGTATGCCATTTTGTCCACTTATTCTCTGATAAAGAACAACAAAGATAGAGTTAGGATTTACTGTTTACAGTACCCTTCTCTGACTGATAAGCTTTATCTCAATGTTTTCCTCCAAATTGTGTATTTAAGAATGATTCAATACAGTCCAAGAAGTTAGGAATGCTGGCGTTCCCTCGTCCTACTGTCTAAACTAAACATTGTTCTTGAATGTTATTTTCATTATGTGCTTAGTAGAGTTAGACTAGGAAAGTTTATGGTTTGCCCTATCTTCTATTTCTTTCTTCAAAGGTAATTCTGAAAGTTTCCCTAAGAGCATGCTGAAAGCAGTTTAGATTTAAAAGTATCTTATATGATCTTAGGCTGCACTTGTTTTTCTTATTTTTTTTCATCCCTTCTGAAAGTAATTATGTGGATTACTGGATTGTTTGTCTGATGAGTTAGCTTTAATATGAGCTTTTCCAAAGAAGTCTATGGTTAGCCCTGTCCTTTGGTCAGTTTTAAACAGTTACTTAAAAGGCTTTTCTTGTTTGGAAAGACTAACAAATCCTAGTTGAAATTATTGTCTTTTTCCACCCCTTCAACACTTTTATTGTTCCATCCCATCATTTAATCTCAAATATCTTGTGATATAGATGACTTGCCCCTTGGACCACTATTGAAATTGTTGCATAATTAAACCCTTTTATGACTCCATTGCCTAATGGACTAAAAACCAGCGTCATATCTATCCTATCATCCAAAGCTTGTTCTGATTTCTTGCAACTTCAAACCTGTGAAACTCTTTCATTTTAGGACTTTCCACTCAACTAAAAATCATGCTCAACCATCCAAAACCAAACAAAAACCCTCGTTCTTCATAACTAGCCTAATATCATACCCAAAAGCCTTAAATATAAATCAATGTTTGCACTTATAGAGAGATCCCTCTCTGGATTCAGGAGGGCTAGATCCTAGAATCCCAAAGTGGTTCAAGTGTTCTCCCTGCAGCTTTAGTCTCACCAATCTGCTAGAATTATAGGGAGCTAACATTTCTAGTGACTCCACTTTAATATTCAACTCCAATTGAAAATAAAGCTCCAACTTCCAAGAATCTAAAAAAGCATTCTTCTTCAGCTCCCACTGGATGGACACTCCAACACCCGAGATTCTTCAGTAGTCAACTGAACGGATCCCGCAACACCCAATGAGCTACAAATCACCCTAGCACCACCCTACCACCCTAAATTTTTCACATGATTGAACCTATTGGTGACTTCATGCACCAGCCTAGCACCACCCTACCACCCTATAGAAGAATAAAACAAGAATGGAATCCCGTTCTAGGGAAAATGGTCCACTTTACAATGATATAGAATGATGTAGAAGAAGAAGACACACTAGACTGTAACCCCAACTATGACACAACCACCTAATGTTGATCCTATACCTCCCGACACCACCTCTTCAACTCTTGGTAGATAGACACTTGTACAATTTTTACAATGATGCATTTACAATGACTTAGTACAATGATACCTTTACAATGACTGTATGCAGTGCTACCCACTTGAAGACTTCACGTGTTGAACTTCTTGTTGTTGTTCTGCACCTTGATTGCTACTCTTGTCATGCTACCCTTTGATTCACCTTTCTTTACTTGTTGCCCTAGAAAGTTTGGTCCTTTGCAGCCCTTGACAACACATGATCTATTTTTTTCTTTCCCTTTAGGATCTCGAGATTGAATATGGTGTATCTCTATTATTTCAGCTCCCCAATATGTGATTTTCAGTTCTATAGTACTACTCTGAGTCTTATTTCCAATGCCATAGGTCTGATCCAATTTCGATTCTTCAAGAGAGAGTTATTCCCAATCTCTCACAATGACCTAATTATGTACTATTTCAGTAGAGCGAACTTCTACGGCATGCCACGTATCACTGTTTCTTCATTCGACTCTGAAATTGATACGGAGAAACTGAATTCCGTGCACTATTTGAAAATTTTTACATAATTCCAATCTGATACTCAGAGAGATAGTTATGAAAATTTTCCCAAGGTCACTTCTTTGAGATGAAGTTCAGGAGCCTGCAAAAACAATGACTTCCACAGATCATATCTCTGAAAATTTTGCGCACCTTGATCTAAAATTTGTACAAGAGCTTCCTTAGGATTTCATCTTTTTCTCATGAAAATTTCAGCTTCTGAATCTTCGTACAAAAAAATTTAGCGCGAAAATTCCACGATGACCTGTTTCAGGTGGCGAAATCCCTACATAAGGAGGATATGAGGATCAAAATTTATATAAATGCTTAGGTTGAGAGGGGCTTCAACAAGTGAACGTGGGGGGGGGGGGGGAGGAGATTTTAGGAGCTTAAAAATTACTAATTATTGACTTTTAAATGACCCATGCCACAACCCTATGGGGTTTTATCCCACTAACTGGGGTTACAAACTTCAAACATGAATATCTCTCAAACCATGAAGAATTACGTGGCATACCATATATCAACGGAAACATCTTGATAAGTAGAAACCATCTAAAGAATTCTTGACCCATAATATAGTAATTTTGTAGGTAAAAATTCCTATGCGATATTGGGGTCGCCCTTAGTGCTACTTGGGTTTACATCAATGACAAACACTTATCAACACCTTAGGCAGGTAGGCCTCCTGAAGTTCTATGGGGAGGCTATTTCTCTAAAGGGCCATGGTGTGTTTTTGAGACATCTTATCCACAGGTGCAATGCGCACCGACAGACTTTCCAAGTTGGTCCTAACTAGTGGTACATGCCCACTGAGGAGGAAATATATTTCATTACTGGGCTATCGAGGAGAGGGGTGGATTTTCCCTCATTCCTAGAGGTTCTAGCTAGCTTTGTAGTAGAGATTCAGTTAGTGTACTGCCAGAGATACATTGGAGTATATGTACTATCTCCTTCATATTTTTAGGTCGTCGGAGGTCAGTTACGTATTGGTGCATTTGGTAGTGAGGAGGTGAGGTGCCTCTCACTTTTGATTTCAACCATTTCACACAACACTAGTAACAGGAAACACATTAGTTGCTCGCTTCTATATTATGTCTATCCTTTAGTACATGAGTGACGACTTGTCAAGTGGTCTACCATTTTTTTGCGACAGTTCTGTATAGCCTTAGATAGATGTCGTGCTCATGCACAAGGGAGGGTCAACTTCAAAGATTTTTTGTTTATTTTTTGAGAGGTTTCCAGAGGCGAGGCCTACATTTTTTCGGCAGCCTTGTAGGTTGATGTTCGAGGCACAGATGCACATGTGGGGGCAGATGATGCCCAAGAGGGGTGGGACTGTGTTTCTAGCGAGGATATCAAATCATGCACTAGAGTTGCTAGCCTGTGTTGACGAGTTGCATCCCTTCATTATGGTCCCCTATCCTTATGCTAGAGAATATTGGTGAGGGTGTGCCAACATCCTCTTCACAGATGATGAGCCGCTAGATGATAGAGGTAATATTACTATTTTATTTAAGTTTATTCTAACATGTTCTTTAACTTGTTTTTATTAAATTGTGTAACGAAATTTTATAATTATTGTTGTGTACTTGTATATATTTTGCATACATTGGGTCTTTTGATGGCAAGAACATGCCAACACCACCATATGATCCAGGTGTGGATCCTGATGACGATCAGGGAATGCTAGATGTCAAGGATCATCAGGAGACTGGTGCAGAGAGACTTGCTCCTGCTAGTGCACCGGTACCGCCTTTTTCTAGGTGCGGTCAACTTGATACTAGATACATGATGGAGTTGGGCGACCAACTCACTGCATTGACTGTTGAGGCGAGCATCAGGCCTGCTCATATGAGAGACATATAGGCCGATGGTAGGTTGTTACAGATGTGGAGAAGCATGCCGCGTGACATGTACAGCCTGATGCAACATGTCATAGGAGCTATGACCTTAGTTACGCGGTTGAGGAGTAATGTTGCACATTATAGGCGTGTTCGAGACATGGCACATGATTGAAAGTCTGTGAGTAGTGACTCATCATCTCATGATCGTTCACCTTGTGCTGCGCCAGATGAGCAGTCTCCACTAGCATCTAGCAGCAGTCATCATGGAGATCAGGCTAGACCATCGGCCACATCCAGTTAGCAGTCTGCAGCATCCAGCAGTACTCATGATCATGAGCAGGCTAGACCATCGACCGTCGAGGCTGCACCATTGACTGAGCAGGCCTCGACTAGTACTACTATTGATGTCGTACCACCAACTGATCCATGACATTTATATTACAGTTTCATATTATATATATATATATATAGTATATATATATATATATATATATATATATATATATATATATATATATATATATATATATATATATAATATGAAACTGTAATATAAATGTCATGGATCAGTTGGTGGTACGACATCAATAGTAGTACTAGTCGAGGCCTGCTCAGTCAATGGTGCAGCCTCGACGGTCGATGGTCTAGCCTGCTCATGATCATGAGTACTGCTGGATGCTACAGACTGCTGACTGGATATAGTCCATGTAATTTATGTTCATGTTGCATTTGTACTTAATTTACATGTTGGTGATCATCACGATGTGTATATTGTTAGGTCATGTTAGATATGTTCATTTAATGTGTTGCTTGCAGATAGATGTGTATGTGATAGCATGAGTTATGATGTATGTTTGATGTTTTTGTTTTGATGATGTTATACAATGCTAATTTGGTTTTGTTAGATGATCATGATCACGATGATGTTAGTGAATTTGAATTTGTTTTTTAGTCGAATATCATGTTTTTACGATGGTTATCATGATCGTGATGTTTATTAATTAATTTAATATTAAATGACCATGATATTTATTAAATATTATGCTGTGATTGTAATTGAAATTTAAATTTTAATTGTATGTAAAATTGTAAAATTGTATTTATATTTGTAATTGTAATTTTAACTATAATTGTATGTAAAATATTTGTAAAATTTTAATTGCAATTGTAATATTTAATTTATTGTGAAATGATTGTAATTGTAATTTTAATTGTAATTGTAATTGTATGTAAGATTCTAAAATTGTAATTGTATTTGTAATTGTAATTGTATGTAAAATATCTGTAAAATTGTAATTGTAATTGTAATTGTAAATGTAATTCTAATTCTAATTCTAATTTTATGTAAAATGTTTGTAAAATTTTAATTGTATTACTGTGAAATGATTGTAATTGTAATTGTAATTGTATGTAAAATTCTAAAATTGTAATTGTAATTCTAATCGTAATTGTATGTGAAATTGTAAAATTGTAATTGTAATTCTAATTCTAATTCTAATTTTAATTGTAATTCTATGTAAAATATTTGTAAAATTTTAATTGTATTAATGTGAAATTATTTTATTAAAATTTTTAAAATTTTAAATAATTGTAAAATAATAAATATAGAATAATATGAATTTTTGTAACATAATAAAGTTTATAAAATAATGCAAATAAATTCATGTACTTTAGAATTATCATTACTTTATTATGATCTTACATACCAAAAAAAAAGAACTTTATACAGTACACCATTTCTAGCAGAGGTTCCTGGTTTTTCTTCCGGTGCGCTTATCATCATAACTTGCATCGGTGCGTCTTAGTACTATAGTGCACTCATGCTTCACAAATCTTCCACACCAATGCGTCATAAAACACCGTGCTAAAACATAAACCACGATCTTACGAAACTGCACTGGTGCGCCTATAAAATCTCACGCACTAGAACAGGGTTAAATAAAACTTCACGCGAGCCGGTTATGTCATTGAAATATCTTTTCTAAGAAGGAAAATTTATTCTGTAAAGTGCAGTATTGGAGCAGCGAAGGGTTCGAATCGTGGGCAAGAATTTTTCTGAGGAGATAAGGGTTTGAAAAGATGAGTGTTCGAATTTCGGCTGAGAAGTTTATAGTAGAGAAAATGAGTGATTCAAACAAAAATATGGACAAATACACTTACAGGATTGCGGACGGCTATAGAGCTTGACAGATTACAAAAGGAGAAAATATTTATGAAAAATATGAGAAGGGCGATCAAGAAAGCTTGGTCGAGACCAGCGATAGGGTTAAGAGGACTGGTCAAGAGGATAAGGATGTTCTTGATCATGGTAGAGAGCATTTGGTTGAGGCTAGAGATAGGGTTTAGAGGTCCCATGATGGAGAAAGGGAGAGCAGAGTTGATGGCAGAGAAATACCTGTCGATGCTTTGGCGACTAGCTAGGTGAAACGGTCCTTCGAAATCAAGGAGTCCTATTCACAAAGGGATGTCAGAGAGAGATCAATTGAGTCTCTTGAATAGGCTAAGACATCACATGAAGGTAACGATACTCATTCTTACAAGGATGGTAGGGAAAGATTGGAAAATAGAGAAATATCAATCGAGGCAGTTAATAAAGCTAAGGGGCACCATGAAGGGAAGGATTCTCATTCCCTTAAGGTTAACAGAGAAATATCAATTGACGTTTTTTGATCGGGCTGGTAGGTCCCATGAAGGGAAATATTCTACAGAATGTGTTTAAAAGAAGCTGGGAGTATTGTCCGAGCTTTGGTTGGCTTACATAAACTTTTACCGGCAAAGCTGACATCGCATAAAATAACATCTTCAGATTTCAATTGAACCTGAATGGCATCTATAACTTGTCTGAGCTTTAGTCCTGTGGATAACAAGGAATATGACATGGAAGGTACCCAAAAATAAAAATTTTTGAAAGTATAGGTGAAATTGCACTTATCAAAGAATGAAATGTTGAACAAAATGCAAATGTGATACACTTAAGGATTCCATGGTTCAATTTTTTATTGAAAATGATGCTCTCTCTGGATGAAACTAGTAAAAATTTTGCTTGTATCGTAAATGGAAATCCAATGAACATTTCTGTGGGAAGAAAAGCATAGATGCCTGCAGCTACCATATTTCCACCTGTAAATTAGTTTCCCACTGGAAAAGATAATGCAATAGCCCATTTTGCAATGTCTTTCCTCTTCTCAACCCTATACTCATTTTCTATGGGAAACCATTGCCTCCACATGTAATAATTGCATCATCTAGTAAAAAATCCGTCTTTTTCTGCTAACAAATGCAGAATGAAGGACTCATTGTCATTTCTCCCAGAAAATTCAAGGTCAGTTTCTCGTAAAATAGATATTGTATAAATTTTTTTAAGATCAATGTAGAAATCACAAAGGAGAAAAGAGGAAAATAGATGCCAAGATGGAGGAGGAACATACAAATGAGCAAGTAGATCATGGGGCACCTTTTCTTGTTGCAGGTTACGGAAAGGTTCAAGTTTATTTTTATGAAAGAAGAAGAGATGTATTTTTGAAAAGAAATGGCCCAAATATTTTCACAGCAAAATGTACATTTCCAACATGTCTAATTTTGGTGTACACATGTAAAATTAATTTCGGTGCATCAACCACAAATCGATGCTAATGTACAGATAACCACACCGGTGTGTTCTAGGTACTGTGAACCAGTGCATTTAGTTACTATGCACCAGTGTCGTGTTGCCAATGGACGCATCGGTGTAGTGCTATTAAGTGATGCACTGGTGACGAATAACCACAAATAAAAAAAGCGCAACTATATTTTCCTTAAGTGAAAAAAAAACGGCAAATTGAAAAATGGGCGGAAAAATATTTTCGAAAATCTATTTCATAGAAAAATTCTTTAAATACAAAACACTTTTCATTATTTCACTATTTTTGCTAAAATTTTCAGCCAGAGATTTGCAGGAGACATACTTGGAGCAAGAGAGCAGGAGAGCACTGTGGAGCTACAAAATACGTTCAAACAGAAGTATTCAGACAATCATAATCCAAACCTATGGTGATTCAAACCCTGTAGCATAGAATTTAAAACTATCTCATGATTAAATTTAATTATTTTTTTAACTTTTTCTGCAGTTTTATCCATTTTTACCCTAAACCCTTCATTTTTTTTGTTTCTGCCCTTTCTTCTCCCTGTTTTTGTGATTTAAGAATTAGGGATTTTCATTTTAGATTAAAATCCAACCCACGGGATGACTTGCATAGTCATATCCCAATCCATGTCGGCCCTTACGTGAATATTTGAAAAAAATGGATTTTTTTTATCAGTGTTCCTTGCGTAATATAGCGCACCGGTGCACTGTATTATACAGTGTACCACGTAAGTACTGTGTAATAAAAAAATTAATTTTTTTTTTTTTAATCAGTGCACCATATCTAAAATAAGGCACCAGTGTGCTATGTTACGAGGATAGCATTGTACGGTCCATTATACCATTTTTGTGGTGCATTTATAATACCCCCACGTACCGACGTCGGTGTGTACATCATGAAAGGCGCACCAGTTTCTTGAGATTTATTTTTTACCTGAAAGTTGACAATTTATTTATAAATATCATAATGAATGATATGGTACAGGTTTTAGATTGATAAATAAATTACTGACAAGAGATCAAGTAACAAAAATACTGATAACACATCAAGAAAAGAAAAAAAGGAAATTTCTTTGTAAATTCTTTACAAAAAATATTATTTTTGAACTATATGTAAGTTTAACTAATATGTATTGTATACTGTGTATCATGCAGAGCCACAAAATGACGAAGCTCGATAAGATTATTTCTAATATAGGACCAGAAGAGGGTAAAATCTTGATGGAAAAATTGCAAAAGGATAAATTAGGTGAATGAAAAAATACTATCGATCCAATATTAGTTTCTTTTTTACTTTTCATTAATAATATACTTAAAATTATTAGATAACATGTGTCAAACAGTCTATTAATTCACATTTGTTTAATTTTCTACAGGGACCAACAACTCAGAAAAGGAATGTTGTTCTAAGAAAAGAAAAAAAATAGAACATGCTAATGAAAATGAATTGCTCCTTATCTCATCTGGAGTGGTGCTAGAGGTTAACGAAAGGGGGAAAAACTTTTACAAAAGTTTGAGAGATCTAGTGGAACGAATGTATAGACATTCTTTTCACTTAGAATACAAAAACCAATCCAATGATTCCAAGAACCAAATTTTATCTAAACTATGGGAAGAGTTTCCAGAGAATTGGTCAATGAGACATGTCAGACTTTTAATAACAAAAACGTATAAAAAAAAGAAGGAATGAAAACGTAATATTCCTTTAAATGTTTGTCTACAATTATTTATAAATATCACTTTTTTATATTTACTTTTCATGTATAAATATAAAAATTAAATAGTTTATTGTAGGTTACATTTTCAGGAAGATTATGAAAATCTCAAAAGATGAACGAGCTGATATCAGAAATATGCCAGTAGGAATGTCCAAAAGGTGTACAAGGAGATGGTAAAGGAAATGGATAAAATTGCATCACAGGAGAAGCCATCTCAACAACAACGTGCTTCAAATGTAATATGTAATCATTGAATTTTTTGATCATTAGGTACATAAATAAATTTTTTTGCATTAAATAATAATTTTCAAGTATTTTCTTGCAGAAAAAAGAAAGAAAAAGAAAATGGAATCCATTCAGCACATAAAACAGGATGACAAGGAAGAAAAGGGTTGATATCAAAGTTTGTGAGTAATTGTTACTTCCTTATAACAACTTAGCTGATTTCATTTTTGTATTTTTTACGTTGTTTTACAAAAATCATCATTGAATGTCTTCAAACAGGTGCTAACATACAAAGAAGAACCATCAAACGAATTGATTGAAATTGGGTTAAATATGGGTTGTGAGTATATGTTGGCATATAAAAAATTAATTGTGGAATTTGTAAGCATCTATCGATCTTGTTTTACTTAGCTCCGTCTATAATTAATAGAACAAAAAAATCTTTCATATTAAATATATGATTTGTTATGGGGTATAAAACTTGCAAGAAACAAAGTATGGAACTACGCCAACAGATGAAATTTTGAAAGATGGCAATGTGGTACATGGTTTTGAAAGAATGTGTATAGTTTATGAGTAAATTGTTGCTATGGTACGTGATTTTTCTTTTCTATTTACATTGATGTATATTATTTAATATTGAAATTTTCATTATTCTCACCAGTGTATATACACTCATTTCAGTTTATTTTTATGTGTGTAGATGGAAGGTGAAGAAGAAGAAAACAATCAACACCATGAACAAAACATTCATGAAAATAACCCAAGTCATGGAAGTAGCTCTAGTAGTGAGAACAGTTCAAGCGAAGAATGATGATCACTATGTTTGGATATCAAAGCAAGGCGTTGTATTTTTTGAAATATTTGTCTGTGAAATAAGACATTTTGTTTAATGTAATGGACATAGTGTCCCAATTGAAAGACAAAGGGATACCAATAACTATCCCATTTGGTATGACAAATACTATCTTATATATATATATATATATATATATATATATATATATATATATATATATATATATATATATATATATATATATATATATATGTTTTAATTTATTCTATTGCATTCTCCATTGTCGCTATTGCGTTCTCCATTTTTGTTCTCAAATGCACTAATAAAAATTTAATTCATATGAATATTGTTATAACATATATATGTGTCGACTTTTGATGAATAATCAATTTTAAGAAATCACAATAATTATGATATGATATAAAAAATTAATCCAAACATCACATTCAAATACATTAATAAAAATTTAATTAATATGAATATTGTTATAAGATGTGTCGACTTTTGATGAATAATGAATTTAGAAAAATCAAAATAATTGCACTGTCACAGGTCGATGTTTCTAAGAAATACAAAATGAACATCGACGCGTATCAGTTACTATACACCAGTGCATTTGTATGCTGCAGTGCATCGGTACGTTTCTACAACCTATGGGAATCGCAAAAATACCAAAACCAATTAAAAATATCGGTGCGTTTGTGCGATAGTGTGCATCGGTGCTTTTATGTGAGACTACACACTGGTGCATTTGTACGACGTATGGGCACTGCAAAAATACCAATACCAATTATAAATATCAGTGCATTTTTCTGATATGGTGCATCGGTGCATTTCTATAATTCTACGTATCAGTGCATTGAGACAACATATGGGCACTGCACAAATCCTAAGATCAATTGGTACGGCCCTGTGCGTTGTATCACCAACACTATGCCTGGTGCGGTTTTATACCTTGACGACACAGTGCAAGAACCTTCGACTGCCCTAGGGCCACCGTCTAGATGACACACACCAGTGCATTGAAACCTTAGTAGCGCACCTATGACAAAACATCCGTAATAACCTCCGGCCGCCCAAGTTTTTTAGTTGTGTTGAATTTCCATTAAAAGCTCCGACAAAACCTCCATAACCATAAAAGGATGTTGTAGAAAATGTTTTTTTGACAATTTTGGCCAACTTTATAACACTAAAAACCTCCTTTATAACCTCTTCTAGAGGGTCTTTTCCTTCTAGTGTTTCATTGATCAGGTGATCATGCCCAAGGGAAAAAAATGCTCAAAATTGGAACTGCTCAGAATTTGTTGCAACCTGAACATAGGCCTCATTGTTGCGATTCTGGCGTCGTGAACAGGACCCAAATCCGATGTCGTATGAGAAAGATATTGAAGTTTTAAAACGCCTAATGTCCTTCAAAACAAGACTTTTGAACACAAAAAAATTGTCATTTCAGAAATTTTATGTGACAAATTTCAATTTTTTTATTAAATTTTTGAAGGCCTATTACAGGGTGCCACGTGGCCTACCCGAAGGCTTCCACGTGGCTCTAGGCCATTGGTTCAAAGGTTGGTTCAAGTCTTGTTTTAAAAAAATGATGGTGGAAAGATCTGACACGAGCTGAACGATTTTGGGTCAATCGGGCACGACTCGACCTGAACGCATATGGGTTGGGCAATACTTAACGTTTATGGGCCAGTCTCATGCAGCAGAGAATAGGTATGGGTCAGGCGGAGATCGACCCGACTTGAATGCCTTCGGGTCACTCACGGGTGAGTCGTGCTGTTTGTTGAAGCTGATGGAG
Organism: Pinus albicaulis; assembly: GCA_034641835.2. Taxonomy (NCBI): domain Eukaryota; kingdom Viridiplantae; phylum Streptophyta; class Pinopsida; order Pinales; family Pinaceae; genus Pinus; species Pinus albicaulis. Next base: position 1,033,095,950 of record CM076575.1, on the reverse strand, counting down.
CAAGGAATAAGCCCTCAGGGCTTAAGATGGAAGACCCTTGACCTGATGCATGATCGTGGCTTAAAAAATTTCAAAACCGGTGGAAAAAAAAGAGTTAGACACTTGAGTGCTAGCCCTTTCTTCATATGACCTTCGGACCATGACCGTGGGCGCGGAGTTAACGTTAACCTCCAACGCTAAACCCTCCATCTAATTTGCAGGTAAATGCGCCACTATAAACCGTCGGTAGTTTCTGACACTTTGGCAAGTCCACCATTTTTGGTGAGCCCAATTGGAGTTATCCCACAGTTAGAGGAGTTTTTTTAGGGCCACTAGGCAAAAACTTGTTAGAGTCATAACTTCTCCAATATTGGACCAATTTGGACAAACTTTTGGTCAATTTTGGGTATTATGAGAATTCTAGAGTCATTGGGATATGTTTTAGAGCTAACAGAGGTGTTCTATAACCATTTTTTCTTCATGGAAGATTGGAGAGCCATCAGGTCCATGAGGGAAATGAAGCTGCATTGGGCTACACTTCACTGTTTGAGGTGAAATAAAAGCCATAATTAGCTTATTTCTATCTTCTGAATTCATTTTCATAGCTATTTTAGCCTGTTTAGGCTTATTTCTCACTGTAAAACCAATTTGAGCAACCTAATAGAGCAAGGACATGCCCATTGGGAGCCTTGGACTCGGCAGATGTAGCCCAGGAGGGGTGAACTGCCTCATCATGTTGTTGTGTTGTTATGGTGAAGTTATGCTGTTGTGTATTTGTTAGCCTCCTAATTTTCACTCTTTTTACCATTTTCCCCTTCCTAAATCATAACCATTTACCTCTGTTTCACCTCCTTTATGCACCCTCATCTTGCACCATTCCAAGCACGGTGACATATTTCGTATAAACCTTTATTCTTCATGTTTCAATTCAATTTAGCATTAATTAAATATTTATTACATGATTTCTTAATTTTAAATCACTTTTGTAACTTATCTATATCTCCAATGGTTATTTGAAAGTTAGAGTGCTTACTGTGACCGCTGATCTTAGTGCAGGATCGGATCTTGCACCATTGCCAGCACAATAGATCTTTGCAGCACATCCAAACCTCCTTGATCACCGCCTCGTCTTGAGCCACTCAGCCATGAAAGCGAATGATTCAAAGGCAGCCGAGACCAATCCATGAAGGGCGAAAGCTGGTTAGCTACGGCCAGTTTTGAAAAACCGTCTTATCTTGAAGGCCAAAACTAAATTCTAAATTTTTTTATGAATCAGTTGAACGATCTGTTTTTGCCTTCAGCCAACAGATCTATATAATGTAAAGTGTAAATAGGACCAGGGAGAAAAAATTTGCAGCAGAGTTTCTAGAGTGAAGTTGATAGGCGGTAACCGGTTGATTTGTTATCGCCCGAATCTGGGCTAGACATTGTATTAACGCATGTATTCGCCTCAATGAATTAATAAAAAAAAAATTCTTCCTCATGTTTCAGAAATTGTGTTTCTGTTTTTAAGATGATGAATTGACTAGTTTACTGAGCAGTGTTTTAACTTAAATGGGAAACACGCTGGTTGGCTAGGGCCCAGCCAACCCAACACGTTTACCCCAATTTCTGTTTCTTGTAATTTGTGTTCATATTATTAAAGTGTGATTTAAATTTCAGCACATGTATCCCTGTCTGAGTGAAAATGGATCCGTCATGTGAAGTAGATACATTTTCTTTCCGTGTAATTTACTTTCCTGCACTTGATTTCAGATTGGCTTTCATCCGCCTGGTACAAGTAGGAGAAACAAACTTGCACCAGTGCACATTGGTATGATATTTCCTTTTCCTGCAATTCTGTTTAATTGGTTTTCCACCTAGTTCAAGCAGGAGAAATGAACCTGCACCAATGCACGTCGGTGTGATGCAGCAAGTTTTCTTAATCTAATTTCCGCAATCTTCTTTCTCTCTTTAAATGCTTATGACAGGATAAATGATTGTTTCTTTATTTTCACATTTTTTTAAGATTAGAAACATTCACTTTTATGTGTGCGATTTTATTCGATAGAAAACTAGCACTTGCAATAATTTAACACTTGTATTAAGGATTAAAAGCTAAGTGCAGAAGCTCTGATCTAGTGCAAGAACCAGTTTCTTGCCACAAGATCTGAGTTCTCTAAACCTTGAAAAGTTTTAGCCCTTGCATGAAGTAAAAAAATCCTTCAGTAAATGTTGGGTATGTGTTATATTCTTTCCACGATTAGCCCCACGCGCTGTATGTTGCGTCGGGCGTAGCTGGGGGGTCACGAGGGGCGAAGCAGTCCCCACCGTTGGGGTCCGGGGTAGCGCCCCGGCCAAAATTTGTTTTTTGTGCGGACCCACTCATAGGCGGATCTGCCCATGGTTTTGTGCATGGTTTTGCACATGGTTTTGGGGTTCGATGGTTTTCGGCCCCTGGTATTTTTGTAGATCCGGTCAAGGGAACTACGGTTATGTTCTAATCCAGGGTTAATGGATTGAGGTTTATGTATGCTTCGTCATGTATATATATGTGTTGTAACACTAAAAGGAATATAATGAAAAATCAAGCTGGTCGTCCCGATTTGGGATCTAGGGGAAAATCTCTGTGTTTATCTGTTTTATGTTTTATGCTCTTGCTATTGTTTATTTTCTGTTATAAGAATCGTGTGTAGATATTTCTGTTCAGGGTTAAAACCTACATTTGGTATCGAAGCTGTTTCGGCTTCAAGGGGACGCCTTTGTTGTTGAGGGTTTTTTGCTCGGGCCTGTGGTAGACCTTGTTCAGTGGGAGATCTGCGGGATCGATTCTTGCGGTGAAATAATATGGCGAGCGGCGGAAAGATAGAGATCGAGAAATTTAATGGTCATAGTTTTGAGTTGTGGAAACTCAAGATGGAGGATCTGCTGGTGGATAAAGATCAGTGGATCGCGGTAGATCCAGGTACTAAACCAACGGCAATGTCAGATGAAGACTGGAAGAAACTGGATCGGAAGGCTAAAATCACAATACGGTTGTGTGTCTCAGATTCAGTATTGTTGAATGTATCTGGGGAAGCTACGGCGAAGAACTTGTGGGAAAAGCTAGGGACTTTGTACCAATCTAAGTCTCTAGTGAATAAATTGTTCCTACGGAAAAAGCTGTATAACCTAAGGATGAAGGATGGAGACTCGGTGACAGAGCATCTGAACGCCTTCAATACTGTGGTAAGTCAGCTGTCGTCTGTTGATATTAAAATCTCAGATGAAGATAAGTGCATCAGTTTGTTGTGCTCTCTACCAGACTCGTGGGACAGTCTGGTTATTGCAATAGGTAGCAATACAACTACCTTGAATTTTGATGACATTGTCTCGGCCTTGCTGTCGGAGGAAATGAGACGGAGAAATATGGAGGGTCAGAATGGAGATTCCTTATCTGTATGAGGAAGGTCCCATAACAGAAACAAGTATAAGGTTTCGAGTGGGAGATCTAAATCTCCTGGAAAGTTTGTAAAGGTGTGCTGGAAATGCGGAAAGGAAGGGCACTACAAAAAGGAATGCAGATCTAAAGCTCCTGAGAAAGGAAAGGGATCTGATGAAGCTCCTTCTGCAAAGGCAAAAACCACCTCGGATGAAGGTGGGGATGTGTATTTGGCTTCTTCTTCAAATACACATGTAGATCATGAGTCATGGTTGATTGACTCAGGTGCATCTTTTCACTTCACTCCCCATGGGGAGTGGTTCTGCGAGTATGAGAAATATGATGGTGGTGATGTCTTCCTAGGGGATGATAGGAAGGCCAGAATCGTCAGACGTGGAAAGGTCAAGCTGAAGCTGCAAGGTGGAAGGATTAGAACACTTCCTGGTGTTCTACATATTCCTGCATTGGCCAGAAATCTGATTTCTGCAAGCAAGATGGATGATGCAGGTGCTCCAGGGGTGTTCGAAAGATATCAAGATGGTTGGGGGAGCAACGGTAGTAATGTGAGGAGTTCGGTGGAACTACTCGCCTGGCTACAAAATGTGCCTTGTTGATATCGGTGTACGCAGGTTAAACGTAGTTCACGAAAGTGCACCTCTGGACCCAATCCTAAGTGTCTGCGGAAAAGACCATGCTATGGCATCAAAAGCACGGACTTATTGGAGAAGAACGCCCGGATACCTACATAGAATGGTATGGTAGAAGGTATGCCTAATTTCTCTCTGGATTTCGATTTCTGTGAACATTGTGTATATGGGAGAAAAGCGAGAATAAATTGGTACTATATGCTTTGCTGGCTGAAGGGCAAACAAACGAGTGAAACTTTCTTATTTTTTATATTGATGTGTTTGGACCTGTGTCAGTTCCATCACTGGGAAAGTCTGTGTACTATGTTTCATTCATAGATGACTTCTCAAGGAATACATGGATATATTTCTTCAGGAAGAAATCTGAAGTCTTTGACAAATTTAAAGAATTTAAGGCTCTGGTGGAAAACCAGACAGAGAAGAAGATAAAGGCATTGAGGACAGATAATGGTGGGGAGTTTTGCAAGAAGGAATTTGAAGAGTTCTGTAAGAAGTGTGGTATAGCACGGCAGAAGACTGCTCCATACACACCTCAGCAAAATGGAGTTGCAGAAAGAATGAACAGAACACTGATGGAAAAGGCAAGAAGCATGCTCAGTGGTACCGGGTTAGGACAAGAATTCTGGGCAGAGGCAGTGGAGACTGCATGTTACTTAGTTAACAGATCACCTTCATCAGCGTTGGACGATAAGACCCCACATGAGGTATGGACTGGAAAGAAACCTTCTCTTTTACATCTAAGGGTATTTGGATGTGATTGATATGTACATGTTCCAAAGGAGAAAAGGACCAAGTTGGATAATAAATATGAAAGGTGCATCTTTATTGGGTATAAGGATGGTTTAAAGGGTTACAAGCTGTGGAACCCAGAAACAAGGAAGGTTGTGTACAGCCAAGATGTGGTGTTTAGAGAAGTGAAAGATGCTTTTAAACATGAGGTCCTACCAAAGGAACCTGAGAAGATAGAGTTTGAGCTAAAGGAGGATGAATCAGACTCTACAATAGAAGAAGACTCAGAAGATGAAGAGCCACAAACTCCAGCTTTGAGAAGATCAGTTCGGGAAAGAAGGCAACCAGAAAGGTATAGTCCATCTGCTTTCTGTTCAGGTTTTGCCTTAACTATAACTGATGATGAACCCATAACTGTCAAGGAGGCAGTAGATTCAGAGGATGGAAAACTCTGGAAGGAGGCCATGGTTGATGAAATGGCATCCTTGCACAAAAACGATGCATGGGATCTGGTGGAGTTGCCGGCTGGAAGGAAGCCCATTGGGAGCAAATGGGTGTTTAAGAAGAAGATTAATGTAGAAGGCAAGGTGGAGAAATACAAAGCTCGGTTGGTAGCGAAAGGTTATTCCCAAGTGCCGGGAATTGATTTTGGTGATATTTTTTCTCCTGTTGCCAAAGTTACTTCTATTAGATTACTTTTATCTGTTGCTGCTGCATTTGATTTTGAGATAGAACGGATGGATGTGAAGACAACATTTCTTCACGGGGATCTAGAAGAGGAGATCTACATGAAGCAACCTGAATGCTTTATGGTGAAGGGTAAGAAAGAAATGGTGTGCAGGTTGAAGAAGTCTCTGTATGGGTTAAAACAATCACCAAGGATGTGGTATCAGAAATTTGATACCTATATACGGGGACTTGGCTTCACCAGAAGCAAGGAGGATCACTGTGTTTATTTTAAATTAATTGGTGACCATGTTATTTATTTGGTCTTGTATGTGGATGATATGTTATTGATTGGAAATGACAAAGAAATTATCCAAGATTTGAAGACCCAACTGTTCTCCAAATTTGAGATGAAGGATCTTGGTGCTGCAAACTATATTTTGGGCATGGAAATTAAGAGAGATCGGGCAAAGAGGAAGCTCTGGTTAAACCAGAGGAAGTATGTCGAGACTATATTGCGGAGGTTCAATATGCAGGATAGTAAACCGGTGAATGTTCCTATTCACAGCAGGTGCTGACTTTTACTGCTTGAAGGCTTGGGTGTCCCAAGACAAGGGAAAGAGGAGGATATGTCCTATTTCATATACCGAATTTACGGTGGGTAGCACAGTGTATGCAGTAAGGTACGCACTAGACCATACATTGCACATGCGATTGGGGTATTGAGCAGGTTTATGTCCAAACCCGAGGGAAGGAACATTGGACAACGTTAGAAGGCGGGTTTTCGAGATATGTACGTGGCACTAGTGATTATGGCTTGTGCTACCAGGGGAGAACAGAGTTGGAAATAATGTTGGACATTCGTGGTTTGTTGATGCGGACGGGGGTACAGAGATGCGGACCAAAGAATATCCTGAGGTGGGTATGTGTTTAACCTATTTGGAAGAGCAGTCAGTTGGATGAGTAAAAGACAATTTGTACTCGCACTTTCAACTACAGAGGTTGAATACATCACAACAACTCGTGCAAGAAAGGAAGTGGCTTGGTTGCAGAGATTGTGTTCAAATATGGGGTTGGTAAAATGAGCTATAAGGATAGACTATAATAGCCAAAGTGAAATTTTCTTGGAAAAGAACCTTGCTTATCATTCAAAGAGTAAGCACATTGATGTTTAGTATCACTTTGTGAGGGATATGGTTGAACTAAAAGGGGTGTTCTTTGACGGCAAAAATTAGGACACTTGCAAAGAATGTTACTTCGGTCATTGACAAAACGTCATGAGCTCGGAGAGTTCTCTTGGTGTGAAAACAATGGGTGTTGAAAAATTAGCCAAATTACTAAGCTCTCTTGTGGCCCCAGTGGAAAAGAAAACAACAAGTGGGCGATGTTGATCATGTATGGTATACTAGCTCGATTATTCTGTGTGTATGTTCTGCGTCGGGGGCGTGCGCCTAGGGGTACGAGGCGGCAGTCCCAGGTGGGGTGGGGCGCCATCCAGAAATTGGTTTTTGTGCGGACCCACTCATAGGCGGATCCGCCCATGGTTTTGTGCATGGTTTTGTACATGGTTTTGGGGTTCGATGGTTTTCGGCCCCTGGTATTTTGTAGATCCGGTCAAGGGAACTACGGTTATGTTCTAATCCAGGGTTAATGGATTGGGGTTTATGTATGCTTCGGCATGTATATATATGTGTTGTAACACTAAAGGAATATAATGAAAAATCAAGCTGGTCGTCCCAATTTGGGATCCAGGGGAAAATCTCTGTGTTTATCTGTTTTATGTTTTATGCTCTTGCTATTGTTTATTTTCTGTTATAAGAATCGTGTGTAGATATTTCTGTTCAGGGTTAAAACCTACATTAAAGACACTATTTATACCTTCTACATAAATCTATGATCCTGCACTAGTGCAGGACAGATTAATGCAAGAAGGAAATCTCTAAGGAAGCAGGTTTAGGGGTCCATCTAACGAGATTGCTAAAGTGTCTCTGCTAAGGTAAAACACAAACTCAGTAGATTAAACAACCATTAGTTGGAGTTATTTCCTTTTATCTTTAATTCTCTCTTGCAAATGCATACTTCCTCATTCTAGTCTTAGATTGTTTTTTATGGTTCAAGTTGCCTTCTTCTCTTTTGATTTGATTCTGCAATATTTCCTTTAAAGAAAGTAGGGATTTACATTAGGAATATTCATACCATCTCTGGCATTGCCTGTGCTTCATCTCTAAGTTTATGAATCCCTCGCGTTGACAAATTAAGTGTTGAGGAGTTTGCTTAAGTGTAATTCCTACACCCAACATTTTGGCGCTGTTTCCGAGGAGGTGATTTGATTTGGTAAGAATTTTCTGATGATGCAATAGAGGTAATTTTTCTTTATTTTTGCAGTGTTGTTTCTTAGAAGGAATTTTAATGGTGTTGATTGATTTCTGACAGCATTTTGTAGAATTTATTTTTTATTTTTTATTTTTTGTTTTCCTTTTGAAATGAATGCCTAGAAAAGGTAAGGGTTTGAAGCCCACTAAGGGCCGAAAGAGTTATGAAAACAATTTTCATATTGGGTCTCCTTCTGTCAGCAGGAAGCCCAATCCAATTCAAACCCATCACGCAGGAACAATCCACTTGGATTCTGGTGATAACAGTTCAGTTGTGGATTAGCCTGTGGAGAGCGGTATAAGTAAAAGGGGAACAATGGTGGACCAAGAAGATCATTTGGAAGGGACTGGTGACAACCAGGTAAGTGAAGAAAAATCCACTTTTTTGTTTCCAAGAGGGCATCGACAATAATAGCAAATGAAGAATATTCCACCATTAGCTCTCCCTATTTCCTTGGTAAAGTTCATGAAGATCCTAACTCTTTTCTATTTGAGTTTGATATTCTTGTAGAAGTTATGATTCATTAGGGGAATTTTGAGGTCTAAAATGGGCTTCCTAAGGAAATAATAAAATAATATCTAAACCAATAAAATAATATTTATGAATTTTCAATTCACTTTTTGCACCACAATCCATGTAACCATAGTTAAATTCAATTCAAAAGTTGTACCAAAATAAAATTAATAAAAAAATTGTATTGATGTGACTATAAATAAGAATGAACTTTTCAAGAAAAAGTCATTATCATTGAACAACTAATGCATTTGTCCTTTGTACTTAAATAACTTAAAATAAAATATAAATATAAATTTATAAATTATTAATTATATTATATGCTATTAATTAAAATTTATATTATTTAAATTGTATAATAACATGTAATTAATATACTATATAAAAATAATATAATATAATATAATATAATATAATAAATGTATAGGGATATGCATTGTTTCTTTCAAGAAATATGAAATGACAATAATTTTGTTTCTTTCAAGAAATATGAAATGACAATAATATATTTTTATTCAAAAAGTGTGAAATGACATTTATTATGAGTACTTTACTTTGACTTTAAAAGTACTTAGAGCACTACCATGGTTAACCATGAGTTTTTATCCACCATTGAGAATGTGACAAGTAAGTACCTTTAACTCAAGAAATTCCACCTCAACCATTAGGGATGATGTCATCCCCTAAAATGTGATTGGTTCTCATAAAGTGAATTTTGATTGTACATTTTCCTTAGGAGGCCCATTTTAGACCTAAAAATTCCCCTAATGATGCAACTGAGGCTCAGAAGTTAAGATTATTTCTTGTTACCCTCAAGGACTCAGCTCTACGCTGGTTTATGGGGTTAGGAGGAAATATTATAACCTCTTGGGATCAGATTAGGAGAGTGTTTTTGTCTAAGTATCAAGAATATTGCAAAACTCAGGACATGCAGGATGAAATTTTTACAATCATACAAGATGATGATGAAATTCTTGAAGATTATTTGGAAATATTTTTGTATATTTTACAAAGTTAAAAACTTAAGCTTGATCCCAACACTATTAGAACCTTGTTCTGAAGAGGACTTACTGATAATGCTAGAAATAATTTGAATATGTTAGGACAAGGTGATATTTATCAGCAAACCTTTGATCAAATTTGTGAATTATGCAGGAAATTTTCAAGAAACCAGTATAGATCTAGTAGAGGAACTCGAAATAGAAATAGAAAAACTGAATCTACTGATGCTATGATTATTAGACTAGAAAATAAAATGGAAAACATGAAAATTTATATAATGAACACTGTTACCAAACAGTTAGACTCCTTAAAATTTTAGCAGAAACTCATGAAGTAACAAGAGTCATTATGTATTTTCTATCCTAAATGTAGAGACAAGCATCCTCCTAAAGAGTGTCCTCTTAATTTGAAAGAAACTAATAAGTATGTTATTTGTGCAGAAGACCATATCACAGAAAAATGTCCCTCTATACTAGGACTTAAAGCTGTATTTATAGGGGGACAACCTAAAGCTGAATACTTGAATGCTATGGGAGCAAGAAGGAATTGGCCTCAGGTACGTACAGGTATGGCTTCTGAAATTTCTCCACACTATTTTGGTTATAATTCACATGCATATTCTTATCCTAACTCTCATCAGCAGTGGTAGTATGGGAATCAATATCAGCATGGGAAACCTTCTCAACCATGGCAACAAGGTTTGCGAGGGCCAATTCATTCTCCATATTCCTACCAACCACCTGTGCAGTCATATCCATCTACACATGCACCTTATTCAATGCCTCAACTTCCGAGTCCACTCCACCACTGCCTTTACCTCCACCCTTTCGACCTCCTCAGTTTCTTTCTCAACCTATGCCCAATCCTAATAATAATAAAGTAGTGCAAATGATCTATTTAACAAACCCACCTTTATCATTCGAATACCAGCCTATTCCGGTTGGGGTTCATGATATTCAATTAAGATGAGGAAGGACTGTAACATCATAAATTCAGAAGTAACCTATGGTGATCGTTGAAGAGAAAGGAGAAGAGGAAACTCTTAACCATTCTTCGGAATATGTCACTAAGTAGCCCTTACCCTCTGAATCCTTGCCATCTTCTTCCAACCAGCCTCCCTTCCCAGAGAGGCTAGTAATGGAAAGGAGTGAGCCTATTTCTGAGACTAGTTTGGCATCTGAGCTTCGGAATATTTTCATTAAGATACCTTTGCTTCAAGCCATCAAAGAGATCCCCATTTATACCAAAATTATTAAGGAACTATGTCTCAAGAAACCCGGGAGGAAGAAATTATAACCCCAAACCATTCAATTTGTTAGGAGGGTAGCAGATTTTGTGACGGGATGTGTGTCTGTGGAAAAATATACTGATCCCAGAAACCCTGTTGTCTTAGTTCATATTGGTAATGTCCTTGTCTCTAATGTTATTATAGACTTGGGGGCAGCCATTAATTTCATGACTAAGCAAACCATGGATCAAATTTGGTTATCTGATCTTCGCCCTACTCCCACTATGCTTGAATTAGCAGATAGATCTAAAATTAAGCCAAAAGGAGTATTGGATGATGTGATCATCTCATTAGATTCTTGGGAATATCCTACTGATTTCATTGTGCTTCAGCCAAAGAATCCAGTATGAGGACATCCCTTGATCTTGGGTCGACCATGGCTTGCTACGGCTGATGCATATATTGGATGTCGTTTCGGTGATATGTATATTTCACATGGAGATTCTAGGATGAAAGTTACTTTATACCCCCCTACCAGATCCATTCAGGACCTTCGATATAATTTATGGTTGGATCAAAGAAGTGATGAGGAGACTTAGTCTATTTCCCTTATCCATCATTATACTGGGTCTTCACAAGAAGATGAGATTCAATATTTTTTGAATAATCTAGACACTATGCCTAATTTTGAGCCTTTGAGCCAAATTTTCAGCCTAGAGTTTCAAGAAAATCATGATTCTCATTCTTCTGTACCACTGCATTTGACCACTCCCTTGAGTACTCTTGAGCCTGATACCACTCTTGTTGAGATTAGCCCTAGTAAATCCTTGCATATTAGTTCATATTTGGACTCATCTCAGCAAGAGAAGCATGTGAATTTGTTGCAAAACCATCTTAGTGCCTTTGCTTGGGGCTATGAAGATATGAAGGGTATCCATCCTGAAACTTTTACACATCATATCTATATTCAAAAAATAACCCAACCTGTCTAACAACCCCAAAGGTGAATGAATCCAACTCTAAGAGATATTGTGAAGGAAGAAGTACAAAAACTCTTAGATGTCGGTTTTATCTATCCTATTTTTGACAGTCAGTGGGTCTCTCCATTAGTGCTTGTACCTAAGAAAGATGGAAGATGGCATATTTGTATTGATTATCGAGAATTGAATAAAGCCACTCTTAAATATTACTTCCCTCTCCCTTTCATTGTTTAGGTGCTTGATACCCTTGCAGGAAAGAAATATTTCTCCTTTTTTGGATGGCTTCAGTGGTTATAACCAGATATAGATTGCACCCAAAGATCAAGATAAAACTAGTTTTACATGTCCATGGGGGACATTTGCTATAAAGTTCTTCCCTTTGGTTTATGTAATGCCCCGACTACCTTTCAAAGGGCGGTCCTGGCCATTTTCGCTGATCTAGAATTTGTAGAAATTTATATGGATGACTTTTCTATGTTTGGTGATTCTTTTCAGGAAGCTCTAAAAAATCTGGAGAAATTAATTCTTCGTTGTCAGGAAGCCCATCTCGATTTGAGTGACAAGAAATGTATATTAATGTGCAAAGCAGGAGTGGTACTTGGCCATTTGATTTCTAACAAAGGTATCCAAGTTGATTCGGCAAAGATTGAAATCATTCTACATCTTCCTGCACCCAAAACTCAAAGGGAAGTAAGAGGTTTTTTAGGACATGCTGGTTACTATAGAATATTCATTGAAAATTTTTTGAAGATAGCTACTCCTTTTTTTCGACTTCTAGCTAAGGATAGTGAATTTTCTTGGTCCACAGCTTGCCAACAGTCTTTTGAAACATTGAAGGAAAAGTTGGTGCAGGCACCAGTTTTGCAAGGTCCAAACTGGTCCCTGCCTTTTCACATTTCCTCTGATGCTTCAGATTTGGCTATTGGCGCAGCTTTAGGACAAGAGGAAAATAAGAAATCCTATGCTATTTGTTATATTAGTAAGAATTTGTCTTCCACTGAATTGAATTATACAGTTACAGAGAAAGAGTTTTTAGCTGTGATTTTTGCAATTAATAAGTTCAGGCACTATATTACAGGATATGAAGTATTTGTACATACGGATCATTCCGCGAATAAATATTTGATGAAAAAACCATTGACAAGCGGTAGAGTGACTAGGTGGTTGCTATTGTTGCAGGATTTTAATGTTACTATTGTTGATAGACCAGGGAAATCTAATGTTGTAGTAGATTTTCTTTCTAGATTAGATAATCCTAGTGAAGTAACTCATGTTAATGATGATTTTCCAGATGAACATATTTTTTCTATGTCAATAGATTCTCTGTGGTTTGCTGACATTGCTAATTATTTGGTAACTGGAAAAACACCACCTCACTTGTCTGCTCATGAAAAGAGGAATATTATTCAAAAAAGTGCTGCATATTCCTGGATTCAAGGAGATCTCTTTTCAACTGGTCCAGATCTTATTATCTGTAGATGTGTAAGAGAGGAGGAAGTGTCTGACATATTGAAATCTGCTCATGATGAACCTTGTGGAGGCCACTTCGCTGATAAGTGGACTGCATATAAAGTATTACGTGCTGGTTACTTTTAGCCTTCCTTGTTTAAGGATGCCAAACAGTATGTCAGGCGATGTGATAGCTGTCAATGAATGGGCCAGCCTAATCAAACCAATGAAATTCCTTTATGCCCCCAAGTTATGATTTAGCCATTTGAAAAATCCGCTATTTATTTTATAGGGCCAATAAATCCAACATCCTTGAGTAAAAAACATATTTTGGTTTGTACATATTTCGTTACAAAAAGAGTAGAAGCTAAAGCTGTTTCTTTTTCCATGGAAAAAGTTGTTGTTGATTTTCTTTTTATTGAAATCTTTACTAGATTTGGTGTGCCTAGAGAAATTGTTTCTGAAAATGCTTCACAGTTTATTTCTAATCTGGTACAGGGTGTGATGGAGAAATACAAGATCCGGCATAGGAAATCCACGCCGTATCACCCGCAAGCAAATGGCTAGGTGGAATCTACAAACAAAGTGATCGATTCCTTTCTTACAAAGACAGTCAATATGCATCAGAAATACTGGGCTAAAAGATTACCAGAAGCTTTGTGGGCATACAAAACCACTTGGAGAAATAGTACGTGACATATACCATATGAGCTGGTATATGGCAAACAGGTTCTGTTACCAATTGAGTTCCAGATCAAAACTTTCAGAACTGCAGTTCAGTTAGGACTAGATCTCTCTGAGGCACAACAACAATGTCTTCTCTAATTAAATGAGTTAGATGAATTTCGTAGAGATTTTGTTTAGTAGAACATTCTAATTCAGCAGCAACGAAAAAGGTGGCATGACAAGACTATTCAGAAAAAGCAGTTCCAACCAGGTGATTGGGTACTCCTTTATGACTCTAGATTTAAAATTTTTAAAGGGAAGTTCCATACACGTTAGATGGGACCTTATGAAGTGATCCAAGTATTTGAGAATGGAGCAGTAGAAGTCAAAACTATTGATGGAAAAAATTCATTATTGTTGGTAAATGGACATAGATTAAAGAAGTATTTTCTGCCATTTGCCAAGAAAGATTTTACACATCAAATCCAACAGCAATTCGGGACGGTAGTGGTAAATGGTAATACCAACCTTTTGAAAATATGAATTCTTATTCCTCTCAAAGAAAAAAAAGAAAATAAATTTAATAAAAAAATTAAAGAAAAAATATTTTCCTGTAATTGTGAAAATCAGTTCGCTGACATGATTGCAGAAGGGTCAACCTGAAAACTAGCTTGTCGGCAGGAAGATAAAAAATTTATAATAAAAAGAGAATGTTTCTTGATATTTAGATATGCTAGTGACCACCAAGTAAAAGTAGGTTCAACAGGACCAACCTTTATCCATTTGGGTAATTAGCATGGATATTTTTATTCAAGTAAAACTTAATTCTCGCTGCAGTTATTTTTCTTGCACCAGTGCAGGCAGACCTTCCAGAATATTTTTTTCCTTTCTTCATATCCCATTTCGTAATATTCCCTCAGTTTTCTTCTTCAAATCCAAGAATGATTAGCCTTCCTACATTCTTCTGAATTTACCCTACCTGCTTCGTAAAAATACCACTTTACCCTTAAATTTCTTTTCCCTATCCCACTTCTGTTTATCCCCTCTTTGGTACTATTCCTAGAATCCCTGTAACAAAATTTCTTCCCATTCTGAAATTTTCTCCTTTCCCACTTCTTTGTTCCCTCATGAATTCATTGCAGGATCTCATACACAAAGAGCAAAAAGATGCCCTGAAGCATCAAGAAAGGGCGAAGAAAATTTCCAGTATCAGTTGAGGAAGCTATGTTAGAAGTCCAGCCTATATTTTACTTAAATTCTCTGTTCTTTTTTCAAAAAATATGCTTGCACTAGTGCAAGAATATCGTCCTATATAATAATAATACAAACAAAATGGTACCAGCAGAACAACATAGTAAGTGGTGTAAATAGATCGGTGCAAGAACGCACCTTGAAAGAAGCAGAGTACAATTTCATAAGTATATGTCATAGAAAAGTGGTCATCATGAAATTTTACAAGAAGCCTTTTCACTTATTTAAGGAGTACTTGTGCTATCAAATTAACTAGGAGAAAATTATTTAAAGAACAAGGTGTTTTTAGTTAAGAATCATGATCATTTTTTTAATAAATGCTAAAGTTATTTTTTTGAATTATGAAGGAGTACGGAAATGTTTAACCATTGCTTGGATATAATTACCCTTTCCGCCATGATCCTAAACGTCCTTCATTTATAATGATTACCTCACTTAGCCGTTAAAAATGCCACCGCAAGTACCAATCCCGCACGATTCTAAACATGATTCGCATCCACGACTATTTTGGTGGAATGGATCAGTGATAAGACAGAAGGGATGGTGGACGGTTGGATCCCTATCTATAAAAGGCCAAATTTTCTGGTATTGCATGCAATTTTTGGACTGTTCATAACTGTTAAGCAGAGATGCTGCCTGTTCAATGTGAACCTTCATCCCTCAGTGAGGTAGAGCAGACCACTAAGTTTTGCAATAGTCTTTCACTATTGCGAGACTCAGGATTTCTTCAGTTTTTGTAGAAATTTGATGGGCACAATAGTGAAGTGGCCCTACAATTTGCAAAGATTTTTAAAAATGGTCATGTAAAGATTGGGCCGCTGAAATTTAAATTCATGGAAAAATCGATATCAGCAGCGACGAGCTTGCAAAACACTGGTGTGCAGTACTTTAAAAATTAGAAGCTCGAGAGAAAGCGTTGGCAGTGTTTCATCATTGATAAGGACATGAAGGTAGACTGGAAGAAAGGAGTTCCACATAGCGTCTTGCTGGGACAGTAGCAGGACCTCCTTTTTATCCTCCAGAAATTCGTGACTTGTGAGGGGAGGTATTCCTCACCTTTGTGTATCATTTCAGGATGTTGCAACACTTCAAACCTGGCCGGCACATCCGGTGGAGGATGGATTTCACTTATTTTTTGCTTAAAATTTTGGAAAATATGGCAAACCAGGTCGATAAGAAATTATATCACCACGGCCTGATCAAAATCTTGGTCCAGAAACAATTGGAAATTAAGGGCATGAACTGGAAGGCATTGTTGAAGCAGCTAGATAAAAAACCATCTACAGAAAAGAAAACAGTCGTTGAAAGGAAAACAGAGACCTCCGCCAGCAGAAGCAAGGGTCCAAGTGTAAAAAGAAGTCGTTCTTGCACCAATGCAAGAAGGAAACGACCCAGGAAATCAACAGAAGAAAAGGGCCCATCTCCAAAGAAACAGAAGAGATCAGGTACACCTGGTGAAGAAACTCTTCCGATGCCACCAGTACATGAACAGACCCCCGAAGAAGACGATTTGCTATCTGTCCTTGCGGACGCAAAAAAATATGTGGAAGTTGAAGATGACACTCTATTGGCCGATTTTATTAAGGCCCAGAAAAATAATGAAGAACCTCGTGCAGAACCACAGTCCCCACAGAACATTGAATCCCCTCCTGCACCAATGAAAGATGAAACAGTGCAAGAAGAATAAGAACCGAAAGAGCAAGAAGATGAAGAAGAACCGGAAGAAGTGCAAGAAGAAGAAGAACTGGAAAAACAAGAAGAAGAAGAAGAACCAAAAGAAGTAGAAGAAGAAGAAAAACTGGAAGAGCAAGAACAAGAAGAAGAACCAGAAGAGCAAGAAGAAGAAGAAGAACTGGAAGAGCAAGAAGAAGAAGAAGAATTGGAAGAGGAAGAAGTATTTACTAAAGTCATGAGGGATATTGAGGTCCCTGAAGAAAATAAGCCCCTGTGAGGATAGAAAAGGAAGAAGACTCGGTAGCTCCTGTTGCTCGGATAGTCGAGCTAGAGCTTCGAGTGCAGAACTTAGAGTAGCTCGTAGCTAAAGCGCAGGAGGAAAAAGAACAGAATAAATAAGAATTCACGATGGAGATCCAGAAGAAGAAAGGAGAAGTCAGGGTATGGAAGTACCGTGCTTCACAATGTTTTAGACGACTTAAAAAGGTGACGAATACATTGAAGAACAACAAAAAGACGAAGTCTGAAACATTGTAGACTGATGATAGTATGCCAAAATAGGAGTGAGCTGGAACGCTCAAAGTTTTGAAGGTTTTTGCACAGGTAAAGAGTTGTGTGAGGACACATAACAAATTAGGGATGGGAGGATGTTAGCCCCCTAATTTTCTCTCTTTTTACCATTTTCCCCTTCCTAAATCATAACCATTTACCTCTGTTTCACCTCCTTTATGCACCCTCATCTTGCACCAGTCCAAGCACGGTGACATATTTCGTATAAACCTTTATTATTAATGTTTTAATTCAAATTAGCATTAATTAAACATTTATTACATGATTTGTTACTTTTAAATCACTTTTGTAACTTATCGATATCTCCAATGGTTATTTGATAGTTAGAGTGCTTACCGTGACCGCTAATCTTAGTGTAGGATCGGATCTTGCACCATTGCCAACACAACAGATCTTCGCGGTAGATCCGAACCTCCTTGATCACTGCCTCATCTTGAGCCACTTTAGCCATGACAGAAAATGATTCAAAGGCATCTAAGACCAATCTGTGAAGGGCGAAAGCTGGTTAGCTACGACCAGTTTTACAAAACTGTCTTATCTTGAAGGCCGCAACTAAATTCTGCATTTTGTTTTGAATTAGTTAAATGATTTGTTTTTTCTTTCAACCAACAAATCTATATAATGTAAAGTGTAAATAGGATCGGGGAGAAAAACTTTGGAGCAAATTTTTTAGAGCGAAGTTGATAGGCGGTAACCGGTTTACTTGTTATTGCCCGAATCTAGGCTGGACATTCTATTAACGCATGTATTCGCCTCAATGAATTAATAAAAAAAAAATTTCACCTCATGTTTCAGAAATTGTGTTTCTGTTTTTAAGCTAATGAATTGACTAGTTTACTGAGAAGCGTTTTAACTTAAAATGGAAACGCGCTGGTTGGCTAGGGCCCAACCAACCCAGCACGTTTACCCAAATTTCTGTTTCTCGTAATTTGTGTTCATATTATTAAAGTGTGATTTAAGTTTCAACACATGTATCCCTGTCTGAGTGAAAATGGATCTGTCATGTGAAGTAGATACATTTTCTTTCCCTGCAATTTACTTTCCTGCACTTGATTTCAGATTGGCTTTCATCTGCCTGGTACAAGCAGAAGAAGCAAACCTACACCAGTGCACGTTGGTGTGATATTTCCTTTTCTTGCAATTTTGTTTAATTGGTTTTCCACCTGGTCCAAGCAAGATAAATGAACCTGCACCAATGCACGTTGGTGTGATGAAACAAGTTTTCTTAATCTACTTTCCGCAATCTTCTTTCTCTCTTTAAATTCTTATGACAGGATAAATGATTGTTTCTTTATTTCTGCATTTTGTTAAGATCAGAAACATTCACTTTTATGTGTGCGATTTGATTCGATAGAAAACTAGCACTTGCAATAATTGAACACTTGTTTTAAGGATTAAAAGCTAAGTACATGAAGCTCTGATCCAGTGCAAGAACCAGTTTCTTGCCACAAGATCTGAAGTGCTCTGAACCTTGGAAATTTCGAGCCCTTGCATGAAGTAAAAAAATCCTTCAGTAAAGACACTATTTATACCTTCTACATAAATCTTTGATCCTGCACTAGTGCAGGATAGATTAATGCAAGAAGGAAATCTCTAAGGAAGCAGGTTTAAGGGCCCATCTAACGAGACTGCTAAAGTGTCCCTGGTAAGGGAAAACACACACTCAGTAGATTAAACAACCATTAGTTGGAGTGATTTCCTTTTATCTTTAATTCTCTCTTTCAAATTCATACTTCCTTGTTCTAGTCTTAGATTATTTTTGATGGTTCAAGTTGCCTTCTTCTCTTTCGATTTGATTCTGCAATCTTTCCTTTAAAGAAAGTAGGGATTTACATTAGGAAGATTCATACCATCTCTGGCATTGCCTTTGCTTCGTCTCTAAGTTTACGAATCCCCCGGGTTGAAAAATTAAGTGTTGAGGAGTTTGCTTAAGTGTAATTCCTACACCCAACAATATTTCTTATTTAAGATGTTAAAAAATAATTTTAATTAACATTCCCTCACACATAAACTCAAAAACAGTTACCGAAAACACTTTGTTTAATTTGCAAGACATGACAAACACTTTGCACACTTAATTAAATGGAAATGGATACTTTGAACAACAGATACAAATAGTTTCATTTTCAGATCAGATGGTATCGGAGCTAAGGATTTGAGCCTTAGGAGCTAGATTTTTACTCAGCATTTGTTTTGTGCAAAGATATAGTTGATTGTTTGCAAGTTTTGATGCTTACTAGGCTTAAACTCAAGAGAGGTGAAGGACACTTGGTTAGTGCACAAAGTAATCCTCAATCAAGAAGGGCTAGAGAGCCACCTCCAAGAGCCATAGAAGCAGCTTCAAGCATGTCTTCAAGAGAAGGAGAATCTCCTGAAGATATGGATCCTAAAGAAGAGGAACAGGTGTTCCGAAAGGCTTTCTTGGACATGATGGAGATGGTGAGGATACTCTACCAAGAAAGGAATGATAAGATTGTTGGAGAAGGGTCTAAAAATCAGAAAGGAGAGGATTCTTCAGGAGGAAAGAAAAGTGATGACAAGTCAAAGAAAGGAGACTAAGGAAATTGTGATCCACCATCCCCATCTTCATCCTCTTCCTCTACATCATCATCCTAAACTTCAGTGAATCAATCTCACAAGTCTAAAACCGTTGGTAAAAGTCCATTTTTAAAGCTTGATGTTAAATTTGAGTTGCCTATGTTTAACGGTGAAATCTGTGCAGAGAAAATTGACAATTGGATTAGATAGTTGGAATTTTACCTAAGGATACAAAACCTTCATGATGATGACACCAAGATACAGTTAGCCTCTTTGAGAATGGATGGAGCAGCATTGGTATGGTGGGAAGCTAATACCAAGGATGAAATTAAAAAACATGGTAAGATCACTTTATCATGGGTTGAATTTATTACTGCAATTAAAAAGAAATTTTATCCATTCGCTCATTTACAAAAGGCTATCATGAACTGGCAAGACATCAGACAGCTTAAGGGACAAAATGTACAAGACTACACCCAAGAGTTTAGGAGAAGAGCACTCTTATTAGGGGTAGACTTACAAAGTCAAGATACTTTGCTGAAATATATAGGTGGTTTGCACAACTACCTTAGACATACTATCCTTATGTTCAATCCTACTAGTCTAGACAAAGTTTGTGTACAAGCTACGCATTTAGAGGCTAGAGGGAAAAACACTTTTGATGAGGGTAGAAACAAGCCTTTTAAGGGGAAAAACAAAGATAAAACCTTTAAGGGAAAAGGCAAAAAGAATGCATCTATCAAACAAGAGGGTGAGAAAGTGATATGTAAACATTGTTCAAGAGAAGGCCATGAAGAGAAAAACTGTTGGAAATTACATCCTGAAAAAAGAACTCAGTTTAACAAAAACAAAGGAAAGAAGAAAACTGCAGCTACTACAACTACACCACAAGATTTAGGTGATGATTCAGGTGACGAAACCAAAATTGCAGCCATGGGTTTGAAGAGTATGAAGGGAAAGGAAACTGAAACTAAGCCAAGCACTAGTACTTCAAACTTTCATGTACAAGCTCCAAATGAGGAAGAAAGAATTGAATTGAATTGTTATGGTTAGTTAAGCCCAAGGTTGATGTGAATCATTAGTCATTTGAAAATTTTGATTCCAAGCTTAAATCATATTTATATGATGTAGTTGATGCACATCATGAGATGTTTCAGGAACCGACAGGTTTAGCTCCTAAAAGGGAGATTCAACATGAAATCCAGTTACATCAAGATTGTCCTCTTCCTAACATAGGCATGTACCGCATGTCTATCATGGAGAATCTTGAAATCAATAGGAAAATTAAAGACTTGTTGGACAAAGGATTCATAAGACCAAGCACTTCGCCATGTGGGTCACCGATAATGTTGATTCCAAAGAAAGATGGAACTTGGTGCATGTGTGTAGACTTCAGGGCACTGAACAAGATAACGGTAAAGAATCGTTACCCACTTCCAAGGATAGATGATTTTTTAGATCAAATAAAAGATGCTAAATATTTCACTAAGTTAGACTTACATAGTGGTTATCATCAAATTAGAATTTCAGAAAGTGACTTTTGGAAGACAACATTTAAAACCAAACAGGGACTCTTTGAGTGGCTTGTTATGCCGTTTGGTTTATGCAATGCACCTGCAACTTTCATGCGGGTAATGGATGATGTATTATGTCCTTTTATTGATTATTTCATTATTGTATACTTAGATGACATATTAATTTTCAGCAAGACTAGAGAAGAGCATGTCATGCATGTTAAGAAAGTACTTGATATTTTGAAGAAAAATCAGTGGTTTCCTAAAATGTCAAAGTGTGAATTTGGAAAGACTTCTTTGATTTATTTGGGACACATAGTAGGAGGAGGTTCTTTTAGAATTGATCGTTCTAAGTTAGAATCCATTGTGAATTGGCCTACTCCCATATCCATTACAGAGGTAAGAGGTATTTTGGGTGCAGCTCAGTATTGGAGGAAGTTTATTTCTAACTTCTCTGCCATAACAGCTCCTATGCATGCAGTGACGAGTGTGAAGCATGCTTTCCAATGGGGAGGCAAGCAACAAAAATATTTTGAGTCTTTGAAAGGGAAGATAAGTTCATCTCCAGTCCTGGCATTACCGGACTTGAGATATCCATTCGAGATTCAGACCGATGCTAGTGATTACGCCATGGGTGCAGCTCTCTTACAGCATGGTAAGCCTATCGCATTTCATTCTGAGACATTTAATGGTGCTGTTGTGAATTATCCTACATATGATAAGGAGTTGTATGCATTGGTACAAAGCATCAAAAAGTGGAAACACTATTTGATGGGCAAAGAAACAGTTGTTCATATCGACCATCAGCCTTTACAGTACTTGCAGTCGCAAAGTAAATTACAGCAGTCATGACATTTCATATGGATGGGTTTCCTACAACAATTTCACTTGGTAATAAGGTACAAGAAAGGTATTTTCAATAAATTTGTTGATATGCTTTCAAGGCCTATTATTAGTGCTACTACTTTACTTAAGAATGATTCTATTGTACATGAGAGCTACATAGAACAATATGCATCAGATGTTGATTTTAAGGATGTGTATGCTAACTTGAGTGAAGGGAATCATGTTGAGGAGAATGATTATCATTTGCATAATAATTTGATGTTTCATATGGGAAAGTTATGTATACCACAGGGGGAGAGACTAAGCATCATGAGAGAAGCTCATTCTTCTCTTATTGCTGGACATTTCAGGGTAAGCAAAACGGTGGCACATTTACAGAGGTATTGTTATTGGCCTCACATGGTAGATAGTGTTTCACGTTTCATTAGAGGTTGTTCATTATGTGCTACAAGCAAGCCTAGCAATAGGAAGCTTGGTTTATATACGCCATTGCCGGTACCTTCTAGACCATGGGAAAGTGTTTCTATGGATTTTGTTGGAGGTCTACCATTATCTAGAAAGCAACATGATTATCTTTATGTAGTAGTTGATAGATTCAGCAAGATGTGTATTTTTATGCCATGTAAGAAATCTATAACTGCTAAAAAAATTGTTGATTTATATTTTCAACATGTATGGGTTCATTATGGCTTGCCTACTTCTATTGTTAGTGACAGGGATTTCATATTTGTTGGGAATTTTTGGTCCAATCTATGGAAGATGATGGACACCAAGTTGAAGAAGAGTACTGCTTTCCATCCACAAACAGATGGCCAAACAGAGGTAGTGAACAAAACCATTGTACATATTTTGATAGTTTATTTCACCAAGAATCCCAAGCTTTGGGATGAGCACTTTCATTACATTAAGCATGCTTACAACCGGGCCAAGCACTCTTCTACAAATACTTCACCTTTTGAAGCTTGCCTTGGGTATTTACCTAAGTCACCTTTAGATTTCATTCTTGAGAAGGATGTTGCCATTGATGGGAATAGTGACATTGACAAAGCTCTCATGTTCATTGAAAGAATTCAGCTCATACATCAACAGGGTCAAGAACAACTTGAAAAAAGTCAAGGCAAGTACAAGGAGAGGCATGACAAACACAGAGTTGATCATAAGTTTCAAGAAGGAGATGAGGTATGGGTGCATATTAGTAAGGAAAGAATGCAATGAGAAGGTAAAAAGCTAAAGCATATTCGTTATGGTCCATTCAAGATCCTTAAACAAGTTGGAAATAATGCTTTTCAACTAGATTTTCCTTCATATATGAAAATGTATTCCATTGTGAATGTGGAAAATTTACGTTTGTATGAACTTCCTTTAATTGTTGATTATGAAAGTGGCATTTAGCTGCCATCCATAGAGGATTTCTCGCCAGAATTTTTGGATGACCTGAAAGAGGATGCTATCCTTGATAGAAGGACATGCACTTCGAGGAGGGGAAATGCTGATTATGTTCGGGTTGGTCTTAAAAGCAGCAAACCAAGTAAGGCAAAGTAAATTGAGGTGGAAAAGGTGAGGGATCTGTACCCTCATCTTCTTAACAGGTAATTGAAGGATTTTGGGGTCCAAAAGCTTCCCAATGGGGAGGTGTGATCAGTTGATCATGTCCAAGGGGAAAAAATGCTCAAAATTGGAATTGATCAGAATTGGTTGCAACCTAAACAACCAGATAGGCCTCGTCATTGCAATTCTGGCACCGCAAATGGGACCCAAATCCAATGTCTTATGAGAAATATATTGAAGTTTTAAAACGCCCAATGACCTTCAAAACAAGACTTTTGAACACAAAAAAAATTGTCATTTTAGAAATTTTATGTGAAAATTTTCATTTTTTTCAATTAAAGTTTTGGGGGCCTATTACAGGGTGCCATGTGGCCTACCCCAGGCCATTGGCTCAATGGTTGGTTCAGGTCCTGTTTTAAAAAAATGATGGTGGGCAGACCTGACCCGAGCTGAACACGTTTGGGTCAGTCGGGCATGACCCGACCTGAACGCATATGGGTCGAGCAACATTGAATGTTTATGGGTTAGTATCGTGTAGCAGAGAACAAGTATGGGTCGGGTGGAGATCGACCTGGCTTGAACGCCTTCAGGTCACTCACGGGCGAGTCGTGTTGTTTGTTGAAGCTGACGGAGCAAGGAATAAGCCCTTAGGGGTCAAGACAGAAGAACCTTCACCTAACGCATGACCGTGGCTTAAAAAATTTCAAAATCATGGCTTAAAAAAAATATTTAGACACTCGGGTGCTAGCCCTTTCTTCATATGACCTTCGGGCCATGACCGTGGGCGCGGAGTTAACGTTAACCTCCAGCGCTAAACCCTCCGTCTAATCCGCATGTGAACACGCCACTATAAACTGCCGACATTTACTATTATTGCTTAATTTGGAGTGCAGTTTCAATAATTTGGCAAGTTCGCCATTTTTGGTGAGCCCAACTAGAGTTATCCCACAGTTAGAGGACGTTTTTTAGGGCCACTAGGAAAAAATTTGTTAGATTCATAAATTCTCCAATATTGGACCAATTTGGACGTAATTTTGGTCAATTTTGGGTATTATGAGCATTCTGGATTCATTGGGATAGGTTTTAGATCTAACAAGGGTGTTCTACAGCCATTTTTGCTTCAGGGAAGCTTGGAGAGCCATCAGGGCCATGAGGGAAATGACACTGCATTGGGCTACACTTCACTGTTTGAGGTGAAATAAAATCCATACTTAGTTCATTTATGTCTTCTGAATTCATTTTCACAGATTTTTCAGCCTATTTAGGCTTATTTCTCACTGTAAAACCAATTTGAGCAACCTAATAGAGAAAGGACATGCCCATTGGGAGCCTTGGACCCAACAGATGTAGCCTAGGAGGGGTGAACTACCTCATCGTGTTGTTGTGTTGTTATGGTGAAGTTATGCTGCTGTGTATTTCTGATTTAAGATGTTAAGCAATAATTTTAATTAACATTCCCTCACACATAAACTCAAAAACAGTTACCAAAAACACTTTGTTTAATTTGCAAGACATGACAAACAAGTTGCACACTTAATTAAATGGAAATGGATACTTTGAACAGTAGATACAAATAGTTTCATTTTTAGATCATTCATCCTCTGATAAATGTGTTATAAACTCAATTCCCTCTAATCATATGGCTACATCAAAACATTCTTTAGTACGTTTCACTAGTTCTATTGCTACAACTTCTCCAACTCCTCTTTATAAGGAAGATATTTAAGATGTTTTTGCATACTCTTCAAACACTATTTTTGAATTTAATTTAGAAGTCCATTAATATACCATTTTATATCCATATCACAAGCTATGAAGTGTGTCATACTTTACATGCAACTAGTGAGCTAGTGGGATAAACTACCAAGTCAATAAGAACTAGTTTTCAATTTTTTGGTACTGTTGGCTTGAGGGGTCATGACCCAGGTTTGGAGTTTATGGATAAACCAAAATACCCTCCAACTACTGGCCCTTTCGGCAATGATATGCTTGCACAGACAAAAGTCTTACCCGAATCAGTATGGGGGGGGGGTGTTGGAACTAGGTTTCCGTACCCTGAGAGAGAATTTAATGAAGTGGTCCTGGATAAAGCCTAATTGAAATTATACAGATGTGCCCAATAGATTAAACATAAACACAAAGATAATATCATAGAAATAGTGTTTTCTTTAGTGCAGACAATAAATCAGAACCAGATCACGATCTAATCAATGTAATACTTAACATATGTCAATATTCATGCATAATTAGATCTACGCATTCATCAATAGGTAAACAGACAATATGATCTAAAAAAATCATAAACGGAAAATATACGCATTACACAGAGAATTCGCCAAAAAATGTTCCTTCTATTAATTCTTCAAATCTGTCAATACATCAACTTTCCTTCAAACCCTTACAAAACCCTTACAATCCCTTCCATGCACACAACCGACAGAGTCCGCACACAACTAGGACTAGGTCTCCGTGTACACAGCTAGCAAGAGCCTTTTACCCACCCAAAACCCTTACAAGCGCAAAATGGTATCAATATCTCTGAACTTTTATTAGCTTAATCGTGACTTGACCTAAACAAAATTTATTTATTTATAATACACCTAGCGCACAGATACCATGGTCTCCAACCATGGTTTGAGACGTATAGTTTACATTTAAGCTTAATTATGTCGAAAATTTTAGAAAATCCCCTTTGAATAGATCTGTGTAGTGCGCTCATACAAACATACAAAAAATACCTTTGGAACTTGTTCCTTAGGGGAACCCTCCCCAACAGGCCCCCAACACAAACATGTGACTTGTCCCAAGTCACTGAGGTGTTGCAGCTGTCTCCTTGGTTTTATCTCTTAGTGTCTTGAGAAAAGTCTAGAGAGGGAGCACTAACTCAAGGCTCTGCATTTCTGTTGTCTCCTTGGTTTTGTCTCTTAGTGTCTTGAATTTTTTTTGGAGAGGTAGCACTAACTCAAGGCTCTGCGTTGTTGCACCCTATGCCTATTGAACCATTTTATCTATCATAGGCCCTACAGCAACCTTATCCACACTACGTTGCATCTGGTGAATAATCTTGAGTGTGTTATCCAGCATGTGAGAAAGTTGCACTGCTTCCTTTGCCCACAGTTCCATACATTCTTTGAGCACCTGATCCTTGTTGTGCAAGTCTGCAATTTTTTGCTGGAGTGTGCAACCTTCTTGTAGATGAGAAAGCCTTTGTGTGATCACTAATGTGGGTTCTACTATGCAGATTTCTTCAAAATTCTTCTCCTTGGTGTTGAGTGTGTCGTGTAGTTGCTGCATGACTGAATCATTCTAGAAAAAGGCAAAAATGTTCGTGGCCTCATTCAGAGACTGGTCACACTGAGTGACTGCAGCGAAAATACTATCTTGAGCCTGTTTAACCTCTTCTACTCTCTTTGCATGGACCTCGGGAGGTGTCTCAGGCTGCAAATTGGTTTGGAGGTCCATGATTTGATGCTCAAATTCAACTCGAATGGTGTGAGCTTCCGCGCATGCAACCTTGATCATGAAAGCTATTCCATCCAACTTCTCTGTGGGTGAAACTGTGGCTAAAACCACTAGAATATCTTGTAAACTTATAAACTTGGTTAAATGAGGATGATAAAGACTGAGCATTCCTCTCTTTGGTTCGAGGTGCACTAGACCTCCACCATAGGGCACTAGATCAAGATAAAGCTCTGGCACGAGCTCTAGAAACCTATTAATGTTTGTGATGTCCCAGTCATCGAATCCCAACTAAGGGACTTTTGCGAGCATATCCCCACCCATTGGGACATTTTCTAGGATCAGGGGCACTTGGATACTTGCACGTACCTTATCCAAGTCCTTCGACACCTTGGTTTTAGGTTTGCGTGACATAATATAATCGGGCAACCATGAGAAGGGGGCTACCTCTACCACATCATCATCACCTTCCTCTATAGTCTTCAAGGGTTCAAGCATAGGCTTATTCATATTTTCTCCAATAGAATGGCACAATTTGGGGGTCTTTTCTCTCAGGGACTTGCGTGTCCCAGATGTTTGCCCTTCTTTGTTTTAGATGGAACAAGGGTCTCTACAACAGGCACCTCCTACACAGTAGGGTCATCTCCGGGTCATGTGGCTGTCATTCTGATCTGAATTACGTATCCTAAACCAACTTGGTGCAATGTCTCCTCAAACACAAGATCTAATTCGGACATAGACGCAGCAAAAGAAATGACAAATAAAGAGCTCATAGAATAAACATTGCGATCCCATGAGTCATATGTATACTTGTGGCACATCCTTAACGACTACCTATGCATTAATGAGGTTCCATTACTGACAAAACGGTCCCAAATATGAAAAAATACCCTCATTAAATGCATATTGGACGTTGTTAGGACCCATGATTTGGAAGATTGGCTAAACCAAATGACAGGGTAACATCAGACCAGTATTTCGAGTCCTAGGACCTAGCCTTCCTAGACTTAGAGAGGGTTGTCTCTATTGTGCGAAGGATGTGAACTTGTTTGCTTCAGATGATTGATTTTAGGCTAGTTGTTAAGTGTAATTTGTTTGTTTGTTTTGGGTTGGGGTAAGATGAATAAGTAGGATAGGTGGAAATGAGAGGTTGTCAAATCAATAGGGCTATGGGGTCAGATGAAGTCTAGGGTGTCTAAATGATGAAGCAGAGTGTATTGTAGGGCCGATTTAGCGAGGTTAATGGATCCTTTAGGTGATGTATGAGGTGAACATTAAGTTTGGGAAAAACTAAGAGGTCTTAAACATATATAGTCTGAAAGAAATAACTCATGAGGTAGGGAAAACCATTAATCTCTATGAACAATACTCAAATTTATAAACATGTAAGATGAACATTCCGGTGATACATAGAAGCATTAGAACTCCTAACTTTAGAAATTCACCTTCAGCTTTTTGAGAAAACACATAAGATAAACAAACAACTCAATATATGGAGAGGGAACTCCTAAACAACATATATCAAACTATCAGGAACTCTGAAACAATTTGGTGAGCATGGGCAAAGGGAAAGATCGAAACAAGACCTCTTTGTCTTAACCTAATCAATCAGTATTCTATAGAAAAGCTTCACAATAAGGTTTTGAAAACTTTAAATAAGCAAGGCATACCATGAATCATATTTATAAGCTAACATACTAATCATTCATGAAACAAAGAACAAGTTTTAGTGGGCCTAAGGAGCAGTCAAGAATTCCTTAAGATGAACTCAAAGAAGAAAACTTCAAAACTATAGCAAACAGGAGGTTTGAGGTGCTTCCATGAGCATATCTCAACGCATACTTTTCTGATCTATAGCAAACAAGAAGAATGAAAAAAAATGAGGACAAGAAAACATTATCAAGTTAGAAAAACATCACCATTCACCAAGCTATGGAATCCTGCAAGAAAGCTTCTCCAACATCAAGCTACACAAGCCATTCATTCACTTCATAAAACCAATATCTTGTCCAGGCTCATAAAACCATGTATTTCTCTTAAGCACATCAAGTCCCAAATAATTACAATGAATCCTCATGTCTTATATAACAAATGAGGAGAAGAGAGCCTACTAGAGCATCTAGAAGCCTATTGGTCAAAGAGAAATATCCTAACTTGTCCTTGAGGCTTTGCAAAGCCCAAGGCACAAAAATATCTAAATAAAACATATTTTCCGACTATAAGAGGAAATAAAATTGACTTTTAGGCCTGCCATGCCTAAGAAAACTTTCCAAACGCACATTTTTTCCACTCAGTTACAAGAGCACAGCACACTGTGTGGAACTCTGAAATTCTGTCAGGAGCACAACACTAAAATAGGCCTTTTTACAGCGGTGTTTTGGAGGCCTTCCCGATGTTGGAAAAGGCTTCGTGATGGCTCGTTGGAAAGATATGGAAGTATAATTTACAGATATACCTTTAAATATTCAATATGACCTCTACAAGTTTCCCAAAAAGTGGGATAATCCAAGACTACCAGGAGCATAGCACATGCTCAAAAAAGTGGGCAGAAAGGTGAAAAAATGAGTGTTTTTGACCCTTTTGGGGGGTCAAAACAGCTCCAATTGAGTTGAAATTTGGTGAGTATACTCCTCTACTGATGGGGAATCCAAAAATTTAAACCTCTCCTCATGAATATGCCCTAAGAAAAAGCACATCACAGGGGGTACTGCGCTCCTAGGGGTCAAAATTTGGAAAAAACAAAGAGTTGTCCAAATTTCCTCAAATTTGGTAGGTAGGTGCCTCATGGGTCATTGGAGACCTGTAGAGAAAATTGGGCCAAAATACCAAGCCTATACTTGTCCTTTTCAGCTTTTGGTGACGGGCCCTCATTTTGGGCAGTTTTGAGCTTTTTCCTTGCAAAGTGATTTTTCTGTTTATAATGCTCAGTCATTCTCCTTTGCAAGCTCAAGTCTTTGTTGGCCTTCTCCAGTTTAGCCTCTAGATGTAGGTTGGATCTCTCAATCCATGCTTCTCTGTTATGCTCAATTTCCATGGAAAGGAGTTCGGTGAGAGGAAATTGTTATGCTTGGGCTGATTCTTCCTCTCTTTCCTTGGCCAATGCTTTTCTTAGACCCATGGTCCTAGGTCTCCTTCTAGTTTGACCCTCTTTATCCTCACTTTCTTCATAGGGGCCCATGTATTCCTTCAACTGCACTAGTGACCTTTGAGCCTATTTTTGATACTTGAGCTCCCTTGTTTCATAGATGGCCAGTTGCCCACTCATTTTCTTGTTCTGCATCTGTAAAAAGTGAATGAGATCCTTAGACCTCTCTAACTAAAATTCCAAGTCTTTTATCTGTGTGTTTCGGTCTTGTAGAAGAGAGTTTACTATTCTTGTCTCATTTTCATCCTCACTGTCCATGTGAATGAGTTGAAATTATTTTTCTTCTTCATGATTTTCCTCTTCCTCTTCCACTTGTTTGCCTTTGTCTTTCATTGAAGTTGAGGAGGAGTGCATGGCCCCTTGCTCTTTGGAGATAGAAAACACATGCCTCTCTCCTCTTTGATAAGTAAAGGTGAAAGGGGCAACAAGTTTTACTTGCAAAGCTTGATCACTAGTGAGCTTAGGACTATTTTTCTCCTCGTGAATGATATCTATTTGTGCATATCCCTTACCTTGTTTTTGGCTTCCCCTTTGACAAGAATCATCACTATCCTTTATGCCACCATCATTATCACATCTTTAGGACTATCCCTCTCTGCTTTTGCAATGTTAGAGGCGCTCTGATCCTTGTTGGGAACATCTTCATTTCCATGACTATCTTTTGTTAGTTGACTATTTTCCCCTTGAGAGGCTGCCTCTCCTTGGTCATCATCATTTTGCTTTTCTTCTTCTTTAAACTCTGTTTTTGTCCCATAATCTTCACCATTTTCAACATCTTCATCATCTTTTTCAAGTTCTACATTTGTAACACTAGTTTCTGCTTCATTCTCGTCACCTTATTCCATTCTATCATCACCCTCTTGGTCTTCCTTACTGCTGTTTGTTTGTTCTTCATGGTCACTGCCTTGGGTACCTTCATTGGTTGGCCCTTTGTCATCATTTTCTTGCCTATGGAAAACAACTTTAAACTTTGTTTCTTGACTGTCTTTGCCATTTTTGTCACCGTCATTTTTGTTTTGCTCATTTCTTTCATAGGCCTCCGCACTGCTGTTTTCCTTGTTATCTTCCTCTCCTTCACTATGTTCTTCATTTACATCATATGTCTCCTCCCCACTGTCTTCATATGTATTTTTGTCACTGTCATTTTCTTCATCATAAGACCCATTGTTTTGGCCTTTTTTATCATTATGAGGCTCATTAGTTTCAACTCTGTTTTCTTCCTTATCAACATAGTCATCTTTGTCATTGCCTTTGTTAATTTCTTCTTGGCTATCTCCCTGTCTACCGCCTTCCTCTTCTTCACTTTTTCTTTCATTTTCATCATCCTTTCCTTCACTATTTTCTTCTTTTTCATGAATGCTTTCTTCATGGCCATTACTGCTTTCTTCTTGGCCCTCACTGTTTTCTTCATTTTTATTATCCATTTTTCCATCTTCCTCTTCTTCACTATTTTCTTCATTTTCATCATCTTCTTCCTCACTGCTTTCTTCATTTTCTGATTTCTTAGCGGAAGGTGGATGAGGAAGGTCTATTTGAGGAAATGATTCATGGGAAGAAGATGAACCAAGTTCAGCGGAAGATGATGGAGGTATGTGAGGAGGATTTTTAGATGATGATGGCAGACTTTGCAGAGGATTGGGTTGTGGATTTGTGAAATCATCATGGGAGATGAAAACCTCCCAGGGGATGCCTTCTTGTTCTAGTTGGTGTGAGACAATCACTTTGATGAGGGAATGATGAAAAAGGCTTGACATTTGTTGGGATGGAGGCCTTTTCTGCATGATGGAAGACATTTTCTCAATACTTTTGCAAAGATAATAGGGCATGTGTAGCAGCTTGGTTTTGGTGAAGTGCATGAGGAGCCTTATGTTGTATGAATAGACTCTAGAGAACCTACCCTCACAGGTGAAGTACTTCATGATGATCCTTATCAGGAGAGCATATCTATTTAATAGATGAGAGAAGGGGAACATAGTTTTATAGTCAGCTTAACAAATTGGTTTCAAGAATGGGCGATAGTGACTCAGGTCTAGATACTTTTGTTTGAACCACCTTTCTCCTATGCAAGGCATTCCAGTGGCCCTATAGATAGCATATGGAGTCAACTCAAATTTTACCCCGGCTAGGCATGCTTCACGTTTATGAAGGTTTAGGGAAAAGAGCTTAGTCAACTGAGGGTGACTTTGGAGCTTTTGTACTTTTTCACAGAATTCATAGCAGCCCAACTCTTGAAAATATGTCAAAATAGTAGGGGAGGTTATCAACTCTTCAGTGTTTATAGGCTCAAACCTATTTGGCATCCCTCCCTTCTTTGGTTTCTTTTTAGGCCTTTGGCTTGACTCATCAATGTTAAAATTCTCCTCTTCAGACAATTTTCTTTTTACCCTTGCCTCACAATCTTTAAAAGGGATGAATTTGCTAGTGAAATGATGTGGAAAAGGATCTAAAGAAGATGATGAATTTTCCTAGCTAGGTCAAGGCATCAATGGTGTGCAGGCCAAGGGATTCTTTAAGATTTCATTGCTCTTTCCTAAACCAACTTTCAAAATTCTGAGTTGCCTTATCTCTAGGAAGACATGAATAGGGAGGAAAAGGTTGAAAATACCTCTTGAAGCGCAGCACAACAGAGAAAATGGCTTAAGAAGCTTGTGGGAAAGCTTGGGTGAGTCTGAGTTTGAATTTAAGCAAAAACTGCAAAATAGTGCTAGGAGCGCAACAACGTGGTCGGAGCACAACATTGTGGTAGGAGCGTTGCACCGTGTCAGGAGTGTAGCACCGAGGGAGTCGGGTGCCTGAACAAGTTGTCGTTCAGTGTTTGGAGCAGTGGCAGGAGTGCAACACTACTAGGTGGCTGAACGGAGTGTCGTGTAGAAAGCTGGAGTAGTGGCAGCAGCGCAGCGCTACTGGGCGGGTGTCTCGGGAAATGGAAGGAGCGCAGCACTGCCGGGTGGCTGAATGGAGTGTCATGCCCTTCTCCTGCACGGTGGGCAAAAATTCCAGGAGTGCAGTACCACTCTAAAGGCACGCAACATTCAATGGAAAAATACACAGGCGAAGGAAACAGGTGTGCAGCGCGACCCTGTAGGAGCGCAGTGCTTGAAATTTTTTGCCGAGCACTCTGTTTGAAAATTCTGAAAACCCTCACTGTGTCTGAAAAACTCCAAATGATAAAGGGAAGATGCCTTGTTGAGTTAGTTTTTAACCTTTGATAAAAATTAAAGTGAAAACACACTTTAATAAGGTTTGTTTCCCTTTCTAATTCTCTCACTATCTTTTTTACTTTGTGGTCTTGCGGGTGGCATATTTAAAACATTGCTCCTCTTTCTAACTGCCAGGGACCTCTTAAGGCTCTTTTAAGTTTGACAACCTCCTTGAAAACACCAAGCCTATGCCTCTCATCCCTTTTTGGAGAAAGAACTTGTTTTAGACTTTTATAACCTATACACAGCAAATTTGTCATTTTGCCAATTCTTCCCTTTATCATTGTCTCCTTTGAACTTGGACAGCTTATTTTATCAACAGTGAAATTGTGCTAATCACAATTACTTCCTAGGGAAATTTTAACTCATGTTTTCCCTCTTTGATGATTTGAATCTACTTCTGACTGTTGTTTTGAGAAATCAGACCTTTAACTGGTAATTTTCATCCTTTTGCTAATACAATACATCCTATGTCCTTCTCTGTTACAGTGGAGTTAATGCCCTTGTTTTCCAAACCCTAGAAAGGTATTTTGAGAACCTTTTAAGCTGTCTCCTATGATGAAGGAGGCTTTATTTGTCATTATGTGACTATCTTTGTCCATTTTTCCAAACTCCTAGGTGTTGGGGCTGCTTAGGGAAAAGGTAGATAGTGTTGTCTCCTAAGTTCTCAGAAACCTCTCAAAGCTCATTAATTTCTCCTGAAGTCCTTCCCTGTGCACTTGAAGGAGTAGAGGAGGCCTTTTCCCTTGTAACCCTAGTTTTGCTCTATTTTCTTCATCAAAACAGTAATACATCTTGATTCCTATTGAACACATACCTACTGCTTCCCTCTTGCAATGAATAGTCCTCTTATGATGATCCTTTTCTTTTACCTTACCTTATGGCTCTGATGGCTTTTTGGTCTTCTTTGCAGGAATGAAGCAAATGGAAACTATCCCTCTACCAGATTCATGCTTGAGGCCAAACTACTTTTTAATGATCTTTTGATTGATGTACAGTGTTTCTTATGTGCCATTGTTTTTTAGGACCTGCATAGACCTTTTGATGGGCAACACTTCATAATAATCTATCATGAGATCCTGGTCTTCCTTGTAATTTTAAGCCTGTTTGTGTCTTACTACTAGCTGTGGATACCTTTATAAGTTTTTTATAGGCCTCCTTCTTTGACTGTGTTCTGCTATTTGATCATTTACAAAATATTCCTGCAGAAATGCTTGTCCATGGTAAATTTCTACTTTGCAAGCTTACTGCTTGACGAAGAAGATACCTTTAGAGGTATTTGATGTTCTTTGACCAATGATATGGCCTCATCCTTGTGTTCACTTGATTTCACGTTTGAATACCTGTGGAAATATCAAATTTAGAAACATGATAGTGCATAACCTAGGTGACCCTATTTGACTTTTTGTAATGTCCTTGGAATAGGTTTTTGACTGAAAAATTGAAACAGATTTTGGATGAGGAGACATGGTTTTTGACACTCTATTATGCACTACCATCCTAGACAACCAGAAGACCTTTTTTTTACTTCAAAGAGCTTTTGGACAGGGAGTTTTGACAACACCATTGTTTGAGGCACTTGGTGAGCAAGGAGGAAAATTTGGCTTACTTGGTGAAACAAGGTGTGAAAGTAGAGGGCTTAGGAGAACATAGACAGAGTGTTATAGGTAGAGGTGGAAAGCATAGTGAGAATGTGGGACATTAGTTTAGGATTTGATCTTATCTGGGTGATAGAATGGCCGTGCTTTGACAAGGAAGTGGGATAATGAAAAATTTTCTCTTTGAGGGGATTTCCAGAACTCACATGATTCTTGAATTCTGTTTCTAGAAATCTTGGACAAAGCATTTAGTCATCTAAATAGGTGAAAATTACTAATGAATAATAGGAGTGACTTCACATTTTGGAGCCGGAAAATTTTTGGTTTTACCAGGAGGACCCACAACCCCTCCTCCTGAATCCCATGACCAAAACCCTCATGCACAGAACCTTTCAGACCTGTGCCTGAATGAGGATCCAAAACAGGGTCCACCTGGATAGAAAAGACTTGTGGACCCAATCTCATCACCAAAATGTCTATAGGGTTAATGAAACCCAATGGAAAAAGGCCCCACCACACAAGCCAAACTTCTCAAACGCTTGGGAAATATAAAAGAGGAAGACGCTCCACCCATCGCAGGAAGTGGAAAAGGAACACATGAAAGACCCTAGAGAAAGACCTGGTAAGGTCGAACAAGCCCTCATTTGAAAAAGTTGAAATCAAGGGAGAAAACTACCTACCGATGTCGATTGAGAAAACTCCATTGAGGATGGAAATAAACATGGATGAGTAGTAATTGGCAAGAAACCCTGACATGTGGCAAAAGATTTGAGATGTTTCGGAACCACGCGACAAGGGTTCCATGCAAACCCATTGGTCGAGTTTGAATTCACACATGAAAAACCATAGGTATATGAGAATAATCTGCCAGTAGAATCCACTGCTCATTTGTGACAAAGATGGAACCCCCATTGGGGCTCATAGAGTTGTAATCAACCCCATCCACATATGCATTGTTGGGTCACTCCACACCATCCAACTCAACAACCCACTAATAGATGTAGCCCCAAGAACCTAGAAAAAACTCGAAACACAAATATAAAACCCCAGAAGAAACCACAACCAAGTAAATCCCTGACCGATCATGTGAGGCTGCGTTTGCAAATGGGAATAACAATAACACCTTTTGAAAACCAAGGAAAATAATGCCTAGAACCACACTGAATGATGAGAGAAATGCGACCACCCATGGCTAACCAGAAGGAAAGCATACCCTTCCATGAAAACCCTAACAAAACACATCACCCATGCTCCTCCACCACTCCTCTCACTTTTATATATATATATATATAATTTATTTTTTAAAATTAAAATAATATTTTATATTAGAAAAATATTTTATCCCATATTATATATATAGTGTTATATCCTAATATTTAAAAAATATATCTATTTTTTTAATTTTTTTTTCATAATAATATTATATAAAAGAATATTATTCTTCTCATTTTTTCATATAACATTTTAGTTAATGTCAATATAATATTTTTGTATTATCATTTTTAAATTGATTTTTAATAATAATTTTTTATTTTCAATTATTTTAATAAAATTTTCAAAATAATATAAAAATATTTGTGCAAAATTTTCATTTGAAGGATATAATTTTTAAACTTTTAACAATTCGAAAACATAAAATATTTACATAACCTTTTTAAACACAAACGAGTAGTGATTATATTAAATTTGCGCTAGGTCGCAACAAATACACAGAGAATTCATTACACTGCATTTTTTTCATGGGATCCTTCATTGAGGCACTGACCCACAAAATAAAAAAATTATGATAGAAAGAGACTATAGTAGAAAGCTGACATGAATTGATCTTACAAAATTGTGCTAACAAAAGGATGTATTTGCAAAATTAACCCATTAGAAAAGGAAGAAGCCTCCCCTGAAGGCATATTTAGATCTAATTTCACAATTCCAGTGTGGGGGCTTGAAGCAATATTGGTGATGTCCTAGTTATTTGGAACTTGGGGTGTGTGCTTCAGGTCCTTTATCTCAGCGTTGTAGATTATCCAACTCTTCATCCTGATGGGGAAGCTTATCCTTAAGTGACTGAATTTCTTTGAGTGAGGAAGATAAGAAAATTTGGCTGCTGATGAAATTGTCATTTGATGTTAAAATTCTCCATCTCTGAGGGCCTCAATTTACTTGCTACATGCGTTACAAACCCTGTTGCCTCTAGTGATAGTTGAGTTGTTGTTAATAGTTTACATTTTTGATAGTGCAGTGGGGGGGAGGGGGAGGGGGGCGGGGGGATGAGCAGGTGATTGAAGAATCTGGGATTTGGATATACAAGCAGGAGATGTAAGAGGTGTCACAGGGGTTACAGGAGTCACCAACGATGATCAATAAAATGTCGTGGATATTCCATTCGACAGTTCGTCACAATAGATCTGATAAAATATACTAAAACAAATCCAAGATCTACACTATTACAATTTTATTTTCTTTAGATTTATAAATATGTAGATTACTATTAATAGCATATGGATGAGAATTAAAATTATGTAGTAAATAGAGAGCATTGCAAAATAAAATCACACACATTTGACACAAGCTATGACCTGGAAAACCCTTTCGAGAGAAAAACCCAGTTGGAAGGTGAGGTCGCTTTGCTCTCTTTGTTTGAATAGAAAATGAATGTGGAATCATACATGGGGTGACATAATTGTTGAGGGGGGTGAAAAAGACACCGACGGGTACATATTTCGCACACCAAACACTGGCAAGGGGGGTAACAATTGGGAAAATTGAGCAAACCCAAGGAAGGGAGAATTCCCCGTGAATGGTTATCAATAACCAGAGGTAGCTAAAAGCAAGGAAAGTGGAGGATTTCACCTTAATGGACAACAACGATCGAATACTAACATAGCTTAGGTAATTAATTCTAAATAGAGAAAATTGGCCATTGCTGTCGATGTCCAAACTTATGAGGCAACCACGTACAACTACCAATTCCCCCCACAAATTGAGCACATAGAAGAGATTTACTCAAATTGACCAAACTATAGGAATGAAGAAGCTAATTTCTTATCCCACTAATACTGAAAGAATGAGCATTCATAAGCAACCCGTTACAAAGCCCCTCGTCACCTGGAGTAGTGAATACATCAACAATTTCATAATGAATGTGCACAATTTTCGTATGGGAGTGATTGGAAAAATGCACCCATAGAGATTTCACCCAAGCATAATTGTAAGAGAGCCAGATATAGGTATTGAATTTAAAACAAAAGTGACTGTCCTCTCACTCAAACACTGTCAAATTTCCATTAAAACCCATGATGCTTAGCTTCTCAAGATGCATTAGAGAGTGAGGTGTTGGTTCTGTATGAGGCAAGAAAATCCATTTGAACGTCGAGAATGGAGTGTGAAAATTTAAGGAGGCCTCCCATGCATGGATCAATTGCTTGAATGCAGTCACACAACCAAACAATATGACCCTTTGCAAATAATTTCCTAGCCTTATATTTCCCCTTATTATGCCACCAAGAGAGTGGTGCGGTGAGGTTATATTAGGCTTGATTAAAATCATTAATGAAGCTTAAGGTATAATTTTCCAACCCTTGGTGCCATTTATTTTAGTCTAACCCACATTCAGGATGAAGGATAGATTAGCTTGATGATATACTTCTGTATTTTGGCCTTCGAGGATATGAAAGAAACTCTTTGGTTCTTTGGAGAAAGAGCTTGAAGTGATTCTATTTAGGAGAGGATCCATTGTTTAGATGCTTATTGCATAATAATCAGACAATATCCCAAGATTATTGGCTCGAGGATTCCCATATCATGAGCCAAAATTATGCCTAATAGTAGATCATATATTTATGCTTGATTATTCATCTTCCTGCCCAACCCCCAGGGGTAATTGATGACAATTTTTCCTTCGAGATTGATGATAACCTCTCCCCCTCCTACCACCCCAAAAAGTATTTACATAGTTAATTTTATATCACATTTCTTATTTTTTCTTCATAATAATATAAATAATCTCAATATTTTATAAACATTTTAAAACTATGTTTTAATATATATATATATATATATATATATATATATATATATATATATATATATATATATATATATATATATATATATATATATATATATATATATATATATATATATATATATATTGAATTTATAGGAATATTTTTTTTCTCAAATAAAACATTGATAAACCAAATGAATAAATAGAATTAAACTTTTATGTGGTCTTGGGAAAAGATCAAACAAAGGTAGAAGCTTGTACCCTGGATTGACCCTAACAACCAAGCAATGTAATCAATGTTTAACCATCTTGGGAGATTCCTAAATAGTCCTTCAAAGTTAAGGGCAAAGACATCACTCTCAAAAGAGATTCCATGGAAGGCCATAATAAAAAAAGGTAAAGGGGCTATTATCAAGGATTGAAAAATATGAAATCTATTAGAATCCTCACTGAGCACAATCAAAATCAGCAGATTTGTTGGCCAATGAAGGTACTAGGTTACCTCTTGGCATATATATATATATATATATATATATATATGAATTGGTAACTCATTGGATTAATCAGGCGAGGCCCAAGATCAAACCTAACACCACGAGTGGGGACTGCCACTATAACACCATGAGTATATCCAAAAAAGCGTAAGCCAAATATACCATGAATTTATGACTTGGAAAGAGCTAAGACTCCACAAGTGTGGGGGAACCTACTCCTGAGCTTGTCACAACGGGACAAAGACATCTCCTTGTGTGATTTGAAATTGGGTGGAGGAGATAATATTCCATTGTACCTAACAAACCATGGTTGCCAAACCATTCATTCATCCCACAAGGATACTACCTCTCTTGACATATTAAAAATACAACACTCAAGAAAATGATGTACAATCCCATGAAATCTAAGTTTAATTCAGAGGGTCTAAATGGCAGCCTCTCCCCCATCATATGGATGCAAGCCCCTCTTAAAAAAATATGGTCTTGGACTTTGTCTTCCTTCATATAACTTGACACACATACAACATACTTGGTTTGATATGACATGGCATGGAGTTTTGACATGGTGGCACACCCAAAAAAATCTGATGTACCTGGTGACTCGTGTGGAGGTTGATAAATTTCCACGAAGATGCTCGCTATTCTGTGAAAAAAAAGAGAACAAACTTTTTGGCAATGCTTTGCTTTGGCTATCTTTTGGTGGTGTAGAGAAGAGAAATGGCTTGAAGGAAAGGCCAACAACTTGCAAGTTCTTCATCACACTTCAATTGTATTTTCAAGGTATGCTCAGTCCCTCATTGTCTCATATAAAAGTAGTGGAGCCCATTTTTCAATTCATTAGTGGTAGTCATGTAGCTAAAAATCTGGGTCTAGTGGCACCCTTTGTGGTTAGTCACCCAGATGGGTCTCATTTCAAAACTCTCCCTAGTAGGGGAAATATGTTAATTCCTCCAATTGGCAATGTTCATAAGTTTGTGAGCCTTTAGATTATGGAAGACATCACTCTCAAAAGACATTCACTTGAAGGCCAGTAATAAAAAAGGTAAAGGGGCTATTATCAAGGATTGAAAAATATGAAATCTATCGTAATCTCACTGGAGCACAATCAAATAATGCATCTCGTTAGCCAATGAAGGTACTCAGTGTTACCTCTGGCACACACACACACACACACACACACACACACACACACACACACACACACACACACACACACACACACACACACACACACACACACACACACATATATATATATATGAATTGGTAACTCATTGGAGTAATCTATACGAGGCCCAAGATCGAAACCTTACACCAAGAGTGGGCCAACGCCACTATAACACCATGAGTATATCCAAAAAATGCATAAGCCAAATATACCATGAATTTATGACTTGGAAAAGAGATAAGACTCCGCAAGTGTGGGGGAGCCTACTCCTTGAGCTTATCATAGCAACGGACAAAGACATCTCCTTATGTGATTTGAAACTGGGTGGAGGAGGTAATATTCCATTGTACCTAACATCCCATGGTGCCAACCATTCATTCATCCCACAAGGATACTACCTCTTGACATATTAAAAAGACAACACTCAAGAAAATGATGTGCAATCCCATGAAATCTAAGTTTAATTCAAAGGGTCCAAATGGTAGCCTCTCCCCATCATATGCATGCAAGCCCCCTCTTAAAAAAATATGGTCTTGGACTTTGTCCCTCCCTTCATATAATTTGACACATATATAACATAATTGGTTCGATTTGCTTAGGGTGGAAGTGCATCGACATGACTGGGAGTTTTGACATGGTGGCACACCCAAAAAAATATATATATAGCAAACATCGTGTGGAGGTTGACAATTTCCACGAAGATGATTGCTAGTCCGTTAAAAAAAAGAGAAATAAGCTTTTTTGGGAAATGCTTTGATTTGGCTATCCTTTCATGGTGTAAAGAAGTTCTATGGCTCGAAGGAAAGGTCATTAACTTGCAAGTTCTTCATCACACTTCAATTGTATTTTCAAGGTATGCTCAATCCCTCATTGTCTCATAAAAAATAGTGGAGCCCATTTTCAACTCATTAGTGGTAAATGGGGTAGCTAAAAATCTGCTTTTGTAGTGGCACTTTGTGTCAAGGGCCACCTGGATGGGTCCCATTTCAAAACTCTTCCCAAGTAGGGGAAATATGTCAGGGTCTCCTCCAATTGACAATGTTCGCAAGTTTGTGAGCCTTTAGATTATTAGGTGGGGCCCTCGTCGGGTGTTGGTGGCACAACATTGTTGTAACCGTCCTCATAACGTCGTCCGTTTGCATCATGCCATTGTGGTTTGGGGCCGTGGGATATTTTAAACTTGATTTTTTTTATGTTGGGAAGTTCTCCATTCTACGTTGTCAAGCGGGCGAAGATTACAAGAGGATTGACTACTTGGTCCAAATGGTTAGTTCAAAAAATAAGAAATCAAGCTTCTCTAGGAAAAAGTAAACCAATTGTAGGAAGAATTTCTCATTCCCAGCAATTGAATTGTAACTGATCACTGCTCTCAAGCATCACAACAATCGTGGACATCTTAGTTGAGAAAATGCACATCATCAACAAAAATGAGGATGAGATGGTCTTCTTTGCATCAACAAATTTAAAAACCTCCAATCAACATTGGATTGAGGAGTAACAAAACCAACCCTATCTAGTAGGATTAACCTATAGTAGCTCAACTATTCCTAGACATGGATGCCATTGAACTCAACTCACCGGGAAAGAACTCAAGAAATGAGGTGGTCCCTATAATTAGACTTTTTTACATGTTTCTCTATAAATGTTGTTTAATTTTACAAGTTTTTTTTAACATGTAAAGTGAAAGTAGATATATGGGAAAAAAAATCAAAATTTTGGGGAAAAGGGTTTTGGAAGACATCAATATCTCATAAGTTCTATCTGATTCTAGCTCAAAATTTGTTTAACCCTATAGATATAACAACTACATCTCTTATACAAATTTAAAATAATAGAAAAACTACTCTAGTTCATGTTAAAAAAATATAAAAATATCATTTAATCATCCCAAAATGGTAGGGTATTACTATATATATATAAATTGAAAAGTCATAGATTCAAATGTAAAAAGAATAAAATATTATACCTCTTTATTTTATATATTAAT
This sequence comes from Pinus albicaulis, assembly GCA_034641835.2. NCBI lineage: Eukaryota > Viridiplantae > Streptophyta > Pinopsida > Pinales > Pinaceae > Pinus > Pinus albicaulis. Next base: position 1,033,053,323 of record CM076575.1, on the reverse strand, counting down.
ATATTTTATAAACTTTTTTAAAAAAATTGCATTTTTAAATGTTTATATTTTTAAATATTCATTTTTATTAATATATACATACTCTATCCCCAAGGGGGTGCCCAGGGAGTGGGCGTTCCCCCCGCCTTGATATGATGTCAACTCACACGAAGGAGTGGTTGAAACTTCAACTATACTTTGCATTGCGTAGCACTCCCAGTCACTTCATCGATCATGGCATGAAGTCATCATAAGGTTAAACACCATTTGAATATTGTAGGCGATATATGGAAGTACAAGAGGACTCAAAAGGAAAATTCTATAGAGTAGAGCTAGAGTTAAAAATTGATAGTATAGACCACAAGCTTACCATTCTAGCCAAGGGATCAACCAACATCTCCTTCCCTGAGGGTGGTGACCACCATGACAAATGTTTGGAGATTTTGCCCAATAATTGTTATGATTTATTTGTTTCTTGCTTGCAACACTAATAGTATTTTTTGTTTTTCTCATGTCCATGTATGTCAAGATTTAGTACAATTGGATTATTTTGTAAATTTCTATTTACAAGATACTCGTTAAACTAGGACTTAGCAATCTCAAGATTTTGAACTTATGTTATCGGTCTAATTTTATCTGCATACGAGTAACAACAAATTTTATGTCTATGTAATCCTCATTTAAAGTAATTAAACTTACAAAATTCTCATACGAAAGATACTCAAATAGTGATAAACCCAACTAATAATCAAAGCTAAGCTTATTATGGTAACCTTTGATAACCTTGTACTAAATTATAGTGATATCAAATCCTAGGAGATATGTTTTTCCCTAAAGTTTGATCCCTAGTAAAGATTTGTATTTAATTAAAATATGCAATGAACTTATGTGTATGTATATAAATAAATATAAAATATACTTGAATTTTGTAGCTCGCCATGTTTTATCAAAAAAATTCATTCTAACACATTAACATAGTTGACAAGCCTCAACGTCCTATGTTGCCATGCTGAGGTCAAAACTTCAGAACTATTTGTACGAATATTATAGATCAGAGTAGACGTGTTGTAGAATCTGGTGAGCATCTCAACTTGCTATATTTCGAAAGAGTGTTATAGCTAAATAATTATTCATATTTGGCTCAATCTAGGAGCTGTATAACTCTTCGTAGTCATCCCACAACTGTGGGGTATAACTCATGTTTTTTGATTACGTCCCTCAAAAGATGTTGGTTTTAGCTTTCATCCATGTGGTAATAATATTTATCCCAACAACATTATGGTTATAAATCATGCCACATGTTTGCTCATTTATTCTAATCGCGGTCTGTTCACTGTAACTAGCTTTTAACACGGCAAGCTGGTAAGTCAACTTCAATATATGGCGGGTGTATGGCTTGTGAGTCAACCCACTGGTTGGACCTATAGCATGGTTACAACTTATTGTTATCACATGGCGGTCATGTGCTCTTTATGATGGCACTGTCAAATTAATTAGGGAGATCCAACAAGGTGAATTGAAGTTGGGTTTTTTGGAATATCTATCTACACTTATTGCTTTCGTTTCATTTCATTTGGTTTTATCACTCGACGCTCTAGTCTATGGCTGAAGAACTCTGGCATTCGACCATCACTTCCATACCTTCGTGACCCTCTAGCCTCTTTGCATGTTATTCACTCTAGCATAACATGTCACGTAGAATGAGGTTTGGACGTCGAAGCAATGCCATCGGAATTGGGTTCGGACACCGAATTCTATGGGAACTTTGGTAAGTTTCTTATTATGGGTTTTTCTTCAATTTTTTGTTATGAGTTTGGTGATCGTTGTTTAACTTTCTGCCATGACCACTTTGGCAAGATTTGATAAAACAACGACAACTTTCCAACCATCAAGAGTTTTTGGGACAATAGCTTTCGGCCCTTTTTCCTTTTTTTGGCCCATATTTCTCTTGGTCAAGGTGGCTACTCCTACCCCCTGCACAGGTAACGAAATCGTGCACCACTCCTTGGTTCTATGGTTTAAATTTCATGGCTGTGTATCATTTTCCTCTTCCCCTTCTCCCAATTCTTGTTCCTTGTGTATCAAAGTCTTCCTTGTCCACCAGAATCCAGGTTCAAGTAATATTTGACACTAAATTTATTGTTTTGAGTGTTGCGGGTCAAACATAGTTTGCATTTATAGCTGCCGAGATGATTGGTGCGCATGAAATAGGGATCCTTGGCAAGATCAATGGTCTCCAAGGTGAGGCGCTCTAAGGCGTTCTCTTTTGTCAATAACCTCATTCTGTGCAGAAGCTGCTCCTTTACTTCCCGGATTCAAACCCCACTCTCTCTGTCCATTGTTGCCGCTAAATTCAATCCAATATTCTCAACTATTCAAACACAACATCTGCTTCGCCCAGCCTTTCGTGGAGCGGTTTGGATAGGTCAGAGCCACGAAAGTATACGTTTCTGCAGGAAACTGAAACAATAGCAGGCGTTTGAAAATACGGTTCCTGCAAATACTTCTGAAGTGTTAGTGTTTCCACTCACCGAAGTCTCAATCATGTCAACTCATGTTTAATTAGAATTCATTACCTAGATACTCTTTGTGTGAAAGGAGGCCTGCATTTGAAGCATTAGTGGTGAAACATTTTATGTATTATTATAATAGTCCCGCCGAGGGAGAGAGAATGAGTGGAATAAGAAAGAGAATGAGTGCATATAGGTGAAAAATAAATGGAATGTGGTCATAAAACTTTGAAAATTGAAATGTCTTTAGAGATTGTTGTCGGAGACAAAGTTGAAGTCATTTTTTTAGTGGAGTGTTGAGACTCTAAAGTCACTTGTAATGTAAGTGAGTAAAGAGTCAAATTAAATCAAGTCCAAAGTCAAGGTCAAGCTAGAATTATTGATTGTAATTGGGTACATGATCGGTGGATCCCGACACCTAAACTCGTCATTAAGAAAAAATTATCGGGAGTTGAGTTCTTAACGGAAAATAAGAAGTTATTAATTTGGGTGCATTTTTCGGTAGTATCCGACACCCCTCATCCTATTGAAGCAAAAATCAAGTGAGCGTGAAAGCAAAACGAGCAAGATGAGTAACCAAGCAAGCGAGTGTGTTAAAGACCAAAATGGGTAAAGGAGGAAAACATCTTCAAAAGTGCGAGCTAGAAATTTAAGAATTGAAAGAGTGTAATGATGATTTTCACTGAAAAAAATCATGTTAAGCAAGGTTGTAATTGATGGCAATAGGATTCTAGATGATGCATGAATGACCATGCTTAAGATGATCATTTGACAATGAAGGACTCATAAAGAAGCCTACACTCTGCACCTACACTCCATTTATGCTCCCTATAAAAGACTAGTCACAATAAAAAGCTTTTTTCCACCATCTTAGAGCCAGTTCTTTCACAATGAGCTTTACACCATGCGAAAGGGGATTGTTTCCTCTTTCCAACAAGCCCTCACATGCCTCCAAATTCCCGATGGTTAGGGGAGAAATTGAATTTTTAATTCAAGAGGTATATATATATATATATTGAGCCGACCTCACCCTACCTACTCATGTCGAAATTTAACTAACACACCTCTACGTTTGACATATATCTATTTATATGGTGTATAGCCCTTAATCTCGACATCAACTCGGTGAAGGTCAATCAGGAAGTATAACGTAGCAAGGAAGTTCACAACTCGTGAAATGAGGAAGGTGATGAGGTATTATTTTAAGGGTTAATATTGTCTGTTTGATACCTCACACTGTGTGATGAAGAAGGGCTCGGAGAACATTTAAAGACGAGAGATATACTTCACACGGATCACGTTTGCAACTTTGGGACATAGATATACCTCCTGCCCGGATCATGTTTATAACTTGAGGCTTGTCGGTATTTGTAAAAATTTCAGGCTTGTGGTGAGCGTAAATTTTGGGCGCTGTGGTATTTATTATTATAGCCAGTTACTCCATAGACCTATGCAATCTTACCATGCGATACCTATTGTCGCTCAAAACGAGTGGGTGCGGTCTCAGCATGTTGCTTCGGACTGCGGTAGCTCATTGTGATCAGTCTTGTAGCTCGGACTTTGTTGAAAAAAATTGAACAATAAAACAATCATCTTTTAGGCTCGAAAATCATAGTATTACAACTAGACAATCAATTTTTTTTGAAATACGTGATTTGTGGACCTTGACTCGGACATAGGTCGTATTTGTTTTAAGGAACCGGACCATTGAACAATCACTTGAATAGTTTGGAACTCGGATCTAAGACACTCGGTGGGCGCACCGGTACGTAAGAGTGTTTACACTTCTAGGACTCTGCATTGCGGCCTCGAAATTATGTGATGAATAAGAAGATTTGGATGTGAGGACATTGATGAACTTGATGGCATAACTATGAACGGTGAAGTAATAATCGGTGAGCAATGAGGCATTAAGTGTTGTGAAGCTATAGGACATGTGAAGCGTTGAACAATGCAAAATCTTGTGAAGATCTTCAAGTAACCAAGTAAGTACATTACTCATTTTATCAAGAATAAAAGGATTGGTGTCCTAGTTGTTGGTGCTCCTAAACACAAGGTTGGTGCCTTGAAGAAGATAGGGTCGAAGCCCTAGAGGTTGGAGCCTCATCAAAGTAAAAGTTGGTGCCTAGCAACAGGTTGGTGCCTGATTCATTGAGGGGTCGGTGCCCTCACACATCTATTGTACTCAATTATTTGAAAAAGGATTGAAGTTCTTATTAATCCTTAATAATATTATATTATACACCTCTCTATCTTTAATTGTGAAGAATCTAATTGGCAAAAATTAACAATTGAAAAGAAATACTGATTCACCCCCCTCTCAGTATTTCCAACAATTGGTATCAGAGCTAGCTTCTTCATTATCAGCCTAACAGCTAGAAGAAGGATTCTTAGGCACAATGAAGAACATAGAAGCAACAGGGAAGCTGCCTATCTTTGATGGAACAAATTTTGGTTTTTGGAAAAAAAGGATGTCCTACTATCTAATGTCTCTTGGTCCCGAAGTATGGCACTCTTTTTGGATGGGTACAAAGCTCCCTCCGGTCTTGCAACTGATCCAGACGAAAGAAAGCCTACATTGCTAATGCCAAAGCTTTAAATTCCATCACTAGTGGAATTACCGATTCCGAATTCATGAAAGTCATGAATTGTGACTCAGCCAAAGAAGTATGGATAAGCTAGTTTCCCTATATGATGGGGACTCCAAAGTTAAGAAGGCAAAGCTTCAAACCTATAGAAGACAATTCGAGAGTCTGAAAATGGATGATGAAGAAGATATTGCATCATACTTCCTCCGATTAGGTTAAGTGGTTAACTCTCTTAAAGGGCTAGGAGAAAATATTGAAGAAAGCACTATTGTTCAAAAAATCCTAAGATCGCTTCCCGACAAATTTGACTCCAAAGTAAGTGCCATAGAAGAAATGAAGGACCTAGATACTCTCAAGATGGATGAACTTCATGGAATTTTCATTGCCTATGAGATGAGGAAAGGAAGTCCAAATTTCAAAGAAGCAGCATTAAAAGCCTCAAAATCAACAAAAAAAAGAAACGATGGAATTGCAGCAGCGATGAATCTGATACTAAAACCGAATTAGCTCAATTTGTACGAAGACTTAAGAAGGGATCTAAGCTAAAAGGTAAGTACCCTCTTATTTGTTTCAAATGTGGAAGAATAGGTCATTACGCTCCAAAATGTCCTCATAAACATGATAGTGATGATGAAGAGGACTCTAAAAGGATGATGTACAAAAAGAAAGGGTTTAATAAGAAGAACTTCTTCTCCAAACAAGATGAGTCTGATGAAGATGAATTTGTAGTCATCAAAAAGAAATCAACTAGAAATATGCGTCATCACAAAGAAAGTGATGATGAATCAGATGAGGAAAGTAACTATGTTGGAAGCAAAGAAACGTTATTCATGGCATTTGCTAATGATGATGTTTCAAAACTAGAAGATGAAGGAAACATGGATAGATTGCTAATGACTGCCATTGAAGAAAATGAGAATCTACAAAAGAAGATAATTTCTCTCAAAATAGAAAAAGAGGAAGAAAAAAGAAGGGAAGACTTCTTGAACAATAAGCTAAAAGAGAAGGATGATATCTGTGAAAAATGTGAAGCTGAAATAATATCTCTAAGAAAGGAATTAGAGCAAGTCAAAAGGAGTTGGCAAAGCTCTCTAGCACTTGATAACATTCTTAATACTCAAAAACCTCAACATGACAAATCTGGAATTGGTTTCAAAGGAGAACCATCAAGCACAAAGAATAATGCAAGGAGTTATGCCGACATACTCTCTTGCCATCCAAAAGAAGAAAAGTCATCTCGTCAGAAACAAAGCCCCATCTCAAAACCAAGAATTGAAGAAAGAGCAACTCCAAGGAAGAATGTTGGTTCAAGCTATGGCTATTACAACAAGTACCAAACTATTTTTCTGGGGTATTGTTACTATTGTAAAAACTTTGGGCATCAAGCTAAGCATTGCAAGGCTCAAAAGAATGAAGCACCAAGATTGAAAGATCAAACAAACCAACTACATGGTCCTAAAGAGCAAGGACAAATAAAAACTTACAATTCCTTTGATCCTTTGGCTAAGTTTGATCCATCTTGCTCATTATGTAATAATTATGATCATAATGAACAAAATTTCCCTCTCAAAAGGGAGGAAGCTAAAATCGTAAATCTCACAACTGATAAATGTGGCCTAGCTCTATGTGCTCATAGTGAAGAAAATCATTGGTTTGTGGATAGTGGATGCTCAAGACATATAAACAGGTGACCAAAAGAAGTTTATCTCATTGAACAAGAAAAAAGGAAATGTATCCTTTGGAAATGGATCAGCTAAAATCACTAGAAAAGGAACTGCTACCCTTGTCAATGGATAAGGAAAGGCTCAAAATACCTTGCTGGTAGAAGGGCTCAAACATAATCTCTTAAGTGTTAGCCAAATTGTGACCAAGGACATAATGTTGTCTTCAGTACTAAAAATTGTGAAATAAGAGACTCATCCTCAGGAGAACTTGTGGCGAAAGGAGTAAGAACGCAAAATAATGTTTACATTCTCAGTAAAATCCAAGGAGATAAATGTTACATAGGTCAAACAGATGAAAGTTGGTTATGGCACAAGCGATTGGAGCATACAAGTTTTGATAACCTGGTCAACATCATCAAAATTAATGCAGTAAGGGACATTCCAAAAATGTGCAAGCCAAATCAAGTTGTACGTGGCCCATGTCAACATGGAAAGCAAACTAGAACTAGCCACAAAACTAAGGAGTTCTCAACATCAAAACATCTGGAAATCATTCATGCAGATTTATGTGGGCCAACTAGAACTCCAGCTCTGGTGAAAGGTACTTTGCTCTATTTGTTGATGACTATACTAGAATGATGTGGATATATTTCATAAAATATAAATCCGAAGCATTTGAACGTTTTAAGAATCTTAAAGCTCTCATTGAAAATGAGAAAGACTCTAAGACTAAATGTCTTAGAACGGATAGAGGAGGAGAATTCACCTCAAAAGAATTTGATGAATTTTGTAAAGAGCATGGAATCGAAAGAGAACTCTTTGCTACTAGAACACCCAAGCAATATGGAGTAGTTGAAAGACGGAACCGGACCGTTCAAGAAATGGCAAGGACAATGCTACTAGCAGCTGATTTGCAACCAAAATTTTGGAGAGAAGCAGTTGGGACAGCAGTTTATACCTTAAATCGAACTCAACTAAGACCAAACAATGAAAAAACTCCTTATGAATTATGGAAAGGAAGACCTTCTTCAGTAAGATATTTCAGGATTTTTGGAAGCAAATGCTTCATAAAAATAAACGATGACTCACCAGGAAAATTTGATTCTAGGGTTGACGAAGGAATATTTCTTGGATACTCCACAAGAAGCAAAGCTTACAAATGTTACAACAATCGTCTATGGAGAATAGTGGAAAGCATTGATGTGAAGATTGATGAAGGCCTTCTAGAAAAGAGAATTGAAGATCATGAAGATGAGCCTTTCCTTGAACAAAGTGAAGAAGAAGAACCTAAAAAAGAAGAGGAGAATGGAGAACCTCAAAGTGAACCTTTACAAACTCCTTCTAAGAACAAATTTATTCAAAAACATCATCCGGAAGAACAGGTTATCGGAAATATAGATGAAGGAATTCAAACTCGAAGAAGGATGACAAACACTCCAAGAAAAGATGATGTTCTATTATCTTTAATAGAACCTGAAAAATTTTCTCAAGCAAGTAAAGATCCTTATTGGATAAAGGCCATGGAAGAAGAAATGTCTCAAATCGAAAAGAATGAGACTTGGGAGCTGGTACCTCGCCCAAAAGATAAAAATATAATTGGAACAAAATGGGTATTCAAAAACAACATGAACGAAGATGGACAAATCATCAGAAATAAAGCCAGACTTGTCTGCAAAGGATACTCACAAATTGAAGGAATTGACTTCGAAGAAACCTTTGCACCAATAGCTCGATTGGAAGCCATAAGAATGTTTTTGGCATTTACTTGCTCAAAAGGATTCAAGGTTTATCAAATGGATGTAAAATCAACATTCCTGAATGGAGATCTCAAGGAAGAAGTTTACATGGAGCAACCAGAAGGATTTGATCTTGTTGATGGAAAAGACTTTGTATGCAAACTGAAAAAAGCCTTGTATGGATTAAAACAAGCCCCTAGAGCATGGTATGCAAAGTTGGATCACTATCTACAACAAGAAGGTTTCAAAAAGGGAGTAGCAGGTAGCAATCTCTACATGAAGATGGACAAGGAAAAACTTCTAATCACTCTTGTATACGTTGATGATCTAATATTTGCTTGCAATGATGAAGAAATCAGCCATGAATTTGCTCTAAATATGTCCAAAAGATTTGAGATGTCAATGATTGGTGAGTTGTCTTACTTTCTTGGGCTACAAATATCTCAAACCTTTGCAGGCATGTTTATATCTCAAGCAAAATATCTTAAAGACATGCTCAAAAGATATGGGATGGAAGATTGTGCACCTATGAGCACACCGATGACCACAAATTGTAAATTAAGTAAAGATGATGATACCCCTCTTATAGATGCGACTCTTTATAGGTCAATAATTGGAGCTTTCCTATACTTAACTGCTACAAGACCAGATATTATGCAAGCAGTGGGAATGGCAGCAAGATTTCAGGCAAATCCTAAACAATCCCATCTAGTAGCAGTAAAAAGAATTCTCAGATATCTAAAAGGAACGGCTGATATGGGTCTTTGGTATCCTAAGAGTTCAACTCTTATTGTGACAGCTTACTCTAATGTTGATTGGGCCAGAAGCGTGGATGATCGAAAAAGTACCAGTGGAAATGCATTCTTTATGGGAGATTGTCTTGTATCTTGGCTCAGCAAAAAACAATCATCTATATCTCTTTCTACAACTGAAGCCGAATATATAGTTGTTGCTGATTGTTGTACACAAATTCGATGGATGAAGGAAGCTTTGAAGGATGTCAAAATAGAAACTAAGCAACCAATCACTACTTTTTGTGACAACACTAGCGCCATCAGTCTTTCAAAGAATCTGGTGATGCACTCAAAGACCAAACATATTCCAATCAAATACCACTTTCTCCATGAACAAGTTGCTGAACAAAATATCAAGTTGGAATATGTCAATACAAAAGAGCAAATTGCAGATATCTTTACAAAACCCCTTCCGCGAGAAGCATTTGAGTATCTTCGCCAAAAGATGGGGGTCATTGCTCTTGCATCACATTAAATCAAGCAGCATGTCGAGGCGGAACAGTATGAGGGGGAGCAGCATGACAGGGGGAGCACATTGGCACCCCATTGCCATTGATGTCAAAGGGGTAGAGAAGAAAAATGTTGCCATCCAATGACAAAGGGGGAGATTGTTAATCTAAGTTGTCATTGATGGCAATAAGATGCTTGATGATGGTGAATGATGATGGAGGACTCATGAAGACACATATCACTATGGCATGGTAACCTTAAGATAAAGAAGGCTATTCAAAACCATAAAGAACCCCTAGACATTTTTCCTACCTCTATTTCTGCACCTGTAAAAGACCAGTCACATTAAAAAATTATTTTTCACTACCTTGGAGGCAAAAAAAATTCTATGAAACCTTCACCATCGTTTGGAGCATAATTTTAGCTTTCATATGAGCTCTTACTTGGCCCGAAATTCCAAATAGTTTGGGAGAAATAGATTTTTCAAGTCAAGGGTATTTATTTGGTCCTTGAGTCGACCTATGCCAAGTCTCTCATGTCGGCCTCAGTATAATTGACATGTCCCTTCAGCTCATAGCAAGAACATATCTATAAATACACCTTCGGACCTCCATTTTGAATAAGCAGCTCGGTGAAGAGGTTATAACACACAGAAAAGAAAAGGTTCACATCTCGTGAACCCTTAAGGAGAAGAACAACCCAATACTTAACCACCGCAGTTCTATTTCTGTGTCAAACAGTGTCATCTATTCAGATAGGGCATCCTCTATAGAAGATATATATACTTTGGATCCACTAGTAGTCATAAAAATTCGGACTGCAGTTGCTGTGAAACTCGGATTTAGGTGACTGAACTCGGATTAGGTGATTGAACTCGGATCTTTTATTACATCACCTCCTACAGTAGCTCGAGCTGTTGAAAAACCTTTACTGTGTTGCAGTTTCAGTGGTGATACATTCTCGGATTTGTGCAGGCTGTATACTCGGACTGTGGGTGCTCGGATTCTTCTCTGTGGAGGAACATATCTCGCACTGTAACTCTTGTACAAACCTTGACTATGCAGCATTCCAGACTCAGTGATTGGTGAAACAGAAACTCATATCAACCTTCATTTGTTCTCAGACTGTGATCCTGCTTCTTGGATTGCTCCCTGGACTGTTGTGACTGTGAACATTTGATCTCTTGAACAGTGGTAAGATCTCTAGCTCGGACAGTGGTAACTCATCCTAACAGGGTTGGCCACAGTGCCTCGCAATATTTTGAAGCAGCTTCAGATAAGTTTACATTCTTTGGACAGTGAATGTGGCATTAATGGAATCTCCTATTGGACAGTGAAGGCAACAACACGGATGAATTAATTGAAGTACAGTGATTAACACAAGTGGACAGTGAAGAATTCTGGAAGTGATTAAATGGTGAAGAATTATGTCAAGAACGTTCAAGTAAGTACTATTCACATTCTATATTAAAAGAGGACAAAGGATTGGTGTCCTAGGAGTTGGCGCTCCTAAACACAAGGTTGGTGCCTTGAAGAAGATAGGGTCGAAGCCCTAGAGGTCGAAGCCTCATGAAAGTCCAAGTTGGTGCTTGGCAACAGATTGGTGCCTGATTCATTGAAGGGTTGGTGCCCTCACACATCTATTGTACTCAATTATTTGAAAAAGGATTGAAGTTCTTTTTAGTCCTTAATAATATTATATTATACACCTCTCTGTCCTTAATTGTGAAGAATCTAACTGGCAAAAATTAACAATTGAAAAGAAATATCGATTCACCCCCCTCTGAGTATTTCCAACAAAATTCTGGAGCTAGTAAAAGTGTCATCAAGCTCACACGTGGAAATCAAAATGATTAAATGAGACATTGGGAGCCTCTTACGCAAGTCGTTGGTCTACTCTTCATCACTTCAAGCTCATTCAAGATCAAATCAAGCTACATGTTGGGATCTTAAGTCAAATCATGGTCTCCCTCATGCAAGTCGATCCCCCTTATGGGGGAATTAATTTTTAATGCAAAAAATAATTTTCTATTATAATGACTTAGTTTCTAGTCTTGTGGATGACAAGTCAACAAATATTATTTTGGGAGATAAGATAAGATAAGATAATATTATTAATGTCCAACAAATGACCACAAAAGTAGGTTAATGGGACTAAAGGATACATCAAGTATGAGTACAATGTGGGAGTGCAAACGCAACTCCTAGAAGATGCTTAAGCTAAATCTACGATCAAATTAAGTAAAGAACGATACAATAATAGGACAATCTCTTAAACATGTATATAACGAGATCAAAGGCCCCCAGTGATGTAGAAGACTAAGAGAATAAGTTGAGGGCTAGAGGTTGATGATGTAAAGAATGCTAGAGTCTAATAGCCGACATCGAGGGGGGCAATATTGGCGCTAGCTCGCTATCAGACTCTTCTAGATTCTACGAGGTGTCTGGCTACAGGATCCTGGTGGGGATGTAGGAGCGAGGGATACTCCTAGCATCCAAAGTCGAAGGAAAGAAGCAAAGAAATTTACTAGCAGTTGCAAAGAAAAATTATATAAGGCTAAACCCTCTACCCAAATAAGTTGTTGTTGAATTATGAGATCATAATGCCATTTAATGCAATTTTTATTTTCAAGTGCAATTTTTGTGGATTAATTCTTATATGCTTCTTCTTTTTAACTTCTTGTAATAGTGCTTCATATAATATACATAAGTATTTTCGAGTTACTCCAAGGCAACTGGGTTGATCCATTGAGTGATAATGAGTCATGTGGAAGGAAGGAAAGATCAAGGCGCTAGGCTTCATCTCACCCTTTGTTGGTATCGGGTGCTAATCAAACCCAATCACTAGACAAACCCTTATAGGGGGTTCCTTTAGTAAGCATAAGATTTCACTCAGTGCCATAGTTTACCCAATATTTGAAGACTTTTCCACAAAAGAGATCTTTCTAATGGGATTCGGAGGCTTGCACAAGTATTCTAAACTAGATCAAAGTGCAAAATCCGCCTAGACTGCAATCCCCTTCTCTAGTCCAAATTGCATAGTTGACAAAGAGAGGGTTGTGATCATGATCCAACACTCTAGAAGAAAAAGCAAGACCAAGGTAAGCATCACTACAAGAAACATCTATAAAATCATTCTAATATTTTAGTTGAGTCCATGTCATTAAAGCACCTTTGCTATTGAGAGGTCACGGGTTCAATTCTCTTGACACTCTCGGGGTCAAGCTCCATGGTTGAGCTGATAGGAATTGATCCCTTTGGATGGATCTGCCTGGTGAAAATATTCCGTGGACGTAGCGATCACCGATCTCCAAGGTCTATGAACCCATTGAATATATATATATATATATATATATATATATATATATATATATATTCAAAGAAGAATTTCCTAGCTTGGGTTAAATTTTATCTTAAAAAAGCTCATAGATCCTTAGAGCATTTAAATTTAGATATATTTTTTGTCCAAGGATACTTTATCGTCTGGTTTTCTGCATTTTAATTACATATTTCACGAGGTTATTTCATGAGATTTTGTAGATATACAATTTATTATGGCCATTCTTTTACATATCCAACAAAAATTTTCATATGTAGCCCTTGACCAAATATTTATCATTAGTAACCCTATGTTTTATTCAATATTTGAGTACATAGCTATGATGCACTGACTTTTGGGACGGGGCAACAGCGAGGACAGTGGGACGCATCCCCAAGATAGCTAGAGTGCATCACCAAATTTTTCAGGGGACACATGTTGGGGACAACAATTATATATATATATATATATATATATATTCAGATTTCACTATTACCTTTTGTAGTTGTTTCAAGCTTGTAAACATAACAAGCTATACTATATAGTATTATGCAGAACCTTTAAACTCATCAATTATGAAAAATCTCAAGCAATTTAAAAAATGGTTGAAACTCGGGTTTTTCAGGGGACACATGTTGGGGACAACAATTATATATATATATATATATATATATATATATATATATATATATATATATTCAGATTTCACTATTACCATTCGTAGTTGTTTCAAGCTTGTAAACATAACAAGCTATACTATATAGTATTATGCAGAACCTTTAAACTCATCAATTATGAAAAATCTCAAGCAATTTAAAAAATGGTTGAAACTCAGGTACAATATGTACAATATGGGAGAAGCACTGAACTTGAATGACTCCTGGAAACTCAAGTACAATATGTAAAAGTTGAGATGATCTGAAAAATGCAAAAACACGAGCAATAACCCACGAGGATTATCCTTTTGAAATGTTTCATTTTCTGTTTTCTTGACATCGAGGCTTTGCTTGTAATTTCCCCACTGAAAATACAATATCTAAATCAGTGTTGATAATACCGCCAATATTCAAAAATATCACGATATTTTCGGCTAGCCGAAATATCGCCGCAAAAATATCACAATATTTTCCGATCCCGAAAATATCGTGATATTTCCGAAATATCACCAATATTTGGGGAAAAATCGTGCGACGATAAGAAATATCATCGGGCACTCTTCGGCCACAACTAGAAAAGGGAATTCGGGTTTTTTTTTGTCATTTTCATTTGTGAGGCTTGGAGAAGGAAGGGGAAAGCTTTGTGGTGTTTCTCAAGGAGGGATTGAGCATCAAACAACCATTATCACCACCAACTAAGAATTTTTTGATCATCAACGATTGAAGAACAGTGAGACAAACTTCATTTCTTCCATTAACAGGTATGTTCTTAAAAACCCATATGTTAATGAACTTTTCATATATTTAGGGCTATGCTTGCTAGCCTCTTTGCCTACCAACAATGTGCTTCTTTGTTTTTTTTCCATTTACTATGATTTTCATGCCCATGAGCCAATGCAAGGGTTTTCTCCATATTTGGACACAAAGCTTCATTTTTTTTTAACATTCTTATGCACCCTCTTATTGCCATTTTTCATTCACATTGCAAATAATGTACTTGTAGTCTTGTAGTAAAAAAAAACAATTTAAAATAAGGTGGTTATTACTTGATATTTTTTAATTTTTATGCATGGGTGTTTAATGCCAATTTTTTGTTTTTTTGGTGCCCTAGGTTTGAATTAGCTCACTACAAAATTCAAATATGCCAAAAGCCTTGGACCCATTTTGGGAGTATGGGGAGTCTAATGGTGGGACCAATCGACCATATCTATCATGCAAATTGTGTGGGACCAAGATGACAGGAAGGGTTACACGATTGAAATACTATCTGCCTAGACTCCCTGGACATGATGTTGGGCTTTGTACAGTTTCTAGTGCGGAGCTTATACAAAAAGCTCTTGAAGCAATTGATGAAAAAGATAGAAAAAAGGAAGAGGCAGAAAGAAACAAGGTTGAACGTGCAGGTAGATCTTTCAATATATCTTCAACTAATATTGAGGTTGTGGGTAATGGGAGGGTCTCCACAGCATCACCTGGAGCACAACCTTCCATAAAATCAGTTGATAAAAAAAGGAGAAGCTAGAAGCAGATAGAGTTATGTGGAGGTGTCTTTTCTAGAGTGACTTCCCTCTCAGTATCACCAAAACCAATCCATTTTGGCACCCAATGTGTGATGTTATTGTTGTTGTGGGCCCAGGTTACAAAAGTGCTATATATGGAGAGTTGCGGGAGCCAATCCTTCAAGCACGAAAGCAGGACATCAACTCTAGATTGGCAGAGTTGAAAAAGACATGGGAAGTGTATGGATGCACAGTGATGTCTAATGGTTGGACAGATAGGAAGGGTAGGACCCTTCTAAATTTCTTGGTACATTGTCCTAAAGGTACGATGTTTATTAAATCAGTGGATGCATTAGCACACAAAATATCCAACAACGATATGTAAGTTGTTAGATGGGTTCATCCGGGAGATTGGTGTGCAAAATGTGGTGCAAGTCATAACAGATAATGCAACTAATTATGTGTCTGTCGGCAAAATGCATATGGAGAGGCGCCACACATTGTTCTAGACCCCATGTGCAGCACATTGTATCTATTTGTTGCTTGAGGATATGGGAAAACTCTCCTTCATCAAGGAGGTGATTGATATGGCTAGGTGCGTCCCCAAGTTTATATATAACCATGCTTTTGTTCTTAGCCTCATGAGGAGATACACCAGAAACAAGGAGTTGTGGTGTCTTGCAATCACATGTTTTGCCACCAACTTTATTACTCTTCATTCTTTGCTTCGATGCCAGTTTGAGTTGAAGCAAATGTTTGATTTGTTGGAAATACTGAGAGGGGTGTGAATCAGTATTTCTTTTCAATTGTTAATTTTACTAGTTAGATCACTTATATTTAGAACACAAAATGAACAATAAGAATAAATGCTTTTATTAATTTCTTCTTTACAATAAATCAAGTACAATATATGTAGAGCTCCAACCCTAGATGAAGACACCAATCTTCAATCTCCCAGGCTCTAACCTGTATTTGCCAAGCACCGACTTGGACTTCCAAGGCTCCAACCTTGTCAATTCTGAGGCACCAACCTCAAGGGCTCCAACCCTATATCTGGTACAGGCTCCAACCTAGTCTTTTGAGGACTCCTATCCTCTAGGGCTCTAACCCTATCTTCCAAGGCACCAACCTTGTCTCTATGAGGCTCCAACCTCATGCTTCAATTCGTCAAGATATATTTGGTTATACTTCACGGCTCCCAATGTCTGCTTCATCGAGCCCTTTCAATCTTCACTTAGTCTTCATTGTAGTCTCCACATTACGTCATCAATGACAACCTTTTCTTAGAAGGTGTCACCATTGCTCTTCATCTTACCCTAGAAAGATCTCCAAGGTTACTTCATGATGACTAATGCATCTCCAAGATTAACTCCAAGGATAGCTAGGGCGTCTCAACAATGTGTCTACAATAAACTGCACTAAGCCTCAAAGTCTGCACCAAATGATTCTTCTAAGGATCCTTTAATGTACCTCAACACCTCTGCTTCAAGGATGCTTCAATATGTCTCCAAAAGTTCTCCAATGAAAACTCCAACAAGTCTTCAAACAATGCTCCAAGTAATGCTAAAGAAGACTCATCTTAATAAATGCTTCTAGATTTACTCCAAGGCTGCTTCAGTGTATGCTACAAGGATATCTTCAAACTATCATCAACAAACTTCACTTCTTTTTTTCTTTTTTTTTTCTTTTTTTCTTTTTTTTTTTTTTTTTTTTCTTGAGGTTCCAAACACTGTCAAGGTTCGTAATCTTCACTTTAAGGTTCACTGCATATGCCCTCACAGTAAGCTTGATGATGCCACCATAGTCACTAAATCAATGAACCCACAAAGTGGTGAACTGTATGCTATTCTCAGTGCTGTAGCTATCTCCTTCACTGATGATCTGAAACTTCCTTCACACCTTTACAAGTTAGTTCTTCGACCGAGCTCTCTACAAGACTGCCTTAATGTTTTGAGTTTTCCAATTTGTCACTATTTCTGATATCCGAACCTTTCTAGAGCTCTTTTAAGGATGACTAAAATAAGTATAACCCTTCTTGTCATCCACAGTAGCACTGTTGTATCACAGATATACCCACAAAAGTAAATTCGAGCTCTATTCTTACGCTCTATTACATGGATCCGAGCCTTAATACAGGGTTGTAATTTGTAACACAAATATGAGGTTTGGTTCCAGTGAACTGAGCCTTAATACTATGCTGTAATCTGAATTCTAAACAAGCTAAACCCCAAACAATTAACCCAACAAAAGATCCTGTTCATTGTTTGCTACTTTTAATGCTCCTGCACTTTTTCAATCTTCTAACCACAAATCCAAACTTCAGTAAGGTCACCTTGTTGAAATCCAACCCAAACAGTGATTTAAAAATCCTTCTCGGTCTTGGTTGTTGTTCCTTGTCTTCTTGCAATTTTCACCAAAAATTTTTGTCCTTGAATGATGAAAAACAGACTTTTATTTATAGTAATTTCGTCCTTTAAAGAAAGGACGTGACTATTGGAGAGTGAGAGCCGACATATGTAAGTTGACTTAGGTCAGCTTGCAATAAAATATATATTTCTCAACTTAAAAATTCATTTTCTCTTCAACTACTGGGAGTTTTTGGGCAAGTGAGGGCTCATTAGAAAGAGGAAAAAATCCTCTTTAAGATGGTGTAGGATTCATTTTGAAAGGATGCCTCCAAGGTGTCCAAATTTATTTTTCTTTGTGACTGTCCTTAATTTTTGTTTGCAGAAAGTGAATAGGACAGCATGGCTTCTTCATTGCTTGGCTTCTCCTTTGTTTGTCTTCTCCATTGTTTGGCTTATCAATCATAGGATCATAGTGTCATCATGTAGGACATCCATGTCATCATGATAGGTATAGCATCATGTATTCAATAATAGTGCAGTAATATGTCATAGTGCAACATCATCATTAGGAAAGTTCTAAGATAGTAAGATAGTCTTCCAACCACCTAATGAGATCAAGTGCATGCAACATTAGATCAAGTACTTCTTAGGGATTCCTTCATTAGTGGTTTGACTTCTTCGTGCCTTGCCATCTTCATTGATGGTAGTCACCAGACATCTCGAGAATATTTGACATCTCGGTCAATGCCACATTGACATCAATGACAACCTTGATTAACATGATTCTGATGAGTGGCGTGATTGTAGATATAGCAGGAGACAAGACAAGAGAGTCATTGCAAAAATGGTGTACACTAAGACATTTTCGCAGGGAGTAGAAGAAGTATGCTCAATTAGTGAACCTATAGTAAAGGTTATGAGATTGGTAGATGGGGAGAAGCCTACAATGGCTAATTTGCATGAGGCCATGGATAGGGCCAAGGAGGCCATTCATTCTTATTATGCAGACAAGGGTTCTGTTGGGTTTTATAGACATATGATGTTATGGGATGTGATTGATAGTCGGTGGAAAATGATGCTTCATCGACCCATTCATGCAGCAACACTCTTCCTCAACCTTGCATTTTTATACAAATGCGCCTTTGATTTTGATGGTGAGGTGATGGAAGGGCTCCATTCTTGTATTCAGAGGATGGTACCTGATCCTGAGCTACGTAGCAAAATCAATCGCGAGATACAGTTTTATCAGGATTGTGTTGGCCTATTTGGCTTTGATGATGATATTAGGGAAAGGAACCTCTTCATGCCACGTCAATGACAAGTCATCACTCATTAGAATCTTCAATTTAGAATTTATTTATTTATAATTCTAGATTTTTAAAATTCAATTATGTAACATGCATTTGAAAGTTTAATTCTGTTTTAAGTTTTTGAATTTTTTATTTCTTTATTTTGTTGTAGATATTTGGTGGTGAACCTATGGTGCAAGGTCACCAAATTTACAGAAATTAGCCATAAGAATCCTGAGTCAAACATGTAGCTCTTCAGGGTGTGAGCGCAATTGGAGTGTATTTGAGAAAATGCACTCAAAAAAGCAAAACAGGTATAACTTTGACCTACAGCCTTCAGTTGAGCAATTACATTTATTGTAATTTTAATTTATGCTTAATTTGTTGATTTTCAAGTTGATAAGCAGAATACATCTGTCATGCTCTGTTTTGGGAAAGTCTTCATAATTTGTTCATTTTCTTCAGTTTAGAAAGAATACATGTATTTTCTTGCTCTTTCTCTGATCCATCTCACTCTGAAGCCCTAAAGTGTTAGCCTTCCTACTTACCTTGCCCCATTGAATCTCTGCAACCCTAATCTTATTTGCCCTGACCTAGCCTCTTTGACCTAATTCACCCATCCAGCAAACCAATTCAAACAAACAAACCCCTGTACTCATACCTAGCCTAAAACCCTAATTAATCCAACCCTCTTGGTTGTGATTTTGTCGAGAGAGCCCTCTCCGGTTTGGTAGGGCTAGCTACCAAGCTAAAAGATTGGTTTGTGGTTACCTTTGTTTGGACTCTTTCTCAACCTTAGAGATCCGGTGGAGTAATAACAATTACCACCCTTGAGCACATGGCATTTGGCCTTGCGACCCCTGTGTCCCAATCCACCTCATCATTATCCACATGACCCCTACCACTTGAAGGATGTACCTTAGACATGACTTTCCCTTTAGGGGTTGTGAACACCTAATAGGGTTGCTTATTAGCCACTCCTACCTAGGGAGGTAACACCATTACATGCTCGACACCCCAAATTTGGAAAGGAAACCCTTTAAGAAGTCACATTAGAGCCCATGATTAACAAGCTTGTTTCTCTTAGATGCACTAATGAATTATTGCACCTGAGTGTTAGGAGACACATTGGATCTTATCCGTAACTGGAAGGTGATTTCATCATGGGTTGGGCAACTTAACTTGGTCCAAGCCCACCAAAGGATCATTTTGATGCTTGTAAGGGATGCATTGAAAGCCATGGGACTCTGTTATGTGATATGGCATTATTTCATCTTATGGGCACCTTAAACACTTTCAATGGTTTGTCCATTGCCACAAATTATATGCAAGATGATGCACTTGAACCAGCAGTGCCCCCAGTCGACTTAGCAATATATACAGGGTTTGGCAATTGCTCCAAAGCCTAGAGGAGGTTTGTCTCACCCTTGAAACATGGGAGGGAAAGCACCATCTTCAATGCCCTCATTCAGAGCACAGCCTACAAGCTTATCTTTCACCAGGAGACCCATGAGACCAGTATTTGTGCCCCAGAGCCACTTTGGACCACCATATGATGTTTTACATAGAGATTAAGGGGCCAACCCCTTGTCCATCATTCATGGAGCCCTCTCCCTCACTATGGAACATTGAGGACTCAATTCTGCCTTTCAGTGGCCCTTCTACACCATGATTTCATCATTTTGACTCACTAATGGATGGTTTCTTCATCACTTTATCAACTACTTAGTGGACTTGTCACCAAGAATAGTATTTTGCACATTATTTTATTATTGTTGGGGCTTAGATTAGGAATTCGACCTCCAGAAGGTCTCATATAAATAAAACTCTCTCCCATTGTGGGAGACCATCATCACTTGGGATTTTTGCACTAAAAAAAGAATTTGGACCTGCAATTTGGGATTGTTTTAGATGTTAATAAATGCACTTCAATATTTGGAGTTGGTTTGGCATCATTTTAGAGCTTCTTTTTCATGGTTTCATGGATGGATATACTTCATATTGTCTAGTAAGTGGTTCTTTTGTTGAATATCTTTATGTAATGTCTAATGCATGGAATTTGTTCTCATGGTAAAGATTTGTGCCCTAATTTATTGAATATGGTACGAAATTGTAATCTTGGTAAATTTTGTGTGTGTTACTCATTAATGATATGAAATGAATGTTCCTAATGGAGAATTATTGTAATTTGTCCACGAAACTCCACTGACCTTGCTTAAAGAAGGTAATTGTTGGAAGTGGTAGCTAGGGATTCTACTTTTGGCTTCCTTAACAACCTAATTAGCTCATCTAACGCATTTGTGAGTCCATACACCCAATGGTCTAGCCATTAATCATATCCTTGATGGTCAACTTTAACGTCTATCCACAAATTTCTTCGTTCTTCTCTCTTCTAAATCTTCGGTCCCTCTCCTTTAGCCCTCTAGCTAGGGCATCCTATGAATTACATTAGAGAGGGAATTTTAGGAAATTGTCTGGATAGGACTCTTCCTTGGTGTTTTCTCTAGAGGATCTCAAAATTTGGTTGAGTTCCCACAGTGGATTCTCCATAAATTTAATGCCCTAGGTGTGCCCTATAAAGGTAACCTCACCTGAATCCATTGGATTGGTGGCTTTCTTGAGGGTCGTGTGAGCTTAGTATTTACTGTTTAGTGTAATAAATCCTGAGAGGCCTTTTCTTTTGTCTTACCTTGACCCAGAAGCACCTTGGAGGATTTTCTTCCCGTGTTTTTTCTAGAAACCCTAGGTCTAGTATAAGCCCTAACTAGTTCCCTCAAGTGAAGCAAAACCATTCTAAAGTGACAACTCGTATTGCAAAATCAATTGAGAGCTCCTATCTCATTTGAAATCTTGGTTCTATGCATACCTAACCTCATTGCATATTTCAAGCCCTGGACCTTGATCTTCACCCTAGGCCTTTCTCGGAGAGCCTATTACTTCATCAAAGCCATAATTGAGCCTCTCCTTGAATGGGCTTAGTGGAATCACTTCACATAGGTCATTGATCCTTCGTTTAAAAGTAATTCCTATCTATCGAGACTCCTCCCATCAGTGAAACTCAGTAAAGTGCAGTGGACACTGACTAAGGTGACAATGGGTATTTGTCCCATTGTTGTCATTTGGTCTAGTAGTTGTCCCTAAGGTTCCCCTCCAAGGACCCCTGCTAGATTGTGTGGCAATAGTAACCAAGCAGTGGGTTTTGTAGTCAAAGTTGTGGGTGCAAGACCAAGTGGAGAAAATGATATTTTATCCATTGGATGCATGAGGGGCAACCTTGAAGGGCTAAGGGGCACCTAGGGCTCCAATGATGTGGCAAAGGTTAAACGAAAAGAATTTTTACTCCTTGAGAAATTGATGTTTAAGCAAGATGAATAAGGTCAGCTTGGTTATATGTTATGACCCTTGGTGAGAAAGGACACCACTAAGAAACACTATTAAGAAGGGGTGAAGATTAGTTCATTGAGGAGCATCCAAGTGAGCATCTTTCCTCAAGACAAATCTGCCCAAGAGAAGGTTGAATACCTCAGTGAGCCACAAATCCAAAGAAGGACAAAATTGGACCATAAATGGTCTTCTCTAGTCTGAAATGAGGGTCAAGTTAGCTCAGGTTCATGGAAGTTCATCCCTCTAAATTTTGGCCCTAGTTCGAGGTTAGTTTTGGCATATTGGAGGTTACCTTCTGTGTTTGATTCGTGCCCTAGTTAGGGCTTTCTTCTATGGTATGTTGCCCTTAAAGGTCTGTTCAAAAGTCTGGAAAGTTTCGCTTTGATTTTTTGTGCATGGGAAAGAGGGTCGAGACCTTAAGAAGGAGACACATGGACTGTGATTTGGGCTGCAAATTCTGAGTGTATTGCGCAGAGGTTTTGTGCATATATCTGTCCTGAAGTGGCTCGTAAACAGCCTCTAAATTTGTACAAAAGTGTGAGCTAATGAGCAAAGTGTGGAGCTAATACAATGAAGGAAGAAGGGGTCAGCATGGAGCAAGTTTATTGGAGGAATGTTGGTTGGAATGTTTGTACATAGGTGCTGAACAACATTTTGTTTGGTGCACAAGAACAGTGATGTTGGAGGTGTAAAATCATTTTTAGTGTTACGAATATAATTCATAAGAGAAATAATAATAAATATAAATATAAAAATAAATAATAAGTAATTAACTAATGATTAGTTAGTTAGTAATGAAAAGGCATGTCTTAGAGACATGACCGCTCATGAAAGGGCACCTGCCTAGGGTATAAAAGTAGGCCCTCATTTTCATTTGTAATCATCCTACATCAATTCTTTATACAATATACAATTTACAATTATTGTCCTACAATGGATGTCTTTGTCTACAAAGTATTTTAAATATTTCCGTTGTGTATACGACTGTTGGTCATTACATTGGTATCAGAGCTACGTTCTCCGATCACCGACCTTTGGCCTTCAACTCGTCGTCAACCTTGTTGTCGTCAATCAATCGTTCACTACGAAGGAGGAGGTTCTCCATTCTGCCAATTTCACAAGGTGTTTCGCCCATTTAATATATATATATATATATATCCATTCTGCCAATTTCACAAGGTGTTTCGCCCATTTAATATATATATATATATATATATATATATATATATATATATATCTTCGAAAAAAAAAATTAAAAAAACGATATTAACAAAAAAAAATTATAGAAAAAATAAAAAAATAGAATAAAAATAAATCATTTATATAAAAAAATAAAAAATAAAAAAACAAAACATTACCTGACAACCAAACCGCGATTCTCCCCCTCCATGTCCGACCTCCTTTGTTGTTGCAACCCTACTCAGCCGCCATACCTCTCACCCTGCAGCTACCACCACTGTGGTGTTTACAAACCATTGCTTCCATAGCAACAGTCGCAACCATGTGATTTCTATCCTATGAGTCGCACGCCATTTCCTCCAATCCACGCCTGCACCGTCGCCACAACCGCCATGCTTCCACCACCAACCACCCTTGCTCTGCTGTGACATTACCTCCAGACAAACTCCACTTCCGTTGTCATCCGCTGACCAACGATCACTCGATAGACGCCGCCTCCAGCATCACTATTGGGCTTCACGCAACTGCATGTAATAAAAATATATATATATATATATATATATATATAGAAACAAAAAAAATCGAAAGTTGCTTCTCCCCCCGCCATCATTGTCACGTCCCTTTCCAACATTGTTTGTTGCTTGTTTTGGTTCCCGTGCGCCCTTCGCCGCAACCAGTGTGTCAGTCGGCCACATATCCTGCGCCATCCCTTCCGTCGATGCCAAATCTACATCGTTCCCACATAACACAGACACTCGCTGCAACAATACCACTGCTTGTTTCCCGTGACCCAACCTATCCATTCCTCACGTCTCTGTCTGTCGTTTTCTTGGTCAAAATTCACAAGGTCACGTGCTCACCGTCGTGACCTTTGAAGTGGCCTTTTATTATTAAAGATAATAAAGCTACATAAATCAAACCTTATTATATAGTTCACACACACACACACACACAGATATATATATTATAAAAAAAATGAGGAGCTTATATATATATATATATATATATAAAAGGATATATATTATAAAAAAAATGAGGAGCTTATATATATATATATAAAAGGAGTTTATATATATATATATATATATATATTAAAATAATAAATTTAATAAAAATTAAGAAAGCATTGTCCAACAATAACAACAACAACAAAAATTTTGACTAATACAAATAGAGTCAATCTCTGAAAAAAGAGGAGTTACCTTAAAAACCTAAGTTCATCTTGATAAAACAAAATGGGATCAATCATCGAAAAAACAAATGATGGAGCTCAATTCTAAAATGACGAAGGAAGAAAGGTTTTCCTATAATGGTCTTTCAATTACAGATCATGGAGTAATTACATTAAAAGGAAGTTTCCAAGGAAGAGAAATTAATATCGCTATTAGCACAAGCAACGATAAAAATTATATCAAGATCAACTTGGCAAATCAGCTATTAATTCCAGAGCCAAGCAATGGTGTAAGGAAAAATATTTTTTACCAAAAAGATTATATAATTAGTGATTTCCAAGTGACAGTACGTCATTATCAGTACATATCTCAATTTCATGTGGTAAAGATGGATAATAGAAATATTAAACATAGAGAAAAAAGTTTTGATGTTTCCTTATAAGGGGAAGATGGTCACATTTCGAGACATAACAAGTAAATCAAAATCAATAACATCTTCATTAGAAGACTTTAAGGATGTCTCAAACTTGATGTTTCAAGATAACAAAAAACATATATCAAAGAAGCAAAAAGAGCTTGAAGAAGCCATCTGCAGTAAAGACAAAGAAATTTCGCACCTCAAAAATCACAATGAAAAACTACTCGAACAAATCAAGAAAGCTAAAGCCACAAAGAAGGAACTCAAGAAGCGTTTATTAGAACAAGAAGAAGAAAATTTACGTTTAAAGAGCCTTGACTAGACATTATTAGAACAAATCAAAATTTTAAAAGATGATGAAGCTACTAAGAATAAAGTCAACAATTCAAAAAAGGATGAACTTGTACGTCTAAGGAATCATAACCAAACCCTACTTACGCAAATAAAAAAAAACATAAAAATGACAAGAAATCATTGAATGACAAGTTCGAACAACTTCAAGGTGAAGTATTGAAGTCATCAATCGTTTCAGTCCCCGTTGAAGATAAAGGGATAAATATTGATCCAGTCAATATCACAAGTAATGAGGAAGAGGAATCTAGAGAAGTTAAAACATATGCAGAAGTTGCAGTTCAAACGTCGGACATTCCAATTGATGATTCAGTCGCCAACTCAACAACAACAACACCTGAAGAAAAACAGGAATCAACCACTAACATGATAAGGGGAAGCCAAACCAAAGGAAGAATCACAAGAGCAGACTTTCCAATCAAGCTACGTACCAGTATCACTCATAAAATAAACGACAAATTTATGTTCCTAGGAGTACTGAAGTTTGCAAAATCCAGTTATACGATAACTATTCACCACACATCTCCAAATATCAGAAGATTCCCCACAAGGTTAATATAGGATGGTCTGATCCATTCTCAGTACGACAATTTTGTCTATCACTCAGAGTATCATATCATCTTGTGTCGACATATATGAAAATTCAGAGACAAGAAGATGTTCTCAGTAAGCTTTGAGGACAAATCTTCTTGAAGAGAGAGGCTATGTTATGAATATAATTCATAACAAAAATAATAATAAATATAAATTATAAGTAATTAAGTAATGATTAGTTAGTTAGTAATGAAGAGTCATGTCTTAGAGACATGACTGCTTATGAAAGGGCACCTGCCTAGGGTATAAAAGCAGGCCCTCATTTTCATTTGTAATCATCCTATATCAATTCTTTATACAATATACAATTTACAATTATTGTCCTACAATGGATGTCTTTGTCTACGAAGTATTTAAATATTTTTGTTGTGTATACGACTATTGGTCGTTACAGTTAGGAGGTTGTGTATTGGTTGGCCTAGTTCAGTTATATTATAAGGAGTTAAGGGGTTATGTGTGGGTTGCCAAGTAAGCCCTAAGTTCAGTGATAGAGTAGTCTTATCATTGTGTGAAGGTTGGTTGTGTGTGCCCTAGTTCAATGACTTGGTGCAGCAAATCATTGTTAAGAGGGTTGTGTACAAAGAGTCGTAGGTTTGTCATTGTCGTCCTAGGAGCAGTTAGGAGACAATGAGTGGGTAGTTCCTTGAAGACCCTAAGTACACTGACTTAGGTGGAGTTGATTCATTCATATAGGGCAAGCGTTGAAGTCCCTATGCAGCGTCCCCCTTGAAGTTGCAAGGAGGTTGTGATGAGGGCAGTTTGAAGGCCAAATTTCAGTGACCTTGGAGGAGCAGTGATCATTGATAGTGGAAGATTGAGTGGTTGAAGATGCAAGCATTCTGAAGTTGCAAAACTACTTGTGAGCGACAGAAGAGGTGGCAAAGGACCTGCCATAAGTGTTCAAGGTATGTGGCCAGAAAGCGCTGAGTCAAGATCTCCTTCAGCAAGTAAGTCAAGTGTACTTTGTTCAAGGGTAGATTGATAGTCATAAGTCATTGACTTCAAGCCCTAATTGTTCTTGTATCAAGGCTAGTTATAAGGGCCATGATCCCTGGTATGGGAGCCCTATGTTTGTTGTATTAAAGTTGTAATATAACTAGTTTTGGGTTGAAGATTTCTCTTGTGTACTACATTGATTCATTGTTGTATATTTTTTGTTGTGCAAAGTGCTTGTGTTGTAGTATTTTAGTGTGTTTTTTATCGTGTCTTAGATATAAATCTAATTCTGAAGTGTCGAGGAAAAATAAACATCCCTTATCATCCAAGCATGAAATGGAAACAAAATTCTTTTTCAAACCTAGTACATATAGCATGTTGCTAAAGATGAACGCTTTCACCTGATTCCAACTAAATGGATGTCTTCCCAACACCTTTTATTGCATAATTGTTGTTGTCTCCAAGTTTTACCTTTTGAGATAATCTTCTTTCCATTAGACTTGTGAGGTTGTCACGATCTCCTGTCATGTGCCTTGAGGCACCACTATCTACTAGCCACAAATCATCAGTATCTGCAACAGAACCTGTAAGAGCGGAAAAGTAAAAGAAAACTTTGTCACCTGAATCTTCATTCTTGGGTCTCTTTGGAAGCTAATCGATGTCTGTTGCAGTGGCATCTTGCTTTCCCTTTCTCTTTTTATCGTTCGATCTTTCAGGACAATTGTGTCTACAGTGACCAAATTTCTGACAATGATAGCATTGAACTTTTGACATACCTCTCTTTCGTTGAGGAGCAGATCTTCTTTGGAAACCAAACTTCTTTCTTCCTCCAACCTTCTTGAAATGTGTTGCATATGCTTGAGAGTCACCTTCTTCAAATCTCTGAATATTTCCTTTTAACATGAGCCTACATTCTTCTTGAATACCTGTAGTCCATAGTTCTTCAAACCTTGGAGCTTCTTTTCTAGCACATATACCTAGTGCAAATGAGTCCCATGAGTCAGGTAAAAACCATTAAGTGTTGTAGTCACTAGTTCTCTTTCATAAATGACTTCATCAATTGCTTGAAGTTGATCTCTTAATTGAGAAATCCTCATGATATATGAGACTACAATGTCATTTCTTGTCATTCTAACATCACGAAGCTCATTCTTCAATCTCATTGCTTAACCAAGTTGTTGATAATGTATAATTCAACTAGGGCATCATACATCTGCTTTGAAGATTCAAGACCTGCAACATGAGGAATCAAATGATCTTTGATAGAGTCCACAATGATGCTCATAGTTGTGATGTCATCCTTCTCATATTTTATTTTTCCTTCATTATCTAAGGGTTCACTGACCTTGCCTTTCACAATACCCAAGAGATCATTCTTTGCAAGAATAAGGTCAATCCTTGTCTTCCAAGCCTCCTTCCAATTTGTTCTCAGACTTCATATAGGAACCCATTGATCATAGATAAATAGATTGTAGCTATAGGTCATATTCAAGAGTGAACTTTTACCAAAAGCTTCTTCAAGAGTGATCTCAATGTCCTTTTGTCACCAAAGATATGATAACATGTTGATTTTTCAAGTGCAATAGATACAAGCACTAATTTTTGAAATATTGATAATTAATTCAAATGATGTATATCTTCATTTAACAATTTCAGTTTATCATTAAGAAATTACACTTTAGAAATTCAACCATAAAAGCACAAGGGCAGCAGAGATCACAATGCTCAAAGAGAACACAAGATTTACCCTAGGGAAATCCAATTGGGGGAAAACCCCAACAACCTTTTCCTTAGAGAAATTATTCAATTCAAAAAGAGATACATCTAATGCAGCTAGTCAACTATGAGGTCAAAATGACCAACAAGACTATGGTCAAACTTGGTCAAATAGCCTTCTTGTCAAGTCAAACTTTTCCCTTCAACTCTGGCCCTCTCTGATCCGCCTAGGTCAAATTTTGGTCTCCCCAAATATGCCCAGAAACTCATCCCTATTGCCCAGAACAATCTGCCCAAAATTTCGGCCTACATAGAATATGCTACCCAGAAACTGCAAAGAATATCACATGTGCGAAGTCAAGAGAGACAGACAGACAGAAATTTTAGAGATGAATCTGTCCTTCTTGTCCTTCTTCGCCCTTCTTCTCCTTCGCTTGGATGCCAAAACATTGTCTTATCTTATGTGAGTTCAAATGGTGCCTTGTGGAGGAGGTTGAATGCTCTTTATTTAGTGATATGCCTGTCTGAATGGGTGTGTATCTTCACTGGAGCTGACTTGACTTGAGGGAGGAGCCAACTTGACAAGTTTGGAGCCAAAACTTCAAATTTCAAATTTCGAAACTTTCTCTTTTAAATCCGACATGAAGAACATGTCTTATATTAAATCTTTCAAGGGCTAAGCAATGAAAATAACATGAAAAACATGCCCTACAAATTCATTATGCATTACAGGGGCTAAAATATAAATTATAAAGACCGGCCATAGCTACAAAATTCAACAAATATGTAGCCTTTCCTCTATCGTACTAGAAAAAGTAGACTAGTCTCTAGTGTATACACACACACACACATATATAGGAATGATAAAATGTATTTTTAGAGCCAAAATTGTTCACATATTACAAATTCAAATTAATACAATAGACTTATCAAGATCAAGATAAAACTCTATGACATTGAAGAAAATTAAAATACCTCTTTGCAGATGTCGGGGTCTAAATTTCTATTATAAATCTCCAGGCCTTGTTTCCCATAAACAAGCAAACCCTGAAATTTTGCAGTATATCAGAATAGTATTACAACATATTGAAAACAACAGAATCAGTGAACAGCCAAAAAAAGTGACAGAAAAATGCATAGATAACCTATAGACCTGATAGATTCGGAACCATAAACTTGTGTACTACAAATCTCAAGAACCTAAACCAAAAATCTTATTGAAACCTAGAGAAGCATTTCCCTTCTTGTTCATTTATACTATATTTTTGCATCTAATTAACTGGTGCTATCACTCATATTTTAAGTGAACCCAGTTTGGTCTGCCTTCACAAACAACATAATTAGTCACCCAGCCATGACAATCAATGCCTGGCTTTGTTCGCACAGAACTATTCAACATAATTTGTAGTTTCTACAAAAGCTTTAAAAATAAGAGATATCCATCTCGGTTACGAAGTATAATTTAAACCATAAAATTATTACAAAATCTAACTAACAAGCTCCAAAAAAGCACCATGAATTGAGTATGCCTGCTAGAAGTATCTCAATACTCTTGAATTCAATTCATATGCAATCGATACCAAATAAAACAACTGAAATAAGCAAATTAGTCAGAAACTAACCGTGAAGAAGAGGCATTTTGCTGACATGAGAGACAATTTAAAGTTTGATGTTATCATCCTTAAATCATCAGCCCCAAGAAATATTAGGACAAGCAGATTATATTCACTCACTGAAAACCTCTACTCGGAGTACCCCAGAAACACAATAGAGCAAGTAATGAATCAAATTGGTCAATATCCCAATTCAAAATGCCAGATCTCCGAGAGTGACTTGATTCTAAGCATGTTTGAGTAAGCAAGTTCTAAGACAAACAATCACAAAAAATACCTTAACCATTTATGTAATGTTTATAATAAATTTTTTAAAGGGCACAACAAGGTTGAGGGTGTTAGTTTTTGTAGCATCGGATGCGTTCTAGCCACGAGATTTGGCAGAGTGACTGGAATACATGTATTATCCAATACCTAGAAATCATTTCTGGAAATTCCACCTAGAGACGACTTAATTAAATTAATTAGTCAGCTTTTAATATTTCCTAAGTCTAAACTTAGGAAATATGATTAATTAAAAGGAATTAATTAAATCATGGTGAGAATGTTCTAGAGAAGTGCATAGATTGATTTCTAGTTAATCCTACCCATCGATTAAGATTTAATCGTGACCGTTGAAATCTGAACGGAGGATTATAAGAACTCAATGGAGATTGGAGAAGACACACCAAATTAGTTGAGTATTTGATTTTGCTAGGAAATCGATCTCCAAAGTAGCAGCATTCAGTTGTCGGAGGTGATTCAGTGAAGTTGAAGTAGTGAGAGAGGGGCAAAGATAGTGAGGTTGGAGGAAGCTTTTCCAGTTCCGGTGAGTACATTGCAGAGAGGCGATGATTGCCACTGATAGGCAACGTAGAGCTTTCTTGGGGAGATTCTGTTTTGTTGGGGAAGAGAAGAAATTTTGAGCCAAAAGGTGGGCAAGGGGTCCAAAGGCAAAGAGTATCAGTCTTGCAGACAGCAGCTGACGAGACAGCAAGACAAGAGGTAGTTC
This sequence comes from Pinus albicaulis, assembly GCA_034641835.2. Lineage (NCBI taxonomy): Eukaryota > Viridiplantae > Streptophyta > Pinopsida > Pinales > Pinaceae > Pinus > Pinus albicaulis. The sequence continues at coordinate 1,033,022,138 of CM076575.1, read as the reverse complement.
CGAGCTTGTGGGACGCAAGAACTGCATAGGCTGACGCAGTGACTACACAGAGGGAGCAAGGAGCAACTCAATTCAACCTGAGGTCAGAGTCAGATCGCTTGTGGAGTGAGAAATTTGCTCACTAGTTATTATTGCCAACCATTTCTCTCTTTGGATTGCTAGATTAAGCATCCATAGTTTGTACTCAGATTTTCACTACTGCTTAATATCAAAACCCTCAGCTAATGCACCGGTTTTCCCGAGAAGGGTTTTTCCGAGGACTTAGTCCAAAAATAACAGTGTCATATTATGTGTGTGCATCAATTTCTTTCAGCGTTTTTATTTCTTCCACTATATTATATTTGTGAAGGTTGCAGTGTAATTGTTTCGATATTTGTCGTAGCACACAGCAGATAATTTGTTTAATTAACTTAACAAGTAGAAGAAATAATATCAATTGCTGCAATAGGATTCGGAATTCCCAAATTTTCACAAGGTATCAGAGCACAGATAGTAAGTTGGAGAGCTCAGTAGCAGAAGGGAAGAGGAATTTCATAGCTCTGCGTAAGCAGCAATTTGAAAACCTCAGAGGCAGCGCAATCCTTTGGCCAGGGGGATCAGTATCTTGAGGAAAATTTGATTTCTCTAAGAGAGCGATAGAGAAGTCAGATTTCTCAAGTTCAAGGAGTGCCAGCAGCAGAGGGAGCAGCCATTATTTTCCTTGCAGCGCAGATCTCTAGTTGGACATGATGTTTTGCAGTAGTTGCCAGTGAAAAATAGCGTCAGGAGGAAGAAAGCACACATTGAGCAAAAATTTCCTTAGGGAACTTCTAGTTCAGAAGTTCGATTTCTCTTGCAGATCAGCAGTCGTTGTGATCATATTTACTCACTCCAGTAGGGAGTGTGTAGAGCCTTGCAACAGTTGAGCAGAAGTGAAAAGGAGGTTTTAGACACACTTTTATTAGGATGGAAACAGTCGGGCTGAGAGATCGGGATAGGTTGGAGAGATCATCCAACTATTTGATGTGGAAGGGAAGGATTTCCTGCCATTTGGATGGGTACGATCTCAAGGCATACATCGATAATGTGGTGGTTGTCCCCACGGATCCAGATCAATTGAAAGCTTACAAGAAGCAGATGGCGAAGGCGAATAGATTGATTCTCGATGGGGTTCGAGATCATGTAGTATCACATATCGCTAGCATGGGCAATGCCAAGCAGATGTGGGATGCTCTCGCCACACTATTTCAGGGATCTTCCAAGCAACGAAAGATGTATCTAGAGGAGAAGTAGAGATGTACCCATATGCAGAAGGGGGAGCGCATAGACCCCTTCCTCAATAGAATTCAGGAGGTCTGAGACCAGCTGTCAGTTGTTGGGGCAACGCCTCAACCCATGGAGCTAGTGTGATTAGCTCTTAACCTAAGTTGCATGAAACGGGTACGGGTACGAAATGTGACCCCCCAAAATTTTGGAAACAGGGAAACGCAAGATATATATATATATATATATATATATATATATATATATATATAAAGCATACATGATACATTATGATTAAATTGTCCAATGTCAATGCATAAACTATAAGTCTTTAAATTTACATCACATTTACTCATGAATGATCACATAATGAAAATAGCAATATCCAAAATCAACCACGAGAAGTTTCTAATTTCTTGTCTCGTGCTTGATTGGGAGTCTCCTCCTGCATAGAGAGCTTGGTTCTCTTGATTTAATACAAGTTCCATACCCTAGTACATGACAAAATCCAATGGAAACATTGCAATCCCCACAATCCTGAAATTCTGAAAATGAAACTGGATTCGTTGGGGAGGGGCCAAAAATCCTGAATCCTCCATATCCGATACGATATAGAGGGATTCGTACCCGAGTCTCTAGATTCAGCCATATCCATACAGGGTACGTCAAATCCCGACCATACCTTGTACGGATACGGCCGAATCTCGTACAACCGGATTCGTGCAGCCAAAAAGTGCGAATTTGAGTTATAAAAATCAGATTTCTCTCATTCTTTCTTACAGATTTTGTTTGTGAAGTGAGCAAGGAGCAAGGGTTAGCAAGGAGAAAGGGAGTTTTTTCAAAGAGATTCAAGCATCCAGTAAGAAATGTTGATTATGATGATGAGGATTGATGACTCATTGACTCTGACTCATTGAGGCTTTAGGCTTGTAGTCTTGTAGATTGTAGTTTTTTTGTATTTTCTATTTCTATTTGCCACTGGCAATGTACTTATGTAACACATTTTGATTTTGATGACTTAATGAGAAAACTACAGTATCTTACTATCTTGTCTTTCTAAGTAAATTTGACAATTGTATGATGTATCAATGTATCATGTATGAGTATCTAAGATCTTAAATCTATGTTTGAATCAATGAATTTGGATGAATTTGTGTAAAAAATATCTAATTTTTAATATATATATATATATATAGATATATATATATATATATATATATATATATATATATATAACGTATCGTATCCCGGAAGTGTCCTGTTCCGAGGGTCATCGTATCCCGAATCTGATTCTTGAATCCCCGTATCCATCGAATCCTGAATCCCCATATCAGGTGACTTAGATGATAAGTCTGTTGGATTTTGAATGAGATATAAAAATCTACTTTCTCCATATGAAACCAATGAGGGCAAAACCACTCTCAAACATCCTGAGTCATTTCATGGTAATTTTAAAATTTTAAGTAAAAGGATGAAACAACATATCAACACTAGGGCCATAGGCTTGAACAGTAAGCTGCCCTAAAACAAAAAAATAAAAACAATTAAAAAAATAATAAAACACAAAAACTGAAGAAAAAAAAATAAAGCTAAAAAAAAAAAGAAGTTTAAATGCCAGAAACGCGCCCGTATGGCCTGGAAACACGTTTCCATCCGTACTGGGCACATTTCCCCAACGTGAAACGGCCCAGTATGGACAGAAACGTGTTTCTAGGCCGTACGGTATGGTGAAACACGTTTCCGTTTCGTTTCCAAGCTAAAACGGACCTCTATGCAACGTTTCTTGCAACATAGCTCTTAACAATGTTTCCGAGGACTGGGAGGTCTTTGCCCAGAGTATTTTTGGCAAAGACAAGTTGCCAGAGTGAGACAGGATGTGGGTTGATTTGCAACAAGAGGAGATGAGGTGAGATCTGGTGAAGAGCACCATCAGTGGAAACATCAACAGTGGGTCGAGGACAGTGAAGGAGGAGCAGAATGTGGCTCTCGCATCAAAGGGGCAGCAAGAGCAACATAGGAAGAAGAAAGACTTGTCGAAATTCCAGTGCTTCAGGTGTGGCGAACTAGGCCACTATAGCACTTAGTGTCCTCACAGGAAGAAGGACATGAAGGAGAAGTAGGACCAGCAGGCAGCTTCTGCTGAGATCGATAGGTTGTCCTCCAGGCTGGAGGAAGACTTCGCCATGTTTGCAAACATACCCCCAGGAGTGAAATGGGGTGACTTGGTCTTGTAGCCCTAGAGGATTACAAATGGGCAGGATTCTTGAGGAGGTCCACCTCTTGAATCAGTACCTGGCTACGAGGGCCCACCATATTTAGGAGTTGGATGGACCAATGGCAGTTGGTGCAGTCAAATGCCAGAGTGACAGTTACAAGACTAGTTGCAGTCAGGCGCTGGACAGCGCAGTTTAGTGTTGGCAGCAATGTAGCTGGCACAGTGCAGAGTCAGTAGCAGCGCAGAGGCTTCAGTGACAGCGTGAAGACTAGTAGCATTCTCGACTCGAGGGACAGATGCATCATGTTGAACACAGATGGTTCAGTGCTTTGGATAGTTCCAAGTTGGATGTTGCAGTTGCAGCAGCAGCAAATGAGAGGGAGTTGAAGATGTTGCAGTAGCAGCAGCAACAAAGTTGCAGTGCAAATGCAGTGTTGGCAGCAGTTCAGCAGGGTCAGCAGCAACACAGATGCAACGCATATCAGAGTTACGCAGTAGTTGGTGGGCAGCGGTAACCAAAGATCAACACCGAGACAGGAGATGATGCAGAGATTGTATATTATAGCAGCAGTTGCAGTGCTAGAACACTTTCCTCGATAAGAGGAAGTGTTAATTTTTGTAGCATCGTATGTTTTCTAGCCACGAGATTTGGCAAAGTGACTAGAATACATGTATTCTCCAATACCCAAAATTCGTTTCTGGAAATTTCACCTAGAGACGACTTAAATTAATTAGTCAGTTTTTAATATTTTTTTAATATTTTCTAAGTTTACACTTAGGAAATATGATTAATTAAAAGGAATTAATTAAGTCATAGTGAGAATGTTCTATAAAAGTGCATGGATCGATTTCTAGCTAATCCTAGTCATTGATTAAGATTTAATCGTGGTTGTTGAAGTCTCAACGGAAGATTATAAGAAGAACTTGATGGGGCTTGGAGAAGACACACCAAATCAATTGAGTATTCGATTTTGTTGGGAAATCGATCTCCAGAGTAGCAGCATTCAGTTGTCGGAGGTGATTCAGTGAGCTTGAAGCAGTGAGAGAGTGGTAGAGATAGTGAGGATGGAGGAAGATTTTCCAATTCCAGTGAGTACATTGCAGAGAGGCAGTGATTGCCACTGAGAGGCAGCGCAAAGCTTTCTTGGGGAGATTTTATTTTGTTGGGGAGAAGAAGAAATTCTGAGTCGGAAGCTAGGTAAAGGATCCAGAGGCAAAGAGTATCAGTCTTCCAGACAGCAAGAGGAGACGCAGTTCCGAGCTTGTGGGACGCAACAACTACTATGAAAATTCCTACATCGAAATCCTATTGCAGCAACTAGAAAATATTCACCTAATTGTTAACTTTTACTTAAGAATTTATTTGCAGTTATCTACGGCAAATACTGAATACATCACACTGCAACCTTCACTTAAATAAACTGTGGATATTAAATGCAGAAACAAGAACTGAGCAAAAAAAAAATAACACACAAGACACCATTATTTTTAGACTAAGTCCTGGGAAAAATCCAATGCGGGAAAATCGGTGCAGCAAATGAGGGTTTGATATTATAAAGCAGAAGTTCTGAATACAACTAGGATGTTTTATTGGCCATCCATACAAAGAAAATTACTGACAAAAAATTAGTGAGAAAATGTTCTCACACTAACACTGGATATCCAGCACTGACCGCATGCTGAACTGAACAGCCCCACGCTGCCTTCGCGCAGATCTGCGTCACTCTAGCTAGGAATTGCGTCAGCTCCTTCGGTCGGATCTTCTGTTGGCTAGATTTGATCTTCTGGCCCCTCCAGTCTCACACCTCAGCGCTCCGGCACTGGATCTGGCTAATCCCCAGCAAAATCATTGATCTCCTCAAGGTTGCATCAAGGTTTCATCGTTGCCTCTCCAACCGAAACTATCACTACAATTGAATCAACTCGATGATATTCTCCGGCTGCTGAGCACTGCTCACTTGAGAAAATCAATCTCTAGACTCAGTCGGTGTGTTTTCCAAATGCCCATCAAGTTCTTATAATCTTCTCGTTGAGACTTCAACGACCGAGATTAAATTGCTAATCAATGGCTAAGATTTACTTGACTTGATCTTCGTCTTTTTCTAAAAGATTCACACCCTGTTTTATTAATATGCTTTAATTATTTTAATTCCTAAGTTTAGACTTAAGCTCCCATTAAAAATAATTAATTATTTTAATAAAACCCCATCCAGGTGGAATTTCCAAAAACGCTTTATGGGTTCTCTGGAATACATGTGTCTAAGCCTCCCTGCAGAATTTGAAACTTAGAGCACATTCGATGCTACCAAAAATCAACAACTGCGTAGGCTGACACAGTGACTGCACAAAGGGAGCAAGGAGCAGTTCAATTCGAATTGAGGTCAGTGTCGAATCGCTTGTGGAGTGAAAATTTTCTCACTAGTTATTATTACCAGTGATTCCTCTGTTTGGATTCCTAGATTAAGCATCCATAGTTTGTACTTAGATTTTCACTACTGCTTAATATCAAAACCCTCGGCTGCTGCACCGGTTTTCCCTAGTTGGGTTTTCCTGGGGACCTAGTCCAGAAATAACAGTGTCATATTGTGTGTGTGCATCTATTTCTTCCAGCAATTTTATTTCTTCCGCAGTATTTTATCTGTGAAGGTTGCAATGTATTTGTTTCAATATTTGCCGTAGCACACAGCAAATAATTTGCTTAATTAATTTAACAAATAGAAGAAATAATATCAGTTGCTGCAATAGGATTTGAGATTCCCGAATTTTGACAAAGGGAGGTGTACCCTCTGTAGGTGTGTGATGAAAACAATTGTTCATTGTGATTTCCCTAAGGAAATTTGGAAGACTAGTCTTCCATTAGCTGGAGAATAAGGTTCTTGGCAAGGTGTGTCCTTGCTGATTGTACAAAGAATTGGTTTGAAGACAGATTCCCCAAAGCTCATATGTCCCTCCCTCTGATCGCCTGAGGAGCGATTTGACTTACAAGAAATTCGACTATATTTTAGGAGAAGAAAACCCCTCCATTCCAAGTTCAACACCAAATCAAATTCCTCTGCGATGGAATCAAATGCTCCCAAAGACAAAAGCTCCAAGACAGGTAGGGGGGCTGACAATTAAAAAATCTCTTCCATGGGCTTTCTTTGATGGAGTTTGCCAAGGTTCTCCTCTCTTTTATGGGGCTGGTGGGGTCATATATCTAAATGAAACTCATAAAATCTTTTAAAGCAGGGATTGGGTCAGGCACAAACAATGTGGCAGAATGAAAAAGCAGTGGCTATTTCACTGAAACTGGTAATTGAAAAAGGCATTTCTAAAATTCAGAGACTAGGTGACTCCAACTAAGTTACAGATTGGGTTAATGGATCAATAGGAATGCGGAATCTAGTATTGAGGCCTTTGTTTTAACAATTCAAGCTGATAGAACATGGTTTTGATGACATTTCCTACTCCCATATCTACAGGGAGAACAACGTGGAAGCAGATGCCCTATTTTGCAGAATTTTTTGTCCTTTTGGATATCATATCGGACTATAACGCCAGGACAGTTTTTTTTCTTTCCATATGGAATGTAACCTTTTCCTACTGAGAATGAAGTTACTATTTTTTCCAAGGAAAAAATAGTTTGTAATATTTTTTTTAGATATACTATATTCTCTGTTATACCTCCTTACTAAAGTATGTGCCCTTCCATTACATCTATTTAAAATACAAATTAAAATTTATGGCCCATTTACCACCATAATCATTATAAGGATGTCACTACTAAGTTACTAACACATGGTACATATCCTTTCTTTTGAATTGCTTCCTCTTCAATACATAGTCATGACGCGTAGGTGATGCATTTATTTCTAGTAATGGTGTTAATGTTGAGCTATGACCTCACACCTCTTGGGGTTTTCCTCCTCTGTTTTCTCCTCTATCCTGCAAATCTCTCTATTACTGTCAATTGTATCATTTTTTTGGCTAGCTTTTTAGCATTTAGGAGTGTATAGATACCGTCATAGTTTATTGATGACTGGCTGGACTCTCTAGTCCCATTGACCTATTTCAGACCTCTTGGTCATTTGCTGGACTTTATTAAAATTATCTCATCTTATCTGGCTATTATCATATCTTCATAGCTATTTTACCAAATCCCACAGACCCTATTATCTTCGAAGGATCCATCATGTTGGAATATCTAATGCCATTTTTAATGGGCACCCTATTTTTCAGAAATGGAAGGAGGGTAAGATAAGATAGGCAATTTCGTGAAAAGATCTGCATCTTGTGGGGGAAAAGCCAAATTTGAGACAAACTCTATGCTATAAATCTATGTCACCATCGACTATAAAATCAAATGAATTCGAAGTGAATTTAATGTAAATCTTCTGTTCCGTTTCATGCATGTGTTCTGAAAACTTACATGGTATGAGATCAAAAGTGATTCTGAGAACCCAAGAACAAGAAAAGTCAGGTGGGAGGGGGCACAGACCATTTGTAGAGAGCATGAAGCGGGAGAAAATCAAACTGAAGAAAAGTCTGTATTTTTAATTCAGATGCAGAGGAGGGACATAGCCAAGGACTTTTTGGAGAGTCTATAATGCAACATAAGTTTGAGTCTGCCAGAGACTGTTAAAGAGACAACCATTCTACTCAAAGAGACGTTGGCTACAACTCAAAGTTAGCAGAGAAAAATAGAGTCTATTCTAACTTAGTTGATAAAACTCGGAGAAACATCTGTAAGAGACCAAGTTATAGAGGGAAACCATTGGTTCATGTGCCCTATGTGCTCCATGAACAGACAAAAGCAAGGAGAAGAATCAGTAGAGCAAAGTTAAAGCTGCCATGAACATCTGTTAAGCCTATGGAAGAGATCAAATGACAAGGGAAGACGTTGTGTTCCAGTAGTACACTCATTTTGTAGCTGTTGGCATAAGACTATACCAGAATTGTGTAATACCAGATCATCCAGCAGTGGAGACATTGCAGAAAATTTGTAAACTCGCCAATTCTGAAAATGACTGTTGTGGCAGCCATTTCAGCACCAGAAATAAAATGAAATTACTGATGTCCACTGATGACCAAAATAGGTCAATGGCACTCAAACATACAATGATACAAGTAATAATAGAAAAATAAAAAGTGACGAGGACATCTCCTCTCTACAGAAAAAAGAAGCGAATGACAGGAATACATAGAAAAAAGTGGGGTAAAAGTTAAAGTTTAAACCCAGAATGCATAAATCCTTGAAAATTAAGTACACAGTAAGGCACAACCTTGAAGAGGAAGACGGAGGAAACACAATATCACAACAGACAGAACAGGTCAACCACAAGCAGAAAGATCAGGCAATATGGTCTTTAGTCAATTTTGAAACCGGAGGAGGGACACATTCCCTCCTGTAAAAGCACAAATATTGAACATTACAACAAAATGCTTCGCCTGCATGCTGCTAGGGTTTCTATTGAGTGCCTTCTGTAGGCATGTACCACGGATCCACACCCTCATCACAGACCTTCGGAAAACCACAAAGCGTCACCCCTCTTGCTTCGTCAAGAAACTGAACTATATTTCAAAGGTTTCTCTTCCTGTCTCCTCGGCATATGGCTCTTGCTTTAGCTGAATGAGGCTTAAATGGCTAGTTTACTGGGATCTAGCCTTCACCTAGATCTGCAGCCAACTAGGTTCAAAAGAACTGGTGAGTTTTAGTCAAAGGGAAGCTCACACATTACTTCTATGGCAGAGGATTTTATGCCTTCTTGTTTGAAGCCAAGGAGGACAGAGATCTCATATTCAAAAATGGTATGTATTTCTTTGGTACCAAAGGAATGTACTTAAACAGATGGACTCCAGACTTTAACCTTGAGCTTGATGTCAAATCTACTGTTCCAATTTGGGTTTATCTCCCCCACTTGCCTCTTCATTGTTGGAATGAAGATGTGCTCCAGTGCATTAGCAATTATATAGGGCACTACATTGACAAATATAAACATCCCCTTGCACAGGGACCTATATTGAAGTTGACTTAGAGAAAGGATTACCAGAAGCGATCCTTCTAACCCTTGACAATTGGAAACATGTTCAGGAACTGGAGTATGAGTAACTGCCTTTTCAAATGCAAAATTTCTCAGGAATACAAACACTTCACGAAGAATTGCAAGAAAAACCTCCCTCCATAGCAATCTATCCCTGAAAATGAAGATTAGTGGTAAGTGGTTGAAAAAAGGGTCCCAAGTAGCAATCCATCTCAATCATACCACTATCAGCCCTTCATCTTCAGGTCATACACTTCTTGTTGGTCCAAAACAAGCTGCAAACAAGAGCGAAGCAGCCTCGGAGATGCGAAAATTTGCCCTTCAATGCAGACCCAAGGAAACACAACATTATCTCCAAGCCACAAACCTCAGGAAGGCAAAAAGGGATCATCAGCAAACAGTTTTGAATCATTTTCTCAGGAAGAGCCTAACTCATTCGCAGAAATGGTTACTTCCTTAATCAAAACAACCACATCCTTATTTCCTCCCAGATTGTCTGTTTTGATTGAATCTGTTACCTTCTAAGTTGTACCTAGCAGGATATGTGTTGATGTGAGTAGCATCGGAAGGTCTTCTACAATTGCTTGGAATCTTAGCATGTGGAAGACATCATTTGCTTCTTCTAGTGATTTATGTCTTCTTTCCTAAGTTTAATTTAGGAAAAGTACAATAATTAAAGTCAATTAATTATTGTGGACTATTGAGTTATTTTCTAAGGATAAATAATTTTATTATTTAAGTGACTTAGAAATAATCTCAACCGTTGATCTTCAAGATGTTTCTAGAAGGAAGTTTCAAGATGTTCCTAGAAGGGATCTTCAAGATGTTTCTAGAAGGAAGATTCAAAATGTTTCTAGACAGGAGATTGAGGTTACAGATTTGGACTCGATGAATATTATAAATGGAGGCTAGTGAAGGAGGTGAAGACACAACAACAACGAAGAGCACAAGTGTGTGAGCGAGTCATCAGGAGAGAGAGCGATTCTCTCTACAGTGTGAGTGGCTTAGTGACCAGTGCCCAGAGGAGGAGAAGTGCGATTGGTTTGAGCGAATCCAGGAGGGCCAAGATTGATTGCAGGGCTGAGTTGTCGGAAGGAGATCGTGTTTGTTTGGAGGAGGCTGAGTTGCTAGAGGGCAGATCTAATTGCTGAGGCAGGGTGCAGATCGAGTTGCTGGAGGGCGCAGATCTAATTGCTGGAGGCCAATTTCTTCATAGTGATTTCATCTGGAGGCAGATTTCCTTGAAGCCGATTAGGTTGTATTCATTATGAGGGAGCCGAGTTGCAAGTTCTCAATTGTATTTTTCCTTGTATCTTTGTATGTCGAAAAACCCATATTTTCTACATAATGAAATGATGGAGAATTGTTTGTGGGCTAATTAATTTTTGCAATGTTTGATTGATCTGTCTGGTTTATTTCTGCTGCATATTTTTAATTCTAAAAGTTAAAATACCAGTGATTTTACTTTTCGGTGATTCAATTATTATTTGGGTAAATAAATAATAAATTGGGGATAAATTAAATTGTAGAGAGAAAATAAATGTGGCTGGTATGAGAAATTTAACATGGTGTCAGCATAGTCTAGAAGACTCTGAAAAAGAGATCTGAGATCACAAGAGTTTGCATACATCTTGGAATGGCATTGCTTCTTCTTTCCCATCCATGCTTGAAGTGAAACTTCCCCATTCTTTAGGTAGAGCATTTTGTACAATAGTAAGTATTTCTCCATCAGACATTACTTCTCCCAATTTCTGCAGTTGAACTCGTATTGCGAAAATCTCCATAAGATATGGAATTATTCCTTCCTTTCTTGACATTCTCAATTTGTATAATTTTTGTCTCAGGGATATTATTTCCCTTCCAGAACCTTTCAAGAATAGCTCCACCAATTTATCATATATTTCTTTTGAGGATTCTAAATTTGATACATAGGGGATGAGAGAGTCCTTTATGGATTCTATAATAATCCTTCGGGCTCTTATGTATCCCTTCATGTATTTGATATATGCTTGAATGTCTTCTTTTGAAGGTTGAATTGAAGATCCTTCGATGTAGCCCATAACTTCATGTTCAATCAGATTCAAATATGTCCTCTTCTTCCATGCATTAAGGTTTGATGACCCAACCAATTTGTTGTTCTCTTTGCAATAAGTTATTTTGACAGATTTAGATAAGGTCATAGATACTTACTTGAGTAGGGTGACTTCCTCCTTCTAGAAGCTTCCTTGACGATGATGAAGATGAAGTCAAGAAATTCCTCTTAGATTGAATTCTCCAATGTAGGTGACCTTGGATCCTTGGTGATAAAGGATGTCTTCAAAAGTATAATGTCTCTTCTAACAATGTCTTTAATATAAATCTTTGATGGCAAAGATTATCTCTTTGGTAAGTGGATCTTTTGAATGAGATTGAAGGTCTTCTTGAGATGACTTGAGAATCTTCCTTGCAAATTGATTTGAATTTCAATGTAGACTTTGATTCTTGCTTCCTTGAGTGTCTCCTTGTCAAGTAGCCCTTGTTTTCAGCACCTTAGCTTTGATACCATGTTGAGAATGAGGTAGGGGTAGGTTTAATTCAAATTATCTTCTTGATAATTACTTGTGAGCTTACTTCTGTTACTTATGTATTCTCTTCTTAGTTGTTTATGTCTTTCATCAAGTCAATTACCAAAGCACACGAGACACAAATATAGGTTCTTCAAGCTAGGGCCAAAACCTCTCCCTCTTGGAGAGGAAAACCCACAGGAAATTCTTCGTATAGACTTTCAGTTGACAAGTACCAAGACCATGATTCAAACCATTGACTTATGTATGCTTCGAAGACTTTGTCACAACTTCTTCAATGACTCCTTGAGCCGATTCTTCTTTCCTGCAGCTTCCTGCACGATCTGCACCTTTCAACACCAAGACTAGAGAACTCGGTCTCTGCTTGTATTCTTCCTTCTTTGGCTATATGAGATCCTTGTTTGATATCAGTACTGTGCCATAGACTGTCTTACCTTATACTTTCACTTATCCTTGTTGATTGTACACACTTGTCTTGTTTTCCTTCTATAGAACAGTCCACCCTATACTATGAGGATACCCTTACACAATCCTGTTCATAGTTTTATTCTACCTCTTTTATACAGTCCTTTCTTCACACCAAACCATTTGTTAATCTCACACTTCAACACAATCCTTCTTTATGCTTGAACACAAATCTATTTCAACACTATGACACACTCCTTCGTCATGGTTGGGTGCAGTCCTATATTCGTACTTACCTCAGTCCCTTCACACTTCTTGCTAATCTATATAACCGTAGAGTACTCAAACTTTTCCTCGCATCTCTTCCTCAGACCAATCCAAATTTATATCACCAAATGAGCCACAGATATGTTCTTATATATATACACGACATACCTCCTTTTGGGTTGACATGAAGGCCTACTTCTGAGCCGACTTGTGCATGGGTATGGAAGTCGATTTGTTCACTGTACATAGGCCAACTTGAGGGGGCACTTCAACGCTGATCTTGAGCCACATTCTGAGCCATGACTTCAAGGCTTATATGACAAGGTCTTTAGCCATATAAGTTTGATTTGACTCTTCATATACATGACTCTTAATTAATATATTTATGACCGGATGACAGATCCCTAAAAGACATCAATAAGAAGTTTTTGACCTATGATAAACCTTGCTCATGAACCCTCCCTACAGAAGCAAGCATAATGTTTATATATCTAATTATCTTTGTCTTCTTCATTACATAAATACATAATTACATAGGCAATATGAAGACCGAACCTAGTTACACTTTACAATACCTTTCCCCTTGCCCACACCTTGGGTCGGGCTTGAAACGATGCCCTGGAGGTTGATGCAGCTGAAAATAAAAGTAAAAGCATAATTGGCCACATTCAATAGGAAAATGTACCACAAAATGCAAAATATGGCAGGGACAAACGCATTTAGCACATGGGCAAAAGCCAAATGCATGAGCTCTACCCCATATCCATGGCAATCACCCTAGTTCTTATAGGCTCTAGATGAGCCTCCTTTATCATTTTGTAACCCATGATTGTCCCAACCCCTAGTGGGCAATGAACTGCCCTACCTTTAAAGTGTTGAGAAATGAGGGCGTTTAATTCAATTTCCCTTTCATGATAATTACTTGTGAACTTGTTATGGTTCTTTACTTGGATCTTATCTTCGTTAACTTATTATCTCTTTCATCAAGTCAATTATCAAAACACAAGAGACACATAGTTTAGGCTCTTCAAGCCCGGGCCAAAATCTCTCCCAATTGGAGAGGAAAACCCGATAATCATTCTTCTTATAGATCATCCATTAACGAGTACCATAACCATGACCTAGACCCTTGACACCAGTATGCCTCCAAGAAGACCTTGTCACTACTCTTTCTAGGCTCCTTTTGTTGGCCTTCTTTTATGCACTGTACTACACCAGCACTAGGGAAACTCGATCCCTATTTTCACAGCCCTAACTGATGTGCTTCTCTGTGATTCTTCTATAATCTGAGTTCGGCCTCCAGCAAACTCTTCATTGGTCTTCTTATTATACCCAAGATACCCTAGACCGAGATCACTTGCACACCTTGCAAGCCTTCTTATCCTTGTTCGCTAGACTTCCATCTACGCACTAGATCACAGTCCTGAAGAGACCTTCAGACTACCTCAGAGGAGCAAGGTAGATACTAACCCAAAACATAAATGTATTACCCTTTTCTTATGTTGGAATGCCTCTTCATTTTTCGTTGGATGCTAACCTTTCTGTGGTATATTTCTCGCACTGTAATCTGCACTTTGTTACAGTCTTCAACCCAAAACCAGTAGACCTTATTTTTGCGATGTATTTCCCTTGTCCTTCGCTGGAATTGCTCTTCTTTTACACTGTTGTGAAACTAGCTCCAAAAATAGCAGAAAAGAGAGATCAACGCCTTAGAAATAGCCACTTCGAGGGGGCAACCTCCAATACATTACATAAATGAACAATTCTTAGATGATACAAATGACCAAAACCTCCTTCTATATATAGGAGTTCATGGCGCCACAATATAATCCTAGCCGACCTAACAATAATAATGTAAGGCCACAATAATAACAATATTGGGGTTACACGGGTACAACAATAACAATAAGGGGGCTACACTAATAACAATAAGGGACTAAACTAGTAATATAGGGACCTAACATGCCCCTCTCCTTCAAAAAAGTGTTGTCCTCAACGCTTGAGTAGCTCTTGGTGCTTCTGTATAAAATTCTCATCTCCCATGTAGAATCTTCAGTGGGTAAGTTCTTCCACTTTATGAGATACTCTGAAATTGATCAATTTCGTAGCTGTCAAGTTCTTGTTTCAGTGACCGCTTCAGTTTCCAATATGATTTTTCCTTCCTCATCAAGTTCTGGCAATATTGTTTGAACTGGAAGATTTTCACCTATAACCTTCTTTAAGCATGCAACATGGAAAACTGGATGCACTCGCGAAGAAGCAGGAAGCTCCAATTTGTATGCCATAGTACCAATCTTTTGCAACACCTTGTAAGGACCATAGTACTTTGGAGATAATTTATTATCCTTCTTAGCTTGCATGAGGGACATCTGTTTGTATGGTTGTAGCCGTAAAAATACCCAATCTCCTACATCAAAACTCTCTCGCTGCGATGTTGATCTGCCTGTTGTTTCATTCGATTTTGTGCCAAATTTAGGTTATCTTTTAAGAGTTGGAGAGCTTCTTGTTGATGCTCAATGTGATCGTCCACTGCTCGAACCTTAGAATTTTCTCTTAAAGATGATGTGATGGACGGTGGATGATATCCATAAAGTGCCATAAATGGGGTCATTTTTGCTGTAGTATGGAAGGAAGTGTTATACCACCATTCAGCGAGAGGTAACCACTTGACCCATTGTGTTTGTTTATCAGATACAAAACAACGAAGATACCCTTCCAAACATTTATTTACTATCTCAGTTTGACCATCAGATTGAGGATGATAAGATGAGCTATGAGCTAATTGAGTACCCAAACAAGAAAATAACTCCGTCCAAAAATTTCCGGTAAAAATGGGATCTCTGTCGCTCACAATAACCCTTGGGCTTCCATGTAGCTTTTGAATTCTGTCCATAAATGTAGTAGCAACTGTACTTGCTTTAAATGGATGAAATAATGCACAAAAGTGTGCATACTTGGTAAGTCTATCAACTACCACCATGATGACATTCTTGCCTTCGGACTTCGGTAAACCTGTGATAAAATCCATTGAAATCTCCTCCCAACGTTGACTTGGAATGGATAAAGGTTGTAGAAGTCCCGGGGTCTTAATTGTCTCCACTTTATTCTGCTGGCAAACCAAACATTACGCCACAAACTTTTGAATATCAGATTTAAGGCCATCCCAAAAAAATTCTTTCTTCACCCTGTGGTAAGTTTTTAAAAATCCTGAGTGTCCTCCTAAAGGAGAAGTGTGCAATTCCAGAAGAATCTTTTGTTTTAGTTGGGAATTTTTACAAAGATATAAGCGATCTTTGTACCATAAGGAATCATTTTTCCAACTAAATGTATCAGATGTACTAGGATCTTGCTGCAACTTTTGAATTAGTGTCCACACTTCTTCGTCCTTCTTCCATTCATCTCTTGCTTCGGTTATCCAATCTGGTTGGATAATAGAAATGGCACAAAGCAATGCTTCCACCTCTTCATTCTTTCTTGAGAGTGCATCTGCAACAACATTTAGCTTCCCTTTTTGTATATTATTTCTAAGTCATAACCCAACATCTTTGTGACCCATTTTTGCTGCTCTACAGAACAGTCATAAAAAATCTTCAAGGCCTATGGTCGATTTTACTGCAAGTGTCTTGACATTAGTAAAACAGCCATTCGAACCCATGTAGTATTGCCTACATTTCCTTCTCATAAATAGCTTTCTCTAAATACTTTGTTTTGATTGGATGACTTTCAAAAGCAATGGGTCTTCCTTCTTGCATTAAAATGACACCAATTCCATTTCCTGAGGCATCACATTCCACAATAAAGGTTTTTGTGAAGTCTGGCGTAGCTAAGACTGGTGCTAGGCACATTGCCTCTTTAAGATGTTCAAAGGCCTTAGTTGCTTCGGGAGTCCATGAAAATGCATCTTTCTTCAATAATGTTGTTAGAGGTGTTGCTATTCTCCCATAATTCTTAACAAACTTGCGATAATACCCTGTTAACCCGAGAAATCCTCGCAACTGCTTTATGGTTGTGGGGACTTTCCATTCCTTAATGGCTTTAATTTTGTTAGGGTCTACCTTAACACCCTCGTGAGAGACAATATGACCCAGATATTCCACCTCTTGTACTCCAAAGAAACATTTGGATGTTTTTGCATATAATTGTTTATCCTGCAATAGTTTGAGCACCCTGTCAACATGTTGAACATGATCCTTCCAAGCCCTGTTGTAGATTAGTATATCATCAAAATATACTAGCACAAATTTTCTAAGGAAGGGTTTGAAAATGGAATTCATCAACCCTTGAAATGTAGAAGGTGCATTAGTAAGGCCAAAAAGTATGACCAAAAATTCATAATGACCCTCATGAGTTCAAAATGTTGTTTTCGGAATATCTGCAGTCTTCATTCTAATTTGATGATATCCTGAACGAAGATCCAACTTGGTAAAATAAATTGCTCCATGTAATTCATCAATCACAGGAATGGGAAATTTATCTTTAATGGTGAGCTTATTAAGCTCCCTATAATCCGGACACATGCGCCATGATCCATCCTCCTTATAAACCAATACTACTAGTGCAGAGAAAGAACTTTGACTAGATTGAATTATACAAGCCTCTAACATTCCTGCAATCATACGTTCAATTTCGCTCTTTTGGACATAAGGATATCTATAAGGCCTGATGTTTGGAGGAACACTTCCTGGAATCAAATGAATAGCATGATCATGATCATGAAAAGGTGCGAGTCCTTTGGGAGTTTCAAACACCTTGGAATGATTGTCCAAGACTTTTTGGAGATCTGCAGAAATAGATGATTTTGATGTTGGAACTTCTAGTGAGCATAATTGTGCAATTACGCCTCGTTGTTCTTTCTTTAGAAGCTTTGTCATGACATTAGAGCTTATTATTCTTCCCGGCTTCCCTGAAATACCCCGTAATTCGACTTCCTTTCCTTCTGCAAAAAATTTCAAGAAAAGTTCTTGAAAATTAAAAGCTAAAATCCCCAAAGATTGTAACCATTGTACTCCTAGTACAACATCAGCACCTCCCATAGGAATGGAAAGCATTGGACTATTCAATACATATTCCCCCATGGTTAGCTTGATATTATGGCTTTTTCCAGAGAAATTTATAGTTCCTCCATTTGCAACCATCACTTGACATTCTGGTGCTGGGTATAGGAAACAATTCAATTCCTTGGCTACCTTACAATGAAAAAAATTATGGGTACTACCTGAATCAATCAACACTATTACCTTTTTCTTCTTGATATGTCCTTCTATCTTGAGAGTTTGAGGAGTGGTAATTCCTGCCAATGCATTACATGATATGGTCGGACTCATTTCTTCCTCTTCTAGGGTTGGTTCTTGGTGTATATCTTCTTCTTTTGAAGATTCTTATTCATTTTCTTCTTCTTCTTCACAATCTATGTAAAATCATTTCTTCTTAGCACACTTATGGCCTTTAGTGTATTTGCTATCACAACTGTAGCAAAGCCCTTTTGCTCTTTTTTCTTCCAATTGTTGTGGTGTCAACCTTGTAGATTGTGGAAGTCTAGGAGTAGGAATACTTCCATCTTTATAGATGTGAGTGGTAGGCTTCCTTGTCGCCATAATTTTACATTCAATTTTTCTTGCCAACCTAAATGCCTTCTCCAATGAATCAGGTTCCCAAACGCGAACTTCATGTTGGATGTTATCCTTTAAAGTCCCTAGGAAGACATCAATCCTATGTTCCTCTAGAATATCAGTTACCCTTATATTCAATTTTTGGAACTCCTCAATGTGCTCCACCACTGAACCCTTTTGTTTGAGATTTATCAATTGGCTAAAGAAGGTGTTGCCTTTTGTATCCTCATAATGTACTATCATTTCCTCCATAAAAATTGACCAAGTGACAATTTTTTTACGGGAGCAAAGCCATCGATACCATACAAATGTATTTTGTTCTAAATGTAAAGTTGCAACGCGTACCTTTTGTGTGTTTTGCACAATATTGAGATCAAAATATTGCTCCATCTATAGTATCCATGTTACAGGATCCTTGCCATCAAACTTCCTCATATCCATCTTTGGAATATTGTGGTTCTTCCATCCAACAGTAGAGTTTATGAAATCACGATTAACATTTATTTTGTTCTTATCATGAGTTTCCTCTACTATCTTTTCGCCATTAGGAAACATTTCTTGTATCAACTTTGTCAAACCTTCGATGTCTACTTTTAGATCATTCTTCATGTTTTCCATTTTTTCATCGATCTTAGCTTCCATGTCATCCATCTTAGCTTCCATGCCAACTTCCATGCCCTCCATCTTAGCTTCCAAACCATTCATCTTAGCTTCCACGCCTTTCTTCAAACCATCCATCTTAGTTTCCACACCTTTCTTCAAAACTTCCATTTCATTTTTTGTTGCTCTTTGTGATAAGTGCACTTGCTCTTGTAATTTTGACATCTCATGTTGCATTTCTTCGTCTTCATGAGTCATAGTAGAGCCTTTTGAAGGCTTAATGGGTGTTGAATTCTTTTTAGGGGGGCATTTTAGAACCCCAATACTAATATCTATTCTTCAATATGCCCTTGGAATAAATTCAAACTAATTTTTTCAAATGAGACTTATGTAATTCGAAAAAAAATACACACATTTTTCTTGCTTTTGAGGAGCTCGATATTGAAACTGAATTATCTCTGTGATTTCGAATCTTCAATATCTGAAATTTGGCCCTGCGGTAGCCCTCTAAATCCTCTTTCAAATGCCACAGGTCTGACCTGATTTTGATTCTTCAAGTCAAAGTTATGTCCAATCTCCCACAATGACCTAATTATGGACTGCTTCAGTAGAGTGAACTTGTACGACTTGCCACGTGTCATTCTTTCCTCCTTCAGCTCTGAAATTTATGGGTAGGAAGCTACAGTCTGTGCACTTTCTGCCACTCTTTACAGAATTCCAATACGATGTTCAGAGAGAGAGTTATGAAGATTTTCCACGATCACCTCTTTGAGATGAAATTCGGGAGCCTGAAAAATCCCTAACTTCCACAGATCCTACCTCCCAAAATAATGTGAATCAATCTCTGAAATTTTTCCGCGACGTTCCTCGGGATTTCAGCTTCGCTCTCTGTAAATTTCAGCTTCTAAAACCTCGTAGAAAAATATTTATAGTGAAAATGCCGTGATGACCTGTTTAGGTTAAATTCAGGAGCCTGCAAAAAATCCCTAACTTCCACAGATCATATCTCCAAAAATATTGCGAACCAAGCTCTGAAATTTTGCGACAATGTTCCTCAGGATTTTGGCTTCGCGCTCTAAAAATTTCAGCTTCTGGACATTCGTAGAAAAAAATTTATAACAAAAATGCCACGATTCACTGTTTGGAGCAGCAAAACCCTAGAATCCAAAGCTCTGATACCAAATGTTGTGAAACTAGCTCCAAAAATAGAAGAAAAGAGAGATCAATGCCTTAGAAATAGCCACTTCGAGGGGGCAACCTCCAGTACATTACATAAATGAACAATTCTTAGATGATACAAATGACCAAAACCTCCTTCTATATATAGGAGTCCATGGGGCCACAATATAATCCTAGCCGACCTAACAATAATAATGTAAGGGCACAATAATAACAATATTGGGGTTACAGGGGTAGAACAATAACAATAAGGGAGCTACACTAATAACAATAAGGGACTAAACTAGTAATATAGGGACCTAACATACACACCAAATATGCATCTATTACAGACCTTAATCCGCACTTCATCACAAAGCTTGATCTGAACTTGTTGGTGTACAATGAGGCCGCAAACCTGTCTATTTATAGGGACAGTCTTTCACTCTCTAGGCCGACATGACCTTTAGATAGTAGGCCGACTTCAAGGAGCATCTTTTAACCATATATGAGCCAACTTCAAGGAGCACTTTTTCAAGGTTTTGAGGCATACTATTTACATCAATAATTTGTCTTTACAAGTGTAACAACACTTCATATACATGACTTCTAAATTACATATTTCTGACAAGATGACAAACCCCTAAAGACATCAAGAAGAAGTCTTTGACCTATGATAAAAACTCCTTGCTCATGAAACCCATGAGACAAGCATTACAAAATACATTTTATTATCTTTGTCTTCTTCAATACATAAATTCATAATTACAAGTCATTATGAAGACATTATGAAGACCGAACCTAGTTACACTTTTCAACACTCCCTCTTAACTAAGGAGGTATTCATAATGGTACATCATCACTCTCAATCTGAAGAATCTCGTAAGAAGAGTTCGATTGGTAATCCATCTATTATACCATCATGTTAGCCAGCATTGTTACAGTGCAAGGCCTTGACTAACAGCTCAATCTCTCCACGAGACCATGAGCTACAATGTTGGCGAGACCAATGATTATAGACACCTTCATCATTTTCTCCAAGGTACATACTCCACCTGAGTGTTCACCGAGTATGACCTCATAAGACTATTCTTATCGGGATAGTTAATCCTCAAAGAATATCCGTCCCTTCACAACTACTATTTCCATGGATGCCCCAATACATCCCAAATGAGAATCAAATGCCAAATGATTACCCAATCCTCCATTCTGTCTTCCCAAGTGAAGACCAGAATGACATGTCTATCTCTCTCGTAAGAAGAGTTCGATTGGTAATCCATCTATTATACCATCATGTTAGCCAGCATTGTTACAGTGCAAGGCCTTGACTAACAGCTCAATCTCTCCACGAGACCATGAGCTACAATGTTGGCGAGACCAATGATTATAGACACCTTCATCATTTTCTCCAAGGTACATACTCCACCTGAGTGTTCACTGAGTATGACCTCATAAGACTATTCTTATCGGGATAGTTAATCCTCAAAGAATATCCGTCCCTTCACAACTACTATTTCCATGGATGCCCCAATACATCCCAAATGAGAATCAAATGCCAAATGATTACCCAATCCTCCATTCTGTCTTCCCAAGTGAAGACCAGAATGACATGTCTATCTCTCTCTCGCAACTAGGGAGGACATTCCACAAAGGAATATACTTATAAAGAATGTACCTAAGCTTTCTTCTTGGCTTAGGAATTACGGAGCTTCTTCCAAGTAAGAAACTTATGACCAAGATCTCTCTTAATTAGGGACCTGTAGCAACAATGATGAAAACACCCAATTGTTCATGAAAAACTCCTTTCGATGATGTCATGAATTGAGGAGCCTTCAACTTTGGGATTTCTTCATAAGGCACAGATCATCCATCACTTTCATCCAAGAGCCATGTCTTCTATCAGACACTGATCTATCATTCTTTTTCATTTGATCTAGCTTTATACCATGCTGCTTTCCTTCGGACCATATTTCTTTCAAAGAAATTTCATCCTGTCATATCGTTATCAATTGCGGAAGACATATACTTCCCTTTGGCAGCCCCGCATAAGTTCATCAGATATTGATTAGTTATAAATATGAACTTTTAAATCAAAAGTTACCTTAGTGATGATCTTTCACCATGACATCTTCTTGTAGGCATTGTCATCCTTTGTTTACACATTGACACATCTTCTAAAGATATGTATTGTCAAGGGTCTCTATCTTTTCCAGACTTCTATTAGAGTCCACATATCTTCCCAGGAGATCTCCTAATCAAATCGTCTTGGCTTCCTTGGATGTTGACTACTTCTTTCCATGGTTGTACTTCTCACGCTCTCTTCCTCCACACAATTTTATTTAATTCCAAGGAACTTCCATTGTTTAGTTCCTTGATAATGTACAATCACCTCATATTCCATATGAGGACATATTATGTTGATTTCATCTATTGTAGATCATGCCTTTTGGCAACCTGTGCATTGGAAGAGTCTATGCTTTCTATTTGATCATACTTGTAAAGATAGAAGTATACTACCTGCAACCACATGACATGACTTCATAGCATCTAGTGTCAGCATATATATACATGTACCTCATTCTTTTCCTTTTGAGTCATCCTACAGCAGGTTTCCTTAGAATGAAGAGTTTCATTCCCTTGACCTACTTCATCAATATGTCATCATATCCTAATCCCAGAATTCTGCAAGTTAGAATTCTCAATGAAACCTTTTGCTTTATTTCTAATCAGTGAATCCAAAGAGGATTCCATTAGAAAATGTCAGCACATGTTTCCTTATTGATTATTGAATGATGACCTTTGATCATGATGACTGTCTTCTATAAATGTTGTTTTCAGAGAGGTTCCCAGGAGCCACTTATAGCATAGATGTCACATATGTGTTATAGACATCCTCCTACAATAAGTACTCCTCCTTCAATGCTTCCATCATGATGGCAATCCTCGAGTGATGCATTTATCTAATATACCATGCTTCCTAACATACTATTTTACAATCGACAAAAACCTCTTAAAGAGGAGGATGATCTCTATCATAGTAGAGGTCTTTCACTTCTTCTTTCTTAGATTTCTTTTGCATCAAGTTCTTTTCTTTCTATAGCACCCAAGTTCATTACAACCATACCATCAAACCTTATCCATGTTTCTTCTTTTCTTCTGAGGATCAAACTTACTGAATCTTCCCTTTCTTCTTGACATGACAACAGGTTTGATTCTCTTCATTTGATCCTATATCAACTTTAGCTTTTAACCTAGTCTCTTCCATCTTACATAGAGACCACAGATCCTGAAATGGTATTGCTTCTTTCTTCCCATAGATACTTGAAGTGAAGTTTCCCCATCCCTCTAGTAGAGCATTCAACACCAGTGTCGTCATTTCTCTATCAGACATTACTTCCTACAGTTGATCTCACATTACATAAATCTTCATAAAATATGAAGTGAGTCCTTCCTCTCTTGACAATTTTAACTTGTATAGATCTTGTCTCAGAGATATTTCTTCCCCTGCAGTCCTTCACTGAGAATAGCTCCACCAATTTGTCATATATTTCTTTTGAAGATTATTGTTTTGATACATAGGGGATGAGAGAGTCCTTTATAGATTCTATAAGAATCCTTTGGGCTCTTATGTTCCCTTCATGTATTTGGCATGTGCTTGAGTATCTTCTTTTGAAGAGCTAGTTCCCGACCCTTTGATATAGTCCACGAATTCATAATAAGATTTAGATCTATCTTTTTCTTCCATGCAAGAAAGTTTGAAACCCCGACCAATTTGTTGCTTTCTTTGCAAAAATACATTTTGACAGATTCAGATGAAGTCATAAATATACTTACTTGAATAGATGTTTTTCTTCTACAGCCAGCTTCCTTGTTGATGATGATATAGATAGTAGCAAGAGCTCCCTCTTACATAGAATTTGATGATGTTTCCAATAATGTTGACTTGGCTTCAATGAGATGGCTTTAGATTTCTTGAAGATAAAGATCACCTCCTTGATCTTGCTTTTCTTCTTGAAAGTACCTTGATGTATAAGTCCTTTGAGTAAGGTCTTTGATCTTCTTGATATGGCTTGAGGGTTTTCCAATTTCTGCAAGCTCCTCTTTGAATGAAGGTCTTCTTCCTTGGATCTAGGGTTTTAACCTTTTAGTGTAGACCTCTAGCTTCCCTTGAAAATTGATCTTTGACCTCCTTCCCAAAATTTGATCCTTGTGTCTTCTTGCAAAACTGCCCTCTCTTGTCTTTAACACCATAGTTCTGATACCATGTTGAGAAATGAGGGCGTTTAATTCAATTTCTCTTTCAAAATAATTACTTGTGAACTTGTTATGCTTCTTTACTTGGATCTTATCTTCGTTAACTTATCATGCCCTTCATCAAGTCAAATATCAAAACACGACACACAAAGTTTAGGCTCTTCAAGCCAAGGCCAAAACCGCTCCCTATTGGAAAAGAAAACCCGATAATCATTCTTCTTATAGATCATCAATTGACAAGTACCATAACCATGACCTAGACCCTTGAAACCAGTATGCCTCCAAGAAGACCTTGTCAGTACTCTTTCTAGGCTCCTTTTCTTGACATTCTTTTCTGCACCGTACTGCACTAGCACTAGGGAAACTAGGTCCCTATTTTAGCAGGCCCAACTAATGTGCCTCTCTCTGATTCTTCTATAGTCTAAGTTCGGCCTCCAGCAAACTCTTCCTTGGTCTTCCTATTATACCCAAGATACCCCAGACCGAGATCACTTGCACACCTTGCAAGCCTTCTTATCCTTGTTGGCTAGACTTCCTTCTACGCACTAGATCACAGTCTTGAAGAGACCTTCGGACTACCTCATATGAGCGAGGTAGATATTAACCCAAAACATATATGTATTAACCTTTTCTTATGTTGGATTGCCTCTTCATTTCTTCATTGGATGGTCACCTTTTTGTGGTATATTTCTCGCACTGCAATTTGCACTTTGTTACAATCTTCAACCCAAAACCAATAGACCTTATTTTTGCGTTGTACTTCCCTTGTCCTTCGCTGGAATGCCTCTTCTTTTACATACCAAATACGCATCTATTATAGACCTTAATCTGCACTTCATCACAGAGCTTGATCTGAATTTTTTGGTGTACAATGATGCCACAAACCTGTCTATTTATAGGGATAGTCTTTCACTCTCTAGGCCGACATGACCTTTAGCTAGTAGGTCGACTTCAAGGAGCATCCTTTAACCATAATCTAAGCCGACTTCAAGGAGCACTTTGACAAGGTCTTGAGGCATACTATTTACATCAATAATTTGTCTTCACAAATGTAAAACACTCCATATACATGACTTCTAAATTACATATTAATGACAAGATGACAAACCCCTAAAGACATCAAGAAGAAGTCTTTGACCTATGATAAAAACTCCTTGCTCATGAAACCCATGAGGCAAGCATTACAAAATACATTTTATTATATTTTTCTTCTTCAATACATAAATTCATAATCACAAGTCATTATGAAGACAGAACCTAGTTACACTATTCAACACTCCCTCTTAACTAGGGAGGTATTCATAATGGTACATGGTTACTCTCAATCTGAAGAATCTCGTAAGAAGAATTCGATTGGTAATCCATACGTTATAGCATCATATTAACCAGCATTATTACAATGCAAGGTTTTGACTAACAACTCCATCTCTCCACGAGACCATGAGCTACAATGCTGGCAAGACCCATGATTATAGACACCTTCATCATTATCTCCAAGGTACATACTCCACCTGAATGTTCACCGAGTATGACCTCATAGGACAATTCATATCGGGATAGCTAATCCTCAAAGAATATCCATCCCTTCACGACTACTATTTCCATGGATGCCCTAATACATCCCAAAAGAGTATCGAATGCCAAATGCTTACCCAATCCTCCATTTTGTCTTCCCAGGTGAAGACCAGAATGACATGTCTATCTCTCCCTCTCAACTAGGGAGAACATATTCCACAAAGGAATATACTTATAAAGAATGTACCTAAGCTTTCTTCTTGGCTTAGGAATTACGGAGTTTCTTCCAAGTAAGAAACTTATAACCAGACTCCCTCTTAATTAGGGACCTGCAGCAACAATGATAAAAACACCCAGTTACTCATGAAGAACTCCTTCTGATGATGTCATGAACTGAGGAGCCTTCATCTTTGGGATCTCTTCATAGGACTTCATCAAGCTTCTTAGAAGGCCCAACGACATGTATTATTCATCATTTGACCTCTTAAGAGGCTTATTCTTTTGCTTATGAGCTAGTTTGGTTGGTGTTGAAGAATGTAACTAGGTTCGGTCTTCATTATTAATGTATTTGTCAAATGAATTTATTATTATTATTAAATGACTTATTAAAGCATGGGTTTCATGCTTGAGTCATATTTAGATTAAGGTCGCAATTGTGGACTTCTAAGTTAGTCATTACAAATTTAAATTGGTCCAATTTGGGCTTTTAAATCATGTAATATTAGGTTGTTTATTAATTGGTCAAAAGCCTCCTCCATTAAGTCATCTTCTTCAAGGTCATCGTCCTCTGTCTTCAGCAAAATCTACTTCAAAGACAGCCCTCAAGTCAGCTTCTCTCAATTGATACAAGTCATCTAAAACAACCTCCTAAAGTCGGCCTCAAAACTGTCTTCAAGTCGGCTCAAATTAAGACACAACACTTCACAGACATGTCGGCTTATTTTATGGAGGAACAGCTATAAATACAGGGTTATGGTTTCGCATTTCAAACACAGGAGTTCGAACTTCTCTGAAATTTTCAGATCACTGTATATAATTGTAGTTCGGATATCTTCAAGACGAATATATTATTACAGTTCGATTATGGTGCTATTCTCTGCTATGAATCTCGGTGTTATTCGGGGATGCTATCTTTTTCTTTAATACTCAATGCCATGATAATGATTGAATACTCAGTGTTGCGTAATGATGATGATTTGATACTTGATGCTATGATTATGCTTGATACTCGGTGCTATGATGTTATCTCAAACATGATGCCTCGGTGCTATTCAGTGATGCAAAACTCAGAACTACTACTATGGTGATCATTGTGAAGTTGGATCTCAGGAGGAAGAAGGATGAAGTTTCAAGTGCAAGCAAGGGAGATCTCGATTCAAAGAAATCTCGGTGCTAACATAGTGAAGGGATAACTTGAAGGAGGAAGCCTACAATCTAAGGGTCTTGGTGGTTTCATCTTGAACCTATTGAAGAAAGAATTTTGACTGGGTTTTACCCAAAGAGTGAGGTTTTGCCCTGGCAGCGTGCCTACATCTTGTGTCCTCTTCTATTTGTTTGGCATTAGTCTTGATGATAAGAAAAGATAAAACGCAAGAACACAATAATAATCACAAGATAATGTCATGATAAGGGAAACTAATTAACTTCCATTTCTCTAACAGTGGGCTTGTCACCAAAAGTTAGTTAATTTGCACATTATTTTATTTTAGGGGCTAATGTATGCCTAATTAGCTAAATCAAACTCATTAGAAGTGTATAAATACAAGTGATGTGAATTCATTTCAGCATCATCACTTGGATGGGACTTATATCTCATTAGAGAACTTCGGTATCCTTCTTGGAGGACGAATTTTTGGAGCATAGAATGAATTTTGATGTTTGGATCATTTTCTTTTGTC
Organism: Pinus albicaulis; assembly: GCA_034641835.2. NCBI lineage: Eukaryota > Viridiplantae > Streptophyta > Pinopsida > Pinales > Pinaceae > Pinus > Pinus albicaulis. The sequence continues at coordinate 1,032,994,391 of CM076575.1, read as the reverse complement.
TTGGAGCTTCATGATTGGCAAAGTTTTGATGGTTGGATATACTCTTAATACATGTAAGTGTAATTTAATGTTATTCTTTCTTTTTATTTTGTCACATATATTGTTGTTGGGATTTCACTATACTAGAGCTAATTTACTGCATCCATTTGTGCGAAGTTGTGGAAATTTTGTTTCTATATAGTGATGCTTCATGTATGGGCTATGTATTATGAATGAATGTTCCTAGAGATGTTTCACCATTGAAATTCATCTTGATAAGCCATCTATTTTGCAAAACGAAGTATAAAGCTCTTGAAGCTGCTTTTGTTGCTACCCCAATGCTCTGTGAAGTTGTCTTTGAGGCCTCCTTGACCTAGAAAATCCAAAATCCATAGTCATAATTCTACTTGACTCCAATCTCCTCAAAGGATTAGGCACTGGTCCTCCATAATTGATCACCTCAAAGCTTATTTCTTTCACCTTCCCCTCTTTTGTAGGACTAGCATACACAAGTCACCTAGGGCATCAATTATCTCACAATCTAGCCATCCAAACACTTCGATTTTTTATCCACAATTGCGCTAGCGAGTCCTCAAGAAGCCCTCCAAATTTTATGAGATTCCAACAGTGGGATCTTGAGATATCGCAAGCCCTAGCTCAAAGACCAATTCTTGACCTTAGTTTCCTTGGGCTAGAAACCTCACTGGGATCATTGCAATCCGTTTCATTAAAAATTCCTTGATCCCCTTCTCCTCCCTGATTAGGTCAAGCACATCATTGGTTGCTCAACCCCATTCACTTGACCTAACCTCGGGTCCACTTCGTCCCGTGTGGTGCCACAATTTATTGAAGCCAAATTTACAAAGACCACTTGGAAGCCAATTTTCCACGAGGATTTTAGGAGCTAAGAATGGATTTTCTTGACAAGTCATATACTCAAACCCTAGCTCTTAGAATTCCCCTAAGCCCTTCCTAGAGAGCCTTTCATCTTGCTTTCAAAGCAACCAAGCCATATATTTGAGCCTCTCTTGTGAATAGGATTTTAGGATCACCTCTCACCCTATCATCTATCCATTCAATTTCGTGATCCTTGTTATAACGGGTCTCCTCCCATCGGTGAAAGTCTGTAGAGAGTAGGGAGCCTTAGCAGAGGTGACAGTGAGCTACTGCTCCATTGTTTCCCTTGACCTGGTGGTTGCCCTTCATGGATCCCCTTTTAGGACCCCTGTTAGTTTGAGTGGTAACAAATCTCTCAACTAAGAGACCATTCGCAAGGACTTGAGGAAGCCATCACTGATTCTGAGGTGACCGTATGTGTTATGAATGCATTGCCACCAGAATGGAGCAACTTTGCAACAAGTGTCTACTCCAAAAAAAAATTCAACTCCCTTTGATGAGTTGTGGGCACAATGAATACTAGAAGAATCAAGGAGGTTAAGGATGACATTGGATCAGATGAGTAGACTTGAGCCTTTCTAGCCTAAGTCAAGAAGATGAAGAAAGGAAAGTTTGGAAAGTCCAAGAAGAAAGATATGTCCAAGGTACAGTGCTTCAAGTGTCAAGAATTTGTACATTACAAGAGGGACTGTCCCAATCAATAGAACAATAAGCGAAAGGATAGAAGTGAAGCTCATGTAGCCTATATAGTGGGAGAACATGAGAAGAAGGCAAAAAAGGAAGAAGTGAAGGATCTTTACTACTGAAATAAGGTTCACTGACTTCTAGATTCTTTATGAATGTTGATTTATATGATATGTTTTGCATAAGCATCATAGGATAGAAGAGATGATAGTAGCATGTCTAAATTTATTATGTTGCTTAGTACATATCATCTAGGATATAATGTTAGACTATTTTGGATAACGTTCATCCAGATTATGATAGAGATTGTCATCTTGTTGAAATGGATCATCAAGATCTAAGAAGGACAATCATTTGAATTTCCATGGGAAAGGCATCATCACAAGAATAGTATGTATTCTATGTAATGTGGAAACATGCTAGGAAAGGGATGAAAGGTTGCAATGGGTCAGAGTGCAAACTTTTTTTGTGAGATATATGGATATCTAGATGATTGGATGAAAGCATAGGAATGTATGTTGAAAATTAAACTTTAGATAAGATTCATAAGTGCAAGAATCTTATGAAATGAAGTTGGTTATAAAGATATGCTTAAGTACTAATGATGCTGGAAAAGAATGGAATGTGACTTACTTAAGAATGTATAAAAGATTAGGACTTTCTCTAGAATATGTAAGATGATAATTAAACATTGAAGTATAATCTCAGGAAGAAAAGTTGTAACTTGGTAATCAAGTTCGATCCTTGGGCACTCGGATTCATGAAGGAAGTAACAAGTGGAGATGGTGAATGTGGGTGTTGATGGTATGAGAAGGCCATCATGGTGAGGTTAGTCTATTTCATTTATGGTTTGGTTATCAGGCTAACATATTATTATTGGCTATCGGGAAATGGATGTTGCAAGAATACGTGATGACAGTTGAGGCAAGGTCCACTGTATGGAATTGAGGGAAACTCAATATCTGGTGCCTGGCAAGACAAGATGGGTCCATCTTGGGATTGAAAGGGTAGTTGTGTGAGAAGATAACCTGAAGGTCTTAGAAGATCACTTTCATATAGAATCCATGATCAGTTCCAAGTTTGGAAGCCTCGATGCAATGCCTTCATGTCAAAGATGGAAAGTGATGAGAGAGAAAGATGATCTAAATCCTGTCACAGGAACAAACAGTAGAAATGGTTCCATCATACCTCGAAAAGAAAGGAGGCTTGATGCAAGAGATGTGAAGAAAAGAGGGAGCCATGTAGCTATGAAGAACTAGAAGTTGGTACTCTTTTGAAGACAAGCAATAAGGCTTGTGGTGTTGGTTTCTCAGTAGAAAGGCAATCTGGAATATCCTCTAGTTTTGAGAGGGAGTAACGGGAGTCTCCTTAAATAGGAGCAGGGATCTATTCTCAAGATTAAAGGAGAATAGGGATGTACTCTCTGGTTTGAGAGGGAGTGATATTTGATATGACATGTGCATTCTCTTTTTCGGGTGGTGAAGAAAGAATGACGGAGGATTGAATAAGCATATGTGTTTTCCTTAAGGATAGATCATCCAATAAAGGAAAGGGAACTGACACTCCTTGAGGATTTGAATCCAAGAGAGGTAGTAGTCCCAGGGACTGGCACTCTTTGAGGATGGGATAGGAATCCAAGAGAAGAGTGGTCGAAGAGGACCGATTATCTTTGAGCACTCAGATATAGAGATCCAAGATAAGAATAGTCCTAAAAGGACATACCTTGTAGACATTCGAATGGGGTATGCACCTTAGAGAGGCAGTGCAGTATTACACATAAAGCCTTCCAGCATGATGCTCTTGATTAAATAAGAGCTTGTCCAGGAAGGCCTCAGGGACAGTGCTAGTCAAGATGATGATGCTTACAGTATGCCTTATCAATCCGACTCTTCTTGAGAACTCTTCAATTTGAGATATGATGTTGTACTGGTTGTACAATTATGAATACCTCCCTAATCAAGAGGGAGTGTTGAAAAATGTAACTAGTTTCAATCTTCATAATTGTTGTACTCAATTCAATACTCATGTAAAAAACAAGAAAAGAAGAAAGAAAAAGTAGTATTATTAAAGTGTGTGTTTCATGCTCATTATCAATGGTCTTCTAGGCAAAAGCACGTTCTTCGTGCTTCTGGGGTTTGTTGGGTCTTAAGATTTATTGTCATGAGTCAAATGAGTTGACATCATGTTTATAAGACCCTTCCAAGCAATTTGCAATTGTTAAAAAAAAAAATAGTCTAGAAAGTCTTGGAATCTCCAAGAGTACAAGTCGGCCCTGGGATCCTCAAGTCGGCCTAAGGAAGGCAATTCAACACCTTGAGAAGGCTATATAAAGAGCAATTCGACTTCATTTGGTGACACACTTACAAGTTCGATCATCAAGAAAGAGTTCGATCTGTAGCTGGTAAGGAGCAGAAAAGGAGAGCAAAGGTCTGGAAGAAGTTAGGAGGCTGAAATATCTTGTTTTTGGGCTTTGGGTCTCTCATACGTGCGAAATTTTAGGGTTTCTAGGTTGCAGAAAGAGGTCGAAGTTGCAAGGCTGAGTTGCAATAGCACAAATTGCAAAAACTGGTAGCAGGATGGAAGGAAACTTTGTCTAGACCTCGCTAACCTTAGGTAGAGTAGTCTTGCTCTTGGAAGGTTCCAGAAGGAGGTAAAATTAGGGTTTCTCCAGGAGTTGCAAGGTCGAAGTTGCAGGTTGAAGTTACAGGTTGAGTAGCAGTATTGTAGTTGGCAGATCGAAGTTGCAGTCGAGTAGTAGTGTTGTAGCTGACAAATCGAAGTTGTAGTGTGTAGCAGTTTTGTGCAGATTCAAGGACTTGAGGAGGGGCCAACTTGGTACTGGGAAAAGGACTTGGTCTAGGAATTGGGTCTTTGTATCTCATTTGAAGCAGATTCTAAGAAGAGAAGAGTTTCTGGGTTTTCCCCTTTGGAGGGGTTTTGCCCTGGCTGAGAGCCTATATCTATGTCTATGTCCTCTTTTGTTATTATTGTTTCTTGATATTGTTTGATGAAAGGATCTAATTGAAGGACATAAAGAAGATAACTAAGATTCACAAGCAAGTATCAAGGTTAAGAAAATAAGTATAATAAGTTTCCACTTTACATTTTCCAACAGACTGAGGACTGTAGGTCAGCTTTATGGGAGGTGAAGTGGTTGTTGGGCCAAAAGGGTTCGATTTTAGCAGGAAGTGGGTGATCGATAGGAGGGAGAGAGATCTCTATTGTTTGTGAGGACATTCGGTGAAGCTCTCGTCCATGAGAGTGACAGCTAAAGCGAAATTTGGCATAGGAGGATGGGGCACCTACACTACAGAGCTCTTCTGATGGTGTAGAGGATGGCTAATGGTTTTCCAGAGATCCGAGTGGAGCGAGATGCAATGTGTAAAGGGTGTGTGCTTGGCAAGCAAACCAAGAATGTGTATCCTCACAAGACCAAGTCTAAGGGGTGTGCTAGATTTTGCGCATTCTGATATATGTGGTCCTATGTCTATGACGTCAATCACAGGGTCTTTATATTTTGCGACATTCACAAACAATTATTCCAGGAAGACTTGGATCTACTTCTTGAAGACAAGGATGAGGTCCTCAATCAATTTTAAGAGTTCAAGGCTTTTATGGAAAACCAGACAAGAAAGAAGATTAAGGTATTGAGATCGAATAATGGGGGCGACTATACCTCCAACAAGTTCCAAGACCTTTGCATACAGGAAAGAATCAAGAAGGAGCTCACAGTACCCTACAACCCTTAGCGGAATGGGGTTGCCAAGAGCAAAAATAGGCCCATCATGGAGGCAATGAGGGAAATGATCTAAGATCGGGAGTTTCCAATGTTTTGTGGGTGAAGGCCTACAATATAGTTATGTACGTGCAGAACAGGAGTCCTCACAGGGTGATGGAGGACGTGACTCATTACGAGTTGTTTACAAGAATGAAACTAGATGTGAGTCAATTACGCATATTCAATAGTCCAATTTATGTCCATGTTCCTACAGAGAAGAGGACTAGGTTGGAGCCCTTATCTGGGAGGGGTGTGTTTGTTGGCTACAATGAGGTCTCGAAGGCCTACCGAGCCCACATTGTAGGACAGAGAAAGTTGATCTTGAGGCAGGATGTCATATCTGATGAGGATAGGATCCTCAAGAGATCCCATGAGCAAGAGCGAGTAGTGGTAGAGGAGAAGGAGCAAGAGGCTCCTAAGGCTAGGCAGGGTCCAGTGGCACCAGCAAGAACACAACCAGCAGATTCGAAGGATGAGTTAGATATTTCTTCAACTTCTACCAGGAGGAGGTCGAGATGGTCTAAATAGACATTGAGGATCATGAGGAGCATGTGCGGGCTCCTAGCAACACTTTCAAGCAAAGCAGACCACCGACCAGATATTCCAGTTATTTGGCACTATCAATCAGCGTCTACGAGTTTGAGCGATTTACTTTTGAGGAGGCTATAGGCAACTAGGACTAGAGGGATGCCATGATAGAGGACTATAGCTCCATCACAAGTAATGAAGTTTGGTATATGGTATACTCCTCTTTAATAATAAAAGTCACAAGAATCAAGAGTATATATGAAGAATGAACCTAGTTACATATTTCAACATTACGGAATTTGACTAGGTATTTTTAGGATTTTCTAAATAATTAAAATTTCTTGTAGGACAAGATTTTTAATTAATCTTCTTTGTAATAATGTAGAAAAGTGGCACTAGGAATTGTTGGTGGCATGTGAGTGCTCAAAATTCATGCTCAGAGCACCAACTGTTGAAGAATGTAACTAGTGTCAGTCTTCATAATTGTATTTGTCAAAAGAAAGAAAAAGAATTTTTATTTTTTTTGTAAAAGAAAGTGACTTATTAAAGCATGGGTTTCATGCTTGGGTCAATGGTCAATAGGTCAAAGAAACCACTGTGTGCTCTAGGATTTTCATATTGAGTCAAATTCAAAATCATTATGTAAAAGACCCTTCTTGGGCTTTATTCTGTCAAGGAAAGAAAAATGTCTTATGCCAAAAATTAGGTCTTATATCTCCTCCATCAAGTCAGCCTCTTCAACTATTCATGTCAACCTATTTGTGGAGACTCCAACAACTATATATAGCAATGAATTCGAATTAGTTTGGAAGAGCAGAAAAACAAGTGTTTTGATCTGCAATTACTTAGAAAAGAAAGGGTTGCGAAGAAGCCTAAGAGAAGAAGAAATCTCAACAATAAAGAAGGACAATCAACAAAAATGTATATCTGAAATGTTTCAGACTTATTAGCGCTGAAGGTGCAGACTAATTGCACGAGCCAAAAAGCACAGGATGACAAAGAGGGTTGTTTAATGATGACCAAGACTGTTTGATGTTGACTTGAATAAACTAGAAGTTGGCTCATCTGCATAAAAGGCTGGCTTGATGGATGGAGGTGATTCTAGGTCCTGGACTGTCTCAATTTGATTTGGTTCTACTAGCAAAAGAGTTGGACTGGGTTTTCCCCTTCTTAGGAAGGTTTTGACCTGGCTGAGTGCCTACATCTTGTGACCTTCTTTCTTGTGTTTGATCTTCAGCTATTTTGGCATTTATTTTGATGATGGAAATAATACTAATATAATGAAAAAAAAACTAAAAAACATCACAGGAACTTGTCAAGTTAAGAGAAATCATTTAAAGAACCCTAATCTAAATGTTTCCCTAGATTTTTTCAACATGGTATCAGAGCATGGTTTGTTTGCATGAGGGGGAAGGAAGGAGATCACAAGGACTTCTAGTCACTCAAAGAAGTCTGGTCATCCAAGACAGCTCCTAGAAGGAAAAAAATTCAAATTTTGGGCACTCTAATAAGCCCTAATTACAATGACTAGGTCGCGGACTTATGCTTGGATAAGGAAGAAGTATTAGGAAGATAGAAGCACTATTTTGGAAGGTCGAAAGGCTAAGGTGATATATCACTCAAGACCGAGTTTCATGAGAAAAGGATCGAACTCCTGGACATAATTCCCATGATCTGAAATCATCATTAAAGAAGTTCAAAATCCGGTACTTTTTCAGAGATCCAAAAATTTCAGAGGTCTATGCATATTTATGAACTACCGAATCAAGAAATGAATCCGAGAATCCTGTGTAGAAGGAAGTAGCCCTTAGAAGCCAGCAAAGGGAGTTGTCTTCAAGATCTGATCTGTTCAATAAATCCAAGTCTTAATAGTAAAAATCATCTTTAGAAATCTCTGTGTATCTTGTGAACCAATGAAGAGTTTATTTGAAGAAGGGACCTTGCAAGCATTATCTCTATGGTCTGAATCTACAGGATCCATATTAGAAGAAGCTTCAAGCATTATCTCTATGGTTTGAATCTACAAGATCCATATTAGAAGAAGCTTCAGTTTTTCATCTAGTTGTGGATCATTGAAGAGCATCACGTCAATACTCTTTGGAGCAGTATAATGAGAGTTATTAAAGGAAGCAGGCCTATGCTCATATATATATGAAGTCCAATAGTAATCTGGAAGGCGACTTATGGAGGATTACATAGTGATTGCCTATATCAGTTATAGCAACTCTTTTGCATCACAAGTTGTGAGCATACTTATATACAAGATGTTGAGATTCAACAAGATGATGAGCTTAGTGAAAATTAAACACCTTCACTAAGTGGGGCCCACAAGCTATTTTTAGGTGTAAGTCTAATTTAGACATGGTGAGCATATTCTATAAGTAGCAGGAAGCTATTTGTAGATGGTTGATCAAGTTGGAAAAATAGATGAGATTCTATTTTTAGAAGATTGGCCGAAGTCTATTTATAGATCGCTAATCTAAAAATAGATGCATGTCGATTATTATTAGCCCTTAATAATAATCCGACAATAAATATCAACTTATTCTCTTGGAGCACTTTATTTTAGTGAACAGATGGCAAATCGGAGAATTTGAAGGAATTACGCAATTCCTAGGGTGGTTGGTGACTCATGCATGGAGGACTGAGTTATAGCTGAGTGTAGCAAGTTGTGAGGAGTTGGAAGAGTAGTTATGTGAACTATTATTTAGTTTAACTCAAATACGTAGTTAAACCAGTTCTTTTCATTAAATCTAATTCCTAGCTGAAGATACACTAGTGAGTTTAGTGAATTAATTATTTAATTCACAACTAGAGACTCACTTACAACTGAACAAATACAACGATTAACTACTTACATGTCAATTCCAGTGGAACCCGATTGGAGAGATAGGTGAAAGGGTGAGATGGACTATCTGTTGTGACTATAGTGATGCATTCAATGCATCTAACACACATTGGAGATGCCAATGATGATTGCGCAGTCAAGGCAAGGCCAATTCGAATTCATTCAGTGGTCTTCTTCAGCAAGGATTGCGCAGTGGAGGCAGGTTGTCAAGAGGCAAGAAATTGGTCCATAGATATGCAAATTTCTGCATGACAGTGTGTAATGAGTGTTGATTGTACTGAGAGCTTGATGTACTAAGCTTTGTATGAGATTGTTACATGATCCATTAATATACATAATATATGATAGTTGGGGTTTTTAGATTTAAGCTTTCCCGTTAAACAACTGTGTTTATGTGCGATTGATTTGCTTCATATGTGTTTTGCAATTGGCGATTTAATTTCCGCAAAGAATTAAGTGGAAGGATTTTGTATTTAAAATAAGTTAATTTGTTAGATCAAGGGAGTCCAGTAATATACATGCATCTTGTATAATTTCTACACAAGGAATCATGATATAACAAGCCTTATCCAAGAAATCTATATTCAGTGGTTGATGTAACCCTACTCAAAGAGTCACACTAAAGTTTATATATCAATTGTTGACAATGTCTATATTAGTGCTTGAAGAAGCCCTAATCAGAGGACAGAATATCTATGAAGAAATATGTTGGTAGGTTGCCTTATGACACAGAAGCTACAGTTGACAACATTCTTGAGAAGGTCATGATATCAATGAAGACTGTAGTACCTGTGTAGGCAGCTTATGATCTTTGCACTGTTGAAAGTCTTGACTCTTGTAAGTAGTAAAAAAATCATGGCATCCAAAAGAAGGCCTTATAGCAGTTTATGTGATCATAGAGGAACAAAGGTATGTAATCATGAGATATGTGTGTTATATTTATTTGTTAAGAACCTACCATGAAGTGTTTTAGGGTTTAATGGCTAATATGATTCTAGGATTTATAGAATTCAATTTTCGAAGGTTGTTGATATCTAGGATCGTAAATTCTAGATGATATGTGGATTGATGAGGATGATATATTGAATTTGACATCATGTCCCGAGAGCTAGTGTTGGTACTTAAAAACCCTAGGATTTCGCCCTCAAAAATCCATGGAAACCCTAGATTGATAGATTGACATCATGCTTTTAGTATTGCATATTTTGTACTTATCAATGAGTATTGTAGGTATAAAAATTATGGCTAAATTCAAAGGGAGCACTTCAATAAAGTAAATCCTATAAGGTTTGTAAAAGAAGCAACTCAAGGTATGTCTAAGACCGTAAGATTTTGTAGCTAAACTTTTTCATTAAAAGATACAATTATTTTACGTTGTATTACTAACTTTCTTATGCATAGGGTTTTGGATCATAAGGATTCTTGTTAGGGTGATTAATCATTAGAATGAATCTACCCTAACCTTTAGGGTTAACTGTAAGACCCTAATCTTTCAATGCTTAGGGTATGTCGATGACGAAACCCTAGTCTACTTAGGGTTTATTGATAAAGTCTATGATGAAATCCTACACACTTGATGTTTATGGCTTGTTGGCGTTATGAAACCCTAGTCTACTTAGGGTTTGTTGATAAAGTCTACGATGAAATCCTACACTCTTGATGTTTATGGTTTGTTGGTGTTATGAAACCCTAAAATTTTAGGGTTTGTTGTTGATGTTTAGGTTGTATGATAAAACCGTAGATTCTTAGGGTTTGGTAAATTAGGTTTTATGAACAAAACCCTTGTAATAGTTAAAATAAGGTCTTGGGAATGAAACCCTAGGTGGATGAGCTTTCGCATAATTGAAACCATAGTTTGGTCGAAATTGTTGGTATTTGATTTTTGTATCTAGGGTTTACGATAAAATCTTAGTAAGAGATTGATATAAGGAAATATTAATGAAACCCTAGATATGAATTGCTAGTATGCTATCTTGATTGTTGATATTCATGATTTAGTTTTATTAATGAAATCTAGTGTTCGTGACAAAACGCTAGTAAAATTTGACATAAAGTTCTAGGCAATAACACTGAAGATGTAAAGTGTTATGATTGGATTGCTAACTTGATTTAGTTGTTGATATCCAAGGCTTTAAGTCTCAATGATGAAATCTAGGGTTTACGACAAAAACTCTAGCAAGTTGTTGAAGTCCAAAATATAAAAGATGTAACCCTTGTTGACTATGAACCTAACTAGGTTTAGGTAATCGATGTCTAGTGCTTGATTATTTTGATGCTTCCATTGTAATGATATGATTTTGATATAGTTGACTTCATGCTTCTATTTGTACTTGATTGTACTTGTTGTTGAATATTTGCAAATACATAATCTTCAAGATGTTGATTGAAGATGACTCGATAATAATAATAAGCATGATATAAAAAGGGAGTTGATAATACAAAATATGAATAGATAACATTGTTGCCATAAGAAAGAATGATGTTCTTGAAGAAATGAAGCTTTGAAAGGTTGAAGTTTCTCCGATGTTATGAAAATATTGATCTCCATGTAGAGAAGGAGCTTGGATGAAAGGAAGTGTATATCTCCCTAGTTGAGAGGGAGGGCATTATGTGACAACTAAGACCTTGAAGAAAGAATTAAGATCATGGTTGAAGCATTACAGATAAATATTCATGAGTGGAAAAGTTGTAAACAAGACTTGGATCTTCTGAAAGAAGTGCTTAGGTTGACTTTGGTACTGCTATAGAAATTATAGAAGAAAGCTCCCGATGAGATGTGTTTGATAATTTGATGACAATCTAAGTAGCATCAGAATGATTGAGGACCCTGAAGGTTAGTATTAAACATGTATATATAGTGAAATTTTATTACTAATTGAGGTTGTGTTTGTGCAGATCTCTCCATAAGAAGGTTGAACGTTTGAAGCATGCTTGGATTGGTGGATATATCTGATTTAAGGAGAGATGAAGCATCTTGGGGCAACAAGATGCTTGGGAGGACATCTGGTCGGCCTAAGATGATGTCTAGATCCTAAAGTAGGGAGGGTGGCGTTGGTCTTGGAGCTCTAACCTTGGATACGCACCTAGATCCCTAGGTTGGTGTTAGAGTTGAAGCCTAATGCTACCTATAGATGCAAAAGCTTGGACCACACCTTAGTCCCACCTAGTTAGATACCTTGGTCAAGCACCTAATCTATAGCACTGCGTGTGTTGTGACTCTTTGTAGAACATATCGTTTTGAGATCATCCTTGTACCTATGTATATATGTAATTATGAATACCTCACTAGTTAAGAGGGAGTGTTGAAGAATGCAACTAGTGTTAGTTTTCATAATTGTATTTGTCAAAAGAAAGAAAAATAATTTTTTTTTATTGTAAAAGAAATTGGCTTATTAAAGCATGGATTTCATGCTTGGGTCAAAGGCTAAGTCGCACGAAACGGGGAAATGGAAACGAGTTTCCGAAATGGGAAGCGATACGAAATGCGACCTCCCCAAATTTGGGAAACGGGGAAACGTGATATATATATATATATATATATATATATATATATATATTAGAATTTAGGAAATTTAAGAAATTTTATGTGAAATCATAAAAGTTTAAAACATATATGATAAATTCAAAGCATAAACTATTACAAGTTACAACACATTTATCCATGAATGATAACAAACACATAATGAAAATAGATATATCGGAATATCCAAAACCAACCTTTATTATATATCAAAATCTCAAAATCGGCCTTTATTATATATATGAGGCTACAAGTATAATAAAGTCAAAAGACTAATGCTCATTATCACAATCCTCATCAAATATAGCAGCAGAAGCATGCTCAACAATGGATGGTGTAGTTGAAGAAGATGTTTGGCCAATTCCACTTTTATGATCCTGGTCCTCAATATTCAAGGCAGCAAGAGAGAGATCCAAATCAGGATTTTCTGGGTCCACATCCCATTCCTTAGAAGGACCATTGCCATATTCTGAACCCCTACAAGATGCAAGGCGAAGGTTGGAGTGCACATAAACAAGATCCTCTGCCTTCTGTGAGCCCAACCTGTTGCGCTTCACAGAATGAATAAAACCATAGGTGCTCCAATTCCTTTCTGTTGATGAAGAGCTTGCCACTTGTCAAAAGGAGGCGAACAGGAAGGTTTTGCAAATGTACACTATTTGCTCCATGACAAATCCACCACCTAACTGGATTCATGGTGCTTCTCTCCTCCAAAGATGATATATCTGAATGATCATCTATTCCTGCAGCAAAACTGGCAAATTCTTCCTTCACCTCCCTATGTAGATGAGCTAGAAAAATTCTCATAAGGGCTTTTTTCACCCCATTAGCCACCTCTCTATCCTTATGGGTTGCCTTCCTCTTCCCATTGCTTTGAGCAATAAGTTCCTCATCATAAAATTTTCGGTTCAAAGCATGTGCTAAAGTATGTAATGGAGTGTTGAAATTGTTCCACCTATCAACAATGATTTTCTTGATTAATTCGACAAAATGATCATCTACAAACAAAAGTTGTGGAGACTCTTGTGAAATGATTTCCATAGTTTTCTCAACCATGGAATCCAAGCCATCATATACCTCTCCTAAGAAAGGTTGGTCAGTGTTAGCAATCCAAAGAAGCTCAAATGCAGGGGTTGTGAACATTAACAAGAAATCTATCTTGCTCCACCAATCCTCATCAAGGCACAATCTGCGCACCGTAGATCCCCACTCTAAATCTGCCTGTCTCCACTCAGCCCAAAGTTGACTCACCACCATAGAGACTAATGCTTGCTTAACCTCAACAAGATGGCACAACATTATGAAGTTTGAGGCATATCTTGTCTCAGCAACTTTTAACAACTCTAATTTGGAGTACTCTCGAAATATTGCTTGAGACTGGTGGTGGTTGGTGATGAATTTAACAATTTCTCTTCCCCTGTGAGTTCCTTTATCCATGGAACTTTATTGTCGATCTCCTCTAAGATCAGATTCAGATTATGGAAATGCAGGGTGTCCAAAAGATGTGGTCATACCTCCCCTCAATAATCAAACCTGCAGCTTTGCATACTGGTGCATTATCCGTGATAACTTGCACCACCCTGTTAGGACCAACTTGTTCAATAGATTTGATAATAACATCAGCAATGAATTGTGCATCTTTTACCTCTCCCGAGCAGTCTTCCGCCTTTAAAAACATTGCTCCTTTTGGTGAAGTGGCAATGATACTTATCAATGGTCCACGCCTTGTATCTATCCATCCATCTGAGACTATGGTAACCCCAGAGCTACTCCAAGAAGAACAAATTGGTGATAACACATCCTCCACAAGGTCCTTCTCATTTTTGAGAAGCTGAGTTCTAATTTTCTCATAGTTGGGCCCCTTGTAGCTTTGAGGATCTTTATTAACTGGCCTTATCATATCTTGCCAGTAAGGAGAGCGAACAACACTGAATGGGATACCACATGCATAGATGCACCAAGCCACTCTGGAATCAGCTTCTTCTCTTGCTTGCACATTCACTAGTTTAGCAATTCAGCTACCTTGAACTGTACCAGATGCCCCTTTGGATGGTGGTTGTTCAAGTTGTTGAGTGCCTCTCCTATTCCTTGCTTCAACTACAATCCTTGGCTCAATGTTTGCTGGATTTTTAGCTTGACTCAGATCATCATGCTTTCTTTTAATTCCATTAGCCTGATCTTGCTCTCTTTGATATTCCCTCCTTGCCACGGGGTCTGATGTTTTCGTGCAACCTGCAATCCCCTATCCTCCTCCATGCAAAAGATGTGCCTTCACTCTTGGGTAAGAGGCCTTGTAAGAATTATTGCAAAGATTACACTGCCATTCCCATGAGCCACCACCTCCACATCTTTGCAACTTCTCAACATGCCTCCAAAGAGGATAATATTCAGTCGTTGGGTTGGCCTTGGAGTTTGAACTTGAACCTTGGATGGAAACCATTGCTACAAAAAAAATTAAAAAAACAAATCTGTAAGTAAAAAACGTTTTTTATAATTTTGGTAGCATAAACCCTCAAAAAATAGACGAAACAATGGGAAAAAACCAAGAAATTGAATGATTCTTACCCAAATTAATTTTGTGTAGTTGAAGGCTAAAGCTACCCCAAAATGCCAGAAAAAACAAGAGAAATATGGTTGTAGCTAAGCCAAAAACCAAGAATGTCGTAGTTGGAAATTTCGCACTTCAAATCTGCTTTTGAAATCTCTTTCTCTTGTTGTTGAAATCTCCTTTGTTCACTAGTGAAAACACCCTAGCTGAAGCACTACTCTCTTCCTCCTTTATCCTCGCTAAAATCGCTCTTCTCCGAGTGAAACGACTTGCTCAATTCGTGTGATGAGAGAATGAGGCGAATCGTCTTTTTATAAGTTTAGAAAGCCATCTAGAAGCATCCAAAAGACAAACAAAACAATTAAAATAATATTAAGGCACGAAAAACGAGAAAAAAAAATAAAAATTAAAAAAAAACACACACACACACACACACAACTTAAAACGCTGTTGAGGGAAGGAAACATCGCCGTATGGCCAGGAAACGCGTTTCCGACCGTACTGGCAACGTTTCCCGTACGAGAAACATACCAGTACGGCCGGAAACACACTTCCCAGCTGTACGATACGTGTTTCGGCGTTCCCATTTCATTTTTTTGGGGAAACGGGCCGTAGACCCATGTTTCCTGCAACTTAGGTCAATGGTCAATAGGTCAAAGAACCCATTGTGTGCTCTAGGATTTTCGTAATGTGTCAAAGTCAAAATCATTATGTAAAAGACCTAAGTCACCTGACACGGGGACACGAAGGACAAGCGGATTCGAGTGTAAGACATGGACACGATGACCCCCCGGAACAGGACACGTCCAGACACGTTATATATTATTTTATTAATATATATATATATATTAATTAAAAATTAGATATTTCTTACACAAATTCATTGATTCAAACATATCTTCATCTAGATATAAGTTTTACAAAGATACAATCACACAAAGTAACATTATGCATACATATTGATATTACAAATACAATTGTGACATATTCATCAATGATCCAATAGGAGAAAGATAAGATACTATAGTTTTCTCATTAAGTCATCAAAATCAAAATGTGTTACATAGGTAGTACAATGCCAATGGAAAATGCCAAATAGAAATAGCAAATACAAAACAACTACAAGTCTACAAGCCTCAAGGCAGTAGGTAGGTCATGAGTCATGAGTCATCAATCCTCATCATCATAATCAGCATCACTGTCCTCATCATCATGGTCACCACTGCTCTCCTCTACTCATCCTCCTCCTCTGTATCCAATGCCATCTCTGCATCTGCTGGTGTGGAGGATGACCCCTCTACAATATCACCATCATCAAATGTGGCAGGCTCTAGCATTAGTTCATTGAGATCCAAGTTGGCCAGCGCCAAGTCAACACCGTTGTCCAGACCCATATCATCAGGAAAGACATCCCACATCTTTGTCTTTCCCTTCAACCACTCATCCCTCTGCCTGTAAATAAGACGAAAGTTGGTGTGCACATACACCATTGTCTCTGCCCTAGACTGCTCAAGCCTGCTCTTCTTGATACTACAAATTCCCATATGTGCTCCAATTCCTCTCGCAACAAGAGGATGAAGTTACCTAAGAGAGGAGCCTCATGGCTAACTGCTCTAGGGCAGGGCTTGTTGCCCCATGAGTTGCCCACCAAGAACAGGGCTTCTTAGCCCCCCTGTTTCTAATCACATCATAGCCTGCAAATCGCTCAGTGCCAGTGGAAAAATCTACAAAGGCATCCTCCATCTCATCAAAGGATGCCCTATCCTGAAAAATTCGCCTCAATGCATCCTTCCTCCCCTGTGAAATTTCACCGTACCTGTGAGGAAGGAATATGCGGGAAGGCCCATCATTCAGCCACTCATGGTTGTAGATTTTTAGGTTCAAGGAGTGAGCCAAACAATGCAAAGATATGCAATTCTTGTCCCATCTGCTGACAAGAATATCCTGTATGGTGGTCAAGAAGGCCTCTAGTGATGTCTCATACTCGGGGCACTCACTTTGTAAAATAATGTTCCTCACAGACTCAATCATGGACTCCCATCCCTCATAAACTTCTCCTAAGATGGGTTGGTCTGTATCTGCAAATCGAATCAAGGAAATGATAGGGTCCATGATCTGAATAAGTAGATCTACCCTCTCTCACCATGCATCATCTAACACCGTGTCCTTCACTCTTTTTGAGGTTGCTTGATTTGTCTTTCTCCAAAAAGACAAAACTCTGAAATAACCATGGCCCCAAGAGCGGTCTTGACCTCCCTCAACTTCTTCAACATGATGAATGATGAGGAAAACTGTGTATCCGTAATCTTCAACAATGATAGATTAATGTACTCCTTGTAGATAGTGAGAGAATTTGTATGTTTTGTACAAAGTTGTGGATATGTCATGCATCCTCAATAATTCTTCCAATCCAAAGCACAACAGAAGCAATAGATTTAATTACTAAGTTCAATGAATGGACAATGCAAGGTGTCCAAAATACTTGTGGATATTTAGCTTCCACAATCATGCCAGTAGCCTTGCAAACAAGTGCATTATCTGTAATGATTTGCACACAAGAATCAATACCTACATCTGCAATAATTTTAATAAACAACTCACTCATATATTGTGCATCCTTGTATTGTCCAAGTGCATCCACTGATTTAAAAAAAACTGGACCATTCAAGGAAGACACCATGAAGTTGATGAGTGGGTGTCGTGTTGGATCTATCCATCCATCAGAAACTATGCTAACCCCAAATGTTGTCCATGTTGATTTAATAGGCTCAAGAATTTTGTCTAGCTCTTTCTTTGCCTTCGTCAACAATGTGGTTCTAAGCTTCTCTAACCTAGGAGGCACATACCCTGATGGAGCCTCTTGAGTTAGAGCTCAGCACATCTCAATAAATAGAGGTGAGTGTGCAACATGGAAGGTATGAAGTTCTAATAGAAAAAAAAAACAATGGTGAGATCAAGCTCTTCCCGCTTCTCTTTCTGGAAAATATTATCCATTGGACCGAGTGCAATTGCCTTTCTTTTTGCTACTTGTCCCCCACTAGAACTCTCAAATGGGAACTACTTGTTGTTTTTCCTCAAGAATGGAAGGAGGTCATCATTCTTGTTTTGCTTAGTTTTCGCATCCACATTTTCCACACCAACAAATGCCTCTCTTTCCATTTCCTTCCTCTTTGCTAAAGACGCCTGTGTACAAGCTGAAATTCCAGAACTTGGTAAAGCCAACAAATGAGCTTTCACACGGTAATATGTGCTCATGAAATGATTGTGGCAATAATTGCATTTTCAAGCAACATTGCCTTCCCCCTTCATCTTGTTGCCTAGCCTTGCCTCTCTTGTGACATATTTCCACAATCGATATTTGTGGTCTTGAGCTTGTTGTCTTCCCTCAACATTTGAAGTTGTTGTTGCAGCCCCACTTCCAATAGATGGAACACTTGCAGACCCTGATGAAATAGAAATAGGAGGGGCATCTCCAATGGGGACATTCTTCCCCTTCCTTTGCCCCTTCCTTGCCACCCTTTATTGAGCCATGAATGTTGTAAAAAAATAAACAAAAAATGCCCAAATCTGTAAAAGAAATGCACATGCAAACCGAATGCAAAAAAATAGAGACAATGCACTTACATGTTACTTGAATGTCCTTGAAAATGCTCCCTTGCTCCTTGCAACTCCTTTCTCCTTGCTCCTCTCCTCACTCACACCAAACTCAAAGTGAAGAAAAAGTGGGAAAATCGAGCTTTTTAAAACCGTTAGTCGTGTTTGGCGGATCGAGACACGACGTGTCATGTACGGACACGAATCAGTGTGAATAGTGTCTGATTCATTGGATTCGGGACACGATGGCCCAATCCAACGAATCTAATTTCTTGGTAAAAGACCCTTCTTGTGCCCATTCTGTCTTGGAAAGAAAAATGCTTTATGTCAAAATTTAGGTCTTATATCTCCTCCATCAAGTCGGCCTTGTTACCCACCACTAGTGGGTAGTATCCATAGGAGAAAAAATTTCTCCTAGATGGTCCTCAGTCAGTAGCCAGCAGCCACCAAATAGCTCGATGTGCCACTATCTCCGCCACCTAAGCTAGTCGTATGCTCCTTCGGCCATCTACTATGATCGTATGTTTGAAGGTGGACCTTCCAATCCCGAAGGTATGGCTTTTCATTATGTAGTTGGGTATTTTTATTTACTTATCATAGACACTTTTGGGCATGGATTAGTGGGGGGATTTAGCAGAAAGAGTGGGTTTGGTTTGTACTCTTGTATCCTATGTCCAATTTGATGGTTAACCTTGTATCCTAGTCTCATGAGATCTCCTTTATTGGCTACTAGCTTTAGGGGTGGCACTACATGGGAAACCTCGATTTTGGTTATGTGGTCCCGCTTCCCGACACCATATACATCACTCCCCTCCGCTCATTATAACCCCATTCACCATATTTCCCATTTGGGTCCACATTTGTCCATTGGGTCCACAAGGAGTTAGCCTCCCCCTCCCCTTGTCCACACCTTGGATTGGGCCTAGAACAATGCCCCTGAGGTTGATGTAGCGAAAAGAAAAGAAAATTTATATTTGGCCAGTCTCAATAGGAAATGTACCATAAAATGAAAAATATGGTGAGGATATACAAATTTAGCACTGAGCAAAAACCAAACATGAGCTCTACCCCTATCATCACCCTGGTTCCTAGGGCCCCTCGTATTGGCCCTACATCATTTAGGAACCCATGATTGTCCCAACCCCTAGTGGGGGATAAAATGCCCCACCTTAAGAGGGTATTCACTATTGTATCTTACATATAATGCTCTCGTCCCCTGGAGCCCCGAGCAATTACAAAAGAAAAATCTATAAAAGGCAAAAGGCATATGAAGAAGGGTGGAAAAAAAAATGGTCGAGGTAACTCATGTACCAAGATTTCTCCCTCCTACATTCATATACCCAAGTGTGGGCTTCCCTTATTTTAGCTACCCTTGTACTGTGGCATGTGGCTTGGACCCTTCCCCTAATGCCCCACTCCATTCCATCATTATTTTTCACACCACCTGCCATTTGATGGATGTACCATGGACATGTCACCCCCTTAGAGGCTGAAACCACCTAATTGGGTGCTTAGTTAACCTTCTGCTTGAACTTGGAGACACTTGTACGTTCCGAAGCCCATTATGGAAGGGCATGACACTATGAAATGTCCACTTGGTTCCAGATTTGTAAGCTCATTTACTCAATTGCACTAATGTTTGGTTGCAATAGAAGGTGAGGGGATGCATTGGATCTTATACAGGATTGCAGGTGGGTCTTCATTTGGGGTTTGGTCTCCCTATACTGGGTCCAAGCCCTTCAGAGGATCATATTGGCATTTGTAGGGTGAGCGTTGAGAGCCACGGGACTCCACCTAGCAGAAAGCAGATTGCCACTTCATGGGATCCTTCAGTTTCACTCATTGCTTGCTCGTATTCCACCTATTGTACGATGATGATGCACCTAGACCACCATGCCCAACCAGCTCCACTCATGCACCACACACTTGGCAACTGATCCAGGGCCCAGATGAGGATTTATCTTGTCATGGGAGACAATGGGAGGGCTTGCATCATTCTTCTAGCCCTTACAAATGGGATACAAGCTTGTTCAATCCATTTGGAGGCCCGTGAGGATATTTTGTGCCCCTCATATCCACTTGGGGACACCACAAGTCGTTTTCTTGGATATCAAGGGGCCAACCCCTTTATCATTATGTTTGGAGCCCATTCATTCATCTTGGCACACATCGAACTCCACTAGGCCTCCTCAATGGCCCTTTGACCTATTGTATCTATTGTTTTGCCCTCTTGGGAGGCTTATTTTTGTATTATGGAGCTACCTTGGTGGGCTTGTCACCAAGGAATGTTATTTTGCACACTATTTTATTTGTTAGGGCATTATTAGGCTTTATTAGGCAAATCAAACCCCTTAGGGAGGATATATATTGATGTGATGATCATTTCATTTGATCATCACTTGATTTTCAACTTGTATCTTTTCTTGAGAATTTTGCTAACCTTCTTGATGGACGAATTGGAATCTTGATGCATTTCAATGTTTGGAAAGAGTTGTCTCTTATCTTGGAGCTTTGACTTTTTGTCTCTATTGGTGATTGGAAATTTTCGCAATAATTGTAAGTGTCTTTTACATGGTTTCTTTCTCATGTCTTGCACTTGTATAATGTATGGAAAAATTTTGCTCATGATGTTGGTGTAGCTGCCTTAATGAAATGCGAATCGGTTTGATCTTGTCCTTGTGAGGGATTTTTCATATGTTTATACAAAGTATAGTGAATAAATGTCCTAGGGGTATATAATTATTCATAATTGCCTTCATAACTCATCAATTGCAGCATAGAAGTATAAATTTTCCTAGTAGCCTAGTTGTTGCCTCTAGGGCCATGCAAAGTTGTTAGGGAACTCCTTGATTAATCATCTCTAAACATTGAATCATATTGGGTCCATTCTCCCAATAGGTTAGGCACTGGTCACTAAACAAATACCTTTCTCACCACCTTTCTTATTTTCTAAGCCCTAACCCTAGTAGGCTTCCTTGGGAATCACACAAAATCCATTGTAGCCATTCAAAATTGATGAAACTTGGTCAAGAACTGCGTTGATGTGTCCTTGAGAGGTCCTCCAATTTTCAAGCCATTCTGATAGTGGAATCTCAAGTTATCCCAAGCCTTAGCTCAAGAATTGTTTCTCCCTAGGCTTCCTTTGGTTAGTGGCTTCACTAAGGATCATTGCATTGAACATTATCTCTTGATCCTCTTCTCCTCCCCTACTTGGTCAACTCCATTTGTTTGAAGTTTCACCCCAAACCCTTGACCTCGCTTGGGCCCACTAGGGCTTCTTTGTGGTCCTGCAACCTTGTCACTCCAATTTCACAAGGATTGCTTGAAAACCCTATTCTTTTAGGATTCTTTGGTCTCGGGCACTTCTTATCAAGAAATACTCTTCAACCCTAGGTATAGGTCTAATTTTATCCCTTCCTAGAGAGCCATTCACCTTGCTTCCAAAGTAAGCAATCCCCATCATTAGAGTCTCTCCTTTTAATAGACTCTTGAAATCACTATCTGCACACACCATTGACATATTTCTCCTAGTGATTTCCCTAACACGAGGACTCCTCCCATTAGTGAAACTCCATAAAGAGCAAGGAGCTTTAGCTGCAGTGACAGTGGGCTATTGCTCCATTGTTGCCACTTAACCTAGTAGTTGCTCCATAGGAACCCTCCCTAGGAGCCCCTGCTAGTTTGACTGGTAACAAGGCTTACACTATAGAAATTTATGAATCTTATATCTTATACAGAAATTATTACTATTAATCCGGTTAAGCTCCTCCTACTTAAATAAGTTATTAACTGAATAAATTCAAGTTAACATCGAAGCAAAACACATAAACCAATTCAGAACTAGAATAAGCACATGCACACATTGACAAAGTGACACAGTTATTTCTGGACAAATAGTCCCCGAAAAAACCCAAGGTGGGAAAACCAGTCTCTGGCTGCTAGAGGGTTCTATTATTAAGAATATTTCTGAATACACAACTCTGCGTTTCAGATCTGGAAAACCCGACAGAGAAAACTCTAGATCTACAGCTCACTGGCTTATCTAGGGCCAAAATAATGACTGATCCACACCCTCAAACGGGATTTACAGGACTCAGCCAAATCTAGGCATAGAAACCCAAGCGCTACCCCTGAAAGGCTCTGTGTCAGCCTCTAAAGCCTCTGCGTCAGCCTTGGATGGCCTCCAAACCCTCAGCGCTGCTCTGGAAGGGACTGCGTTACCCAAAAATGGGTGACGCAGTCACTATGCTGCCCCTAAGGGTCTCTGCGTAACCCCTGAAGGGTTTCCTGAAAATTACGATGTCCTTGTTGTTGTTGTTGCTGCGACCTTCCTCTACACTATCCTTGAGCTAATCTCTTCTCTGCCTCTTGTGTATTCTAGACCCTAGGATCAGATCATCCCCTTGGTCTAAATTCCCCTCTCTGCAAATGAAACACTTCTGAGTATTCTTAGCAAACCCTGCCCTAGAATCTCAGCTTAGCTTCAGTGCTCTGCCTCTGTGTTTTTAGAAATGACCCCAAGCCTTTCCTTTATACTTTTCTCGTTGACAAATCAACGACCATGATCAAATCTTGAATCAATGGCTAAGATTAAAAGAAAGCTTGATCCGTGTGACTTAAGACAATTTCATCACATGTTTAATTAAATTCACTTTAATTATTTAAGTTTCCTAAGTTTTGACTTAGGAAATACATTAAAATAATTAATTAATTTAATATCTCCTAAACCAGATGAAATTTCCCAAATCCATTTCTAGGTCTTGTAGATCAGGTGAACTCTAGTCCTTCCTCAAAAATTTGGGACCTAGAGCACGACTGATGCTACTCCAAATACACAAAATCTCAACACTCCCTCTTAGCATCAAGGGTGTGCTCTAGCAATACATCACACTATGCATTACATGACTTTGAGTACTGGCTCTGTGCTACTGAAGCTTGGCCTGCTGCCACTCAACTTTGCACCGCTGCTGCCATCTATACTGCTGCCCATGACTCTCCCACTGCCGCTGCAACCATTGTACTGCAACTCCCTCTCAATATGTTGCATCTGCTCATAGCACTGCCACTGCTGATCTGTTGCATTGCAACTTCAGTTGTTGAGAGAAACAATTGAATCTCCTGCTCAATCTTTAACAAACAAGTCTGATGGGCTGCATCCTTATCACTGAAGCTCCATAGGCTATAGATCTGTGCTGGCATCTAAAGAACGATGCACAACTACAACTCTGCCTGCATAATCAAACTCCCTCTGCACTACTGAAGTCACATCAGCTACTTGTGCTGAAATCTATCACGCTGCTGTTGCACTGCGCTGTCCCTCTGAAGCCTTCTGCGCTGCTGCAGCTCTGCACTGCGTAAGCAGCACTGCACTATGTTGCTGAAGTCACATCAGCCTCTGTGCTGCTACTGCTGATTTGCTCTGCGCTCCTCCTCCCAGCCTTCAGATCTGCCTCTGCTTCTGCCTCATCTGTGATCTATGCACCCACTGCTCCACTTGTCCCGCTGTTGTCCTAAGGTTGTCGTAGCTCGCTTGTGATCCAAGAGATGAGTTGCTCAAGGATCCCGGCCCTCTTCCATGTAGCTCCTCTACATATCGATGTCACCCCACCTCCGTGGTTCATGAGCACTCATGGATGCATCATCTCCTGACCCATCATCTACCACAGCTGCTTTGGAAGAAGATGATTCCTTGTCCCTTTTCTTCTCCAGAAAATGGCTGGCAAAATGTCCCATTTCACCACACTGGAAGCACTTGATCTTTGAAAGATCCTTCTTCTTCTTACGATGCTTCTTTGATGCGAAGGTTGCATCTTCCTCATCTATCTTCTTTACTTTGCTCAATGCAGGGCGATGCTGCCTCTTGGTGAATCTGCGTAGTTCTTCTTGCCGCAGGATTGACCACAAGTTGTCCCAATCTGAGAGGTCCGCTCTGCCCAAGATACTTTGGACAAAGGTTTCCCACTCATCCGTGATTGCATTGAGGGCAGTCCTGACTATCACTACATCATCTACGGTTGCACCCATTGCAATCAGTTGATCCCTGATTTCCTGCAGTCTGAAGAGGAAGTGTTCAATGTCTTCTCCCTTGGTCATCATGAATGACCTCATTTGGGTCTCCAACAGCATTTTCCTTTGGACTGATTTTCCCTCATACAGGGAAGTCAAGGCCTTCCACATTTCATTAGCTATCTTCTTCTCAGCTATGTGTGGTACAATATGGTCCTTGATACTATCCATAATCAACCTCTTGGCATGCCCAGCAGCTTCCCTATGCTTCCGTAGGAGAAGATCCGCATCTGTCGGTGTGGCTAGAGTCTGCTCTGCGTGGTCTCTTAGATTGTATGCCTCAAGGACAATCAAGATCCTTGCTTTCCAAACCGAAAAGTTTGAGAGGCCCTCTAGCCTATCCTGATCACGCAGTCCATGAGGAGCCATCTGCTCAGAATTTGTCGGAGCTCCTCCTTTCTATACTAGAGATCTGGATCTAGGGTCCTTTACGAACTGGGCACCCTCTACTCCCTCTGACAATTGATTTCCCTCCTTGGAAATCTACGAAATCAACTATGATTCAGCTTCTTCTTTGATCCTCTAATCAAACTGCAAGTTTCCTTTGGCAAGAAACTCTCTAAGAAGCTGATCTCCTCCTAATCTTTGTCACTTGTGCTAAGGCCAAAAAAATCTGAAAACTTCAGAAATTTAACCCCACCAGCTCTTCTGAATTTCTGCAACTTTTCTGCAAAATTTTCTGGATCTGACAGATTCAGATCTGAATCACAATGGCTGGCTTTAGACCCAACCAGCGTTGTTTCTGAGCTGCCTCTGCACAGTAATTGCGTGGGCTTGCTAGGACACATCGCTGGACAGCGTCACCCTTCCCTCTGCGTGAATTTGCTCCTGAAAACTGCATTGTTCCTTCAGATCTGCTTCTCTGTTACTTTTCCAGCTGCATTCTGTAGCTAGATCCTTCAGATTCTCCTACTGGTGACCCTTCTAGATCTGCAATTCCTCTGATACCATGTAGAAATTTATGAATCCTATATCTTATGCAGAAATTATTATTGTTAATCAAGTTAAGCTCCTCCTACTTAGATATGCTATTAACTGAATAAATTCAAGTTAACATCGAAGAAAAACACATAACAGATCTCTACCAATTCAGATCTAGAATAAGCACATGCACACATTGACAAAGTGACACAGTTATTTCTAGACAAATAGTCCCCGGAAAAACCCAAGGTGGGAAAACCGGTCTCTGGCTGCTGGAGGGTTCTATTATTAAGAATATTTCTGAATACACAACTCTGGATTCCAGATTTGGAAAACCCGATAGAGAAAACTCTAGATTTACAACTCACTGGCTGATCTAGTGCCAAAATAATGACTGATCCACACCCTCAAATGGGATTTACAGGACTCAGCCAAATCTAGGCCTAGAAACCCCAGCGCTACCCCTGAAAGGCTCTGCGTCAGCCACTAAAGCCCCTAAAAGCCTCTGCGTTAGCATTGGATGGCCTCCAAACCCTCAGCGCTGCTCCGGAAGGGACCGCGTTACCCCAAAATGGGTGACACAGTCACTACGCTGCCCCTAAGGGTCTCTGCGTAACCCCTGAAGGGTTTCCTGAAAATTACGTTGTCCTTGTTGTTGCTACTGCTGTTGCCTTCCTCTGCGTTGTCCTTGAGCTGATCTCTTCTCTGCCTCTTGTGTATTCTAGACCCTGGGATCAAATCATCCCCTTTGTCTAAATTCCCCTCTCTGCAGCTGAAACACTTCTGAGTATTCTTAGCAAACCCTGCCCTAGAATCTCAGCTTAGCTTCAGTGCCCTGCCTCTGTGTTTTTACAAATGACCCCAAGCCTTTCCTTTATACTTTTCTCGTTGACAAATCAACGGCCATGATCAAATCTTGAATCAATGGTTAAGATTAAAATAAACCTTGATCTGTGTAACTTAAGACAATTTCATCACATGTTTAATTAAATTCACTTTAATTATTTAAGTTCCCTAAGTTTTAACTTAGGAAATATATTAAAATAATTAGTTAATTTAATATCTCCTAAACCAGATGAAATTTCCCAAATCCATTTCTGGGTCTTGTAGATCAGGTGAACTCTAGTCCTTCCTCAAAAATTTGGGACCTAAAGCACAACTAATAATACCCCAAATACACAAAATCTCAACATACACCCCATCAAATCGGCCTCTTCAACTGTTCATGTCGGCCTATTTGTGGAGACTCCAACAACTATATATAGCAATGAATTCGACTTAGTTCAGAAGCACAGAAAAACAAGTGTTTCGATCTGCAATTACTTAGAAAAGAAAGGGATGCGAGGAATCTTAAGAGAAGAAGAAATCTCAGCGATAAAGAAGGACAATCAACAGAAATGTATATCTGAAATGTTGCAGACTTATTACAGGGAGGGTCGAAGGTGCTGACTAATTGCAGGAGCCGAAAAGCACAGGATGACAAAGAGGGTTGTTTGATGATGACCAGGATTGTTTGATGTTGACTTGAATAAACCAAAAGTTGACTCATTTGCATAAAAGTTTGGCTTGATGGATGGAGGCGATTCTAGGTCCTAGACTGTCTCATTTTGATTTGGTTCTACTAGTAAAAGAGTTTGACAGGGTTTTCCCCTTCTTGGGGGTTTTCTCCTGGTTGAGTGCCTACATCTCGTGTCTTTCTTTCTTGTGTTTGATCTTCATTTGTTTTGGCAATAGTCTTGATGATGGAAAGAATACTAATATAATGAAGAAAAACTAAAAGACATCACATGAACTTGTCAAGAGAAATCATTTAAAGAACCCTAATCTAAATGTTGCCCTAGATTTCTCAACACCAACATTATCCTATTCCCACTTTGGGGTCCAAAAAATAATTATTTCCTCACCAAAATCCACTTTTACTCAAAAGTGAGGAAAAAATACAAGAAAAATGCAAAAAATAAATGAGTTGGGGACATATTAAAGTCATGTTCCAAGTCAAATAGACAAGTGATTGGGCATCAGAAGGTTGAGTTAACTGGGGTTGTTAAAGCCACATAAGGAAGCTGAGTTGGCTGCCAGCAGGCTGAGTTCTCCCATCATTCAGGGGGGACAAGTTCACTTATGGAGGGGCCGAATTTGACTTCATAAATGCCAGATTTGGATGCCTGAGTTAACTTTGAGTGGAGGGGAGAGTTATCTCACCTTTGCTCCCCCTCTCCCACTCAGTGTCACACCTGTTACACAGCCAAGCAGAGATCACACTCAGCTGGCAAAGTGCCACACGCAACGCTGTTTAGAGCATACACACTGCAGTTGTGGGACAGTTGTTTTTGGCACATGTTTATGGTTGAAATTTGGTGGAATTGAACCACGAGTTTAGAGGGAGTCTACTCTCCTCCATTACACATGTCCAGCCAAGGGAAATGCACAGGACTGAGAGGGATCTACGCTGGCCAGTCAAGAGAAACTCGCTCTGTTACCTACAGCAGTTGAAGGCCACTTGGAGAAGTCGACCTGCTTTGGGATCCTCACCCATGAGACACTTGTTAATCATTTTTTTCTTGGAATTTGCTCCCAAAATTTTATAAATAAGTCCCATTTATTCATTGTTCTCAATCATTGAAGCTTGGAAGCTTGGGGAACCTCTGCTAGTTTGTACACTTGTTCATCATTAATAAGAGAAGGCTTTGGAGGCTCATGGTGCTTTGGCTCTTGTGTGCTTGCTTGGAGTACTAATAGAGGTATAATTTGTTTTCATTGTTTCGCTCTAGATTATTGTGGTAATAGGCCTTTGAAGAGGTGTTGTCACCCATTAGGAATAGACTTTCAAATTTGGTTATTTGTTAGTCTATTTGCTTGCTTACACTTCGATATTTTACATCATATGTCCATCTTTGTTGATGATAATTAGCCATGAGACAGTTGTAAAAGCCCTTTGATGATGTTGGAGGAGCCCTTCTATTGGTGTATAAATAGAAGGTGTTGTGGACAAAATTTGAGCATCCAAATTGCAAACAACAAAGAGATTATTACCTCTGAGGCAGCCACTGTATTCCAGCCTTAGCATAGGAGAGAAAGAGGGTTGTGTTGTGCCCTAGATTCGTGTGACAGCAAGCCGAACTGGTGGAAGGAACAGCTGTGTGGAAGAGGAGAAATTCAGGGTGGTTTCCTTGTGATTTTTGGATGGGTTCTCACCTGAACAGGCAGTGGATTTACAGCAGTCCTGAACAGTAGCATTTCTGGGCTAGGCCGTGGGTGTAAAGGAGCTGGAACAGCTCCTCAATGGAGGCTGAGTAGCAGCGTAATAGAGGACTGTCAAGGGAGGACCACAGCGTGGCATTTGGAGGTTATTTGGTGATGTTTTTGGGGCTGCAACAGTGAGTACAGTCAGCCCTGGGAGGACCGAAAATCTCAGGAAGTAATCACAGGAAGCCAAGGACAGGAAGTGCTGAAAGGTATGTTTAGCATTCTTAGTTTGTTGCTTTGCTAAGTGGGTGGCGCCCTGTCGAAGTCAAAGGGGAGGGGGCTGGTTTGATGCCCTAACCAGGTGACAGATTCTGCAGTGAGGGATCAGTTTGATCAGTTTGATAAGCAGCCTGCGGGAAACATTTGTTGGGGTTGTCTTGGGTGTGAAGAAACCCTAACTAGGATCAAATTTCACAGTGAAGGTTTGGGTGCCATTGATTTGATGGAGGGCAGTGTGTTGGCTACCCAAAGTAGCCCTTGACTAGCAGTCTTGAAGTGACAAAGATAGCTGAAGGTTGGGTGAGGATTGGTGCCGAAAGTGCAGCACTTTGATGGACAAAGGTGACTACTAACCTGGCAGATTGCAGCTCGGGAATTGGCTAGCTTAGAGAGCAAATTGGATCAGCCTGTGTACATGCAGCAGAAGTGACTTGCAGCAGTGTTAGGTGGCAACCCTCCTGGAGTCTCACTGTGTTGTCTTTTGAAAGACTAAGGGGCAGCTAGAGAGCAATACTGAAGTGAAAGACCGGCAGGACAAGATATGACATACAAGCTGCAGCGAAGTTTGTCATTGTATCTTGTATACCATAGACTGTTGTATTATTCAGATTTGGTTTAATATAACGAAGATTGGGTTGTACATTATTGTACAATATTTGTTAAAAATTGTCTACACTTGTGCATGTGTGATTTACTGCTTTATATTTTCTGTTGAACAAAGTAGTTTTTGTTGAGATTCTTGGTTTGGTAGCATCAGAGATTTTATGATTCTAACCTAGACCCAAGATCGTGGAAATTCAACATTTACGAGATTGCACCAAGAGCGATGGGGAAATCAGTAATTGATTTGAGAGGTTGTGCAAGGGAAATCATGCAGTAGATAGCAACATCAAGAAGTACAAGGGTTCATTTGTAGCTAGAGGATTCCCCCAAAGGAATGGAGTTGACTGTGAGGAAACCTTTGCTCTAGTTCTCAGTAAACTTCCATCAAGTTCATTATGTCTCTAGTAACCGCCTTTGGTCAGCAATTATATCAAATAGATGTAAATACAATATTTCTTAATGGTCAGATTGAGGAGGAAGTATACATTAATTAGTCGAGTCTTTTTAAGTCCATGGGTGAGAGACCCATGTATGCAAATTGAAGAAGGCTGTTTACATGCTGAAGCAACCACCATGTGCTTGGCACTTGCTACTCAAGGGTTATGAGAAATTGTTAGATTTGGACTTCACTAAAAATGCTTCAGATCCCAATCTTTATTACTTATTTGATACATCCAATATGTTTGTTTTAGTCCTGTATGTAGATGAGTAGCTCATAACATGGTGCATGACAAAGTTGGCATGCAAGTTCAATATGAAGTACATTGACCTTATGCACTATTTCTTAGGTCTATATGTGTGGCAAAGTCTGGGTGAGGTTCTCCTTTTACAAGGCAAGTATGCAGTGGAGATTTTGCAAAAAGGTTTAGATTTTAAGTTGTAAGCCCAGGGCTACTCCTATGATATTGAATTTGAAGTTCTCAATTCAGATTCAAATTTGGATAATCCATCTGTGCATACGCAGTTTATATGTTCCCTTATGTATCTGGTGTATATCAGATTTGAAATTTGTTTTGTAATAAACACTTTGAGCCAATATATGATTGAGCCATGGTGGATTCACTGGATTTCTGCATAACATGTGTTCCAATACTTGAATGGCACTATACATAGGGTCCAATGTATGTTGCAGATGGTGAGTTTACATAGTTCTATGGATTCTGATGGGGCTAGAGATGCAGGTGGCAGGAAGAGTTCTTCAATTTCAATTCAGGTGTGATATCCTAGTTCAGCAGGATACAAGCACCATCGGCACTTAGTTTAGCAGGAGCAGAAATTAGAATACATGGCAGCAGGCTTTGCTACTTGTGAAGCTATCTAGCTTCACAAGTTGATTGCAGAGTTGACCAATCAAATGTTGGAGTGTAATATGGTATAGTGTCACAATCAGATATTGGAGCATACTATGGCATAATCTGACAATCAGAGTTGTATCAAACCCTGAGAATCTGAGCCCTTTCCTCAGGTACAAAGTTTAGAATGGTTCAGTGATCCTAGAGTACAGGGTACAAATCACAGACATCTGGAATAAACCTTGTCTAAGGGGAAGTTTGAAATGTTGATGGAGAGATTGGGCTTGGTGGAGAACACCTTGCTCAAAAAGAGGAAGTGTAGTGTTTACCTCTGAAACCGGATTCGTCCCCCAGGGCCCAAGAATCCTGAATCCTATGTATTGGATACGATACTATAGGATTCGTACCCAATTCACCGGATTCAGCCGTATCCATACAAGGTATGGTGAATCCCGTCCGTACCCTTTACGGATACGCCGAATCCTGTACCGCTGGATTCGTTGTGCCAAAAAGTGCGATTTTGGGTTTAAAAAACTGATTTCACTCATTCTTTCTCACCAATTTGTGTTTGTGAAGTGAGCAAGGAGCAAGGGTTTGCAAGAAGAAAAGGTTAGCAAGGAGAAAGGGAGTTTTTTCAAAGAGATTCGAGCATTTGGTAAGTGCACTGTCCCTCTATATTTTGCATTTAGTTTGCTGTTAGTGTTTGCATGTGCATATGTTTTATATATTTGGTTATTTTTGTTTATTTTTTTACAGTATTCATGCCTCAATCAAAGGCAGCAAGACAGGGGCAAAGAAAAGGGAAGAATGTCCCCATTGGCGATGCCCCTCCTCTCCCTGTTTCATCAGGGTCTGCAAATATTCCATCTATTGGAAGTGGGGCTGCAACAGCGGCTTCAAATGTGCAGGGAAAACAAACTCATGACCCCAAATACCCATTGTGGAAATATGTGACAAGAGAGGGAGGGGCAGGCTAAAAGGGAAAGGGAGGAGGAAATTGTTCATGGAAATGCAATATATGCGACGGCCATTTCACTTCAACATATTTCTGTGTGAAAGCTCATTTGTTGGGTTTCCCAGGTTGTGGCATTAAATGTTGTACAACTATTGACTTGCCACAGAGGAAGGAATTGGAGAAAGAGGCATTTGTTGATGCGGCAACTGTGGCATCAAAATCAAAACAAAACAAGAATGATGACCCCCTTCCATTCTTAAGGAAAAGCAGCAACAAGTTCCCTTTGGAGAGTTTTAGTAGGGGACAATCAACAAAGAGAAAGGCAAGTGCAGTTGGTCCAATGGACAAGATTTTTCAAAAAGAGAAGAGGGAAGAGCTTGATCTCACCATTGCATTTTTTTCTATCAGAACTTCATATCCTTTAATGTTGCATGATCACCTCTATTTATTGAGATGTGTCGAGCTCTTAGTCATGGGGATCCATCAGGGTATAGCCTCTTGTTGAGAATTTTGAAAGGCTATAGATTGATAAAATTATCTTCTTGATAATTACTTGTGAACGTTCTTATGTCTTCTCTTCTTTTAGTTATGTTAATCTTTCATCAAGTCAATTATCAAGACCCAAGACTGGTATTTAAATAACTTGAACTATGAGAAGGTAAATAAAGGATTTACCTTCCTCACTATTGCTCTTGTTTCTCTTTAAGGTCATTGTCTTTTATCTACACTTAGTATATATATCTCTGCATTGAAATTTGTTGTGGATTCCGCACTGTCCTTTTGTAACACGATGTCTTCAATATGGTGTCCGCAATGCCTTCTACTGTGGTGTCCGCAAATACTTAATGCAATCTTCAACTGAGGTGTTCGCAGTGTATTCATGAATATATACTATTCCTCTGTTGTGTTAACCACAGGTCTTCGTATACTTGTCCTCCTTACAACCGCAGATACTTCATATGCTTATCCTTCTTTTCTGTTGTGTTGCCGCAGATATTTCATAAGTATATTCTCCGTATTTACTGTGGTAGCCGTAAGACTGTAATTTATAAAAGAGTCCGCATTTACTAGTGTGTTATTTCCCTTACTTTTATTTTCCAAATGATCCACAGACTTGTCTTATATATAGTGGCAATTCTCATCCTTTAGGCCGGCCATCAAATATGGTTTAAGCCGACTTCATTATACCAAAAATATATTTTATTATTAATAACATCTTCTATACATAAATACATAATTACATATCCATCATGAAGACCGACCTAGTTACACTTTTTCAACACTCCCTCTTAACTAAGGAGGTATTCATACAGGTACATGGTCACTTTCAAATTGAAGAATCTCATAAGAAGAATCGGATTGGTAATCGCATCTATAGAGCATTATATCAACCAGCATTGTCCTAGTGCAAGGCCTTGACTAACAGCCCCATCTCTCAATGAGACAATGGGCTACAATGCTGGCGAGACACAAGACTTATAGACACCTTCGTCATTGTCTCTCCAAGGTACATACTCCACCCGGGTGTTCCCAAAGTATGACCTTCTTGGACTATTCTTCTCTTGGGTAGCTAGCCCTCAAAGAATATTGGTCCCCGACTACTCTTATCTTGAATGCCCTCACACATTCTCAAAGAGTATCGAATGCCAGATGATTACCCAATCCTCCATTCTGTCTTCCCAAGACCAGAATGATGTGTCTATCTCTCCCTCTCAACCAGGGAGGACCTATTCCACAAGGGAATGTACTCATTCCTACACAAGGAATGTACCTAAGTTCATTCTTAGGAATTACCAAGTTTCTTCCAAGTAAGAGACTTATCATTAGGCTCCCTCTCAACCAAGAACCTCCAGCAGCAATGATGAGACACCCAGCTACTCATGAAAAATTCCTGTCCTCGATGTCATGGTTTTCGATATTGAGGAATCTTCAACTTTTAGCTTCATAGGACATAGATCATCCATCACTTCCATCCTTAGTCATGTCAGCTATCAGAGAGTGATTCATCAGACTTCCTTTACCTAGTTCATTGTTATGTCGTGCTACTGTCCTTCGAATCATTTCCAAGGATCATACATCCTTTTCTCATGATCAGAAGCCCTGCACAAATTCATCCAGATAAATATATTCATATTAACTTTTAGAACGAGAGTTACCAGAGTGATGATCTTTCACCATGACATCTTCCTGTAGGCATTGGCATCCTCCATACAGAATGACACATCTCCTAATGATATGTTTGCCGAGGGTCTTCTTCTTTACCAGACTTTCGTCAGAGTCTACATATCTTCCTAGGAGATCAGTTAATCATATCTTCATGGTCTCCGGATGATGTCTGCCTCTTGACATGGTTGCATTTCATGATATCTTCCTTTATGTGCATTCTTGATTCCCAGGAACGCACAACTTGTCTAGTTACTCGTTCATATACAACCACCTCATATTCCATGAGGACATATTATGTTGATTTCATCTGTCTGTTCATTGAAAGATACTTCTCCATAGATCATACTTCCAAGTATAGAAGTCCATTACCTGCAACCACATGACATGCCATCATAGCATCCAATATGACAGCAAAATTGAGTGCAGACGCTAAGGAGAGCTGGTCTCTCTTGTCTCTGTATTTTCATTCACCATGGGTTCTACTCAATTCTTCTTAATTTAATTTCATTCATCAAATTTACACAATTTGATTAATGAAATGCAAAATAAAGTTTAAAGTCCCTTAGACTATATCCGCTCCTTTATAAATAACCCAACTCAACTCCCTTGGAAGTGTAATACTTGCGCCTATGAATAGAAGTTAAGCCTTTCGTCATAGTATAAAACACTTATAAATAAATTGTCCGACCCCTTTAAAACAACATCAACCCTCGACTTATAGCATTAACCTCAATTAACTCTAACAACGCGACACTTTACTTTATTTTGCATTTCACGGGCCCCATGCCTCCACTATTCAATTTTCACGAAATAAACAATTACCAATGTAAAGCACTGGCCATACCTCAATTAACACCTGTGCATCTTTGATTGCGATAGCCCTTGGATCTTCCTCCCTTCGGATCGGACGCTAATCGCAATTTTTTTCGAACAGAACTGTAAAGCCCAGAAAAAATGCGAAATGGGCAATATTGGCCCTGTGACGTGGCACGATCTAACTGGATCGGGTTTTTATTTCGGAAACCACTCCTAGCCCCAAAAGCGGTGCAAAACAAGTGGTATGGGTTTTCAAAACCACCCAGCTGGCAACCCGGTTTTTGAACAGTGTTCGGTTCGGAATTTCACAACATTTTAGTGCATTTCTTCACTCGCCTTCTCCGCTGGACCTTGTGAACGACCTCACTGATATCGTTCAACCAAACAACAAAACACGCATTCGCTCCTACAGGCCAAGTTTCAACATTCATTGAATAAACAGAGCATGACCATGGGTTCGCTCTTTTAACAGAACTCAACAAACTGACCTTCCTTGACTCTTTTACGCAGCATACATACTTTCTATACATACATCGAGGACATGATTCCAATGCAGACTAAACACATTCGATTTATTCACGGAGAATATGAATTCGAATACAGACAGAGAGAACTAAGGGAATTTCACACAGAACTAATCCTTCTTCAAATTATACACAGAGTTCACAAATGGAAGGAATGAGTCCTTCGGAAAGATTGCCAATAACACACACAGATAGCCAATAAGTCTAAATTTTATTCAACAGAGAACAATACTTCTCGATTCAATCTTTCATTGCCAAATCCCCCCTTTACTCTGTATCAGGGGTTACATTTTTATAGATTATTACATGACTCTTTGGTTCCTTCTCGAGGACCGTTTTATTCTTAAATAAAACAAAAGCCTAATTACATTCTATCAACAGAAACTGAACAGATAGACACAAATCAAACTGTTCGGCTTCTTCAGTTATTAAACTAACCCTAACTGCTCTAAGTGCAACTGACAGCTAAGGTGTTGACACCTTTGCTGGTACATTCCTTTGAACAATTTCGAACTCTCCTAGCCACAACATGTGGACAATTCTCTCACATTGCTGGCTAGTGTCCAATGCCCCTGCATCAGACTCTTGAGGGCAATTTTCTTCATGGACTCCTGTCCATGAGCTCTTTCACAAAACTGCCTAGCTTCTGCAACATAACTTCTGTCACCCAAGTAGCATCTTCATCTGGCTGGTCCTTCCACTTGATCAAATACTGGAAATATTCTTGTCCTCTAGTCCTTTTGAACACCTTCTTGTCCAAGATCTTCTCTGGCTGTAATGGCTGTGCTGTAGGTAGCTGTTTTACCCACTCAATCTGCTCCCTATCTGCTGGTCTTTCATCTGTGCCATCATCTTCATACCTGTACAAATCTACAACATTAAATATGGGAGATATCCCAACATCAGGAGGCAATTCAATCTCATAAGCATTAGCAGAAAATTTTCTCAGTATCTTGCATGGCCCTATCTTTTTGAACTTCAATTTGTTGTACTGCTTCTTTGGAAATCTTTCCTTCCTCAAGTGTGCCAAAATCAAATCTCCAACTTCAAAATTGACTTCTCTTCTGCTCAAATCTGCTCTGCCCTTGTATTCGATGTTGCTGCCTTGTAGCTGATGTTTTACCTGCTCATGTATTGCTTGGATCTCTGAAGCAAATTCTTCTCCATCAGCACTCCTCAACTCTGCCTTTCACAAGTTTCTCAGTTCTGACACTCCTCTGGGGTGCATTCCATAAACAATATGGAATGGGCTCTATCCTGTACTTCTGTTTGGTGAATCATTGTACGCATACTCTGCCTGTGGCAAAATATGATCCCACTGCTTGGGATGCTCTCCTGCAAGACTTCTCAAAAGATTTCCCAGACTCCTATTTACTACCTCAGTTTGTCCATCAGTCTGAGGATGATAAGCTGAGCTGAAACTTAGTTTAGTACCAAGCTTCTTCCACAATGTCCTCCAAAAATGGCCCACAAATCTAGTATCTCTATCAGAAACAATACTCTTGGGCAACCCATGCAATCTAACAACTTCTTTGAAAAACAAATTAGCAACATGGGTGGCATCACTGGTTTTATAACATGGAATAAAATGTGCCATCTTGGAAAATTTGTCAACTACATCAAAGATTGCATCATTCCCTCTCTGTGTCTTGGGCAATCCTAAAACAAAATCCATACTCACCATATCCCAAGGCCTGTCTGGAATAGGCAATGGAATGTACAATCTTGCATTCTGGCTTCTTCCCTTTGCATATTGACAAATTTTGCAATTCTTCACAAACTTCTCCACTTCAGTTCTCATCTTGGGCCAATAATAAAAATGACTCAGCTGCTCATAAGTTTTATCAGTACCAAAATGTCCAGCAAGTCCACCACTATGCTTTTCTTTGATTAAATTCTCCCTCATGGAACAATTTGGTACACACAATTGATTTCTTCTGAACAATAAGCCCTCTTGCAAGAAATAATCCAACCACTGACTCCTATCTGTCAAAACAGGGTTACAGCATGCTTCAAATGCTTCTTTAAAATCTGAATCTGTCTTATAAAGTTCCTTAAGAAAATCAAATCCTACCACTTCAAATTGGTTTTCTTGAACAAGCATGTTTCTCCTACTCAAAGCATCAGCTACTTTATTTGCTTGGCCACTTATATGCTTCAAAACAAAATTAAAACTATGGATATATTCAATCCATTTGGCATGTTTATGATTCAATTCAGGCTGCTGCATAATATATTGTAAAGCATGATTATCTGAGTATAACACAAATTCCTTAGACGTTAAATAATGCCTCCACTTCTTCAATGCCTGCACAATTGCATAAAATTCTTTTTCATAAGAGGAATACTTTCTTCTTGTCTCATTCAGCTTCTCACTGAAGTATGCTACAGGTCTATCATCTTGACTCAACACAGCTCCAATAGCTTCTCCACTGGCATCACACTTCACTTGAAATGGTTTGTTAAAATCAGGCAAAACTAGAACAGGCTTTTCAGTTATCTTCTGTTTCAAAAGCTTAAAATTCTTTTCTGCTTCAGCAGTCCATTTGAATGGTTGTTTGTCCTTCTTTATTGTTTCGATGATGGGTGCATTAATCTTGCTAAAATTCCTTATGAATTTTCTGTAAAAACTGGCAAGTCCATGGAAACTTCTTACCTCAAAAACACTTCTTGGTGAAGGCCACTCCACAATTGCCTTGACCTTTTCTGGATCCATCTTCAGTCCTTCAGCAGAAACAACAAAACCCAGATATACCAACTCTTCTTTCATGAATGAGCATTTCTTTAAATTTATCAGCAACTTCTCTTGATGTAACTTCTTCAAGACATAATTAAGATGCCTTAAATGTTCTTCCTTGGTTTTGCTGAAAACTAATATGTCATCCAGATATACTATTACAAATTTACCAATAAATTCCCTTAACACTTCATTCATGAGCCTCATAAAAGTACTAGGTGCATTTGATAACCCAAAAGGCATTACCAACCACTCATACAGTGCTTCATTTGTTTTAAAGGTTGTTTTCCATTCATCACCCTCCTTTATTCTAATTTGATGATATCCACTTTTCAAATCTAATTTTGAAATATATTTTGCTCCACTCAAACAGTCTATTAAATCTTCAATCCTAGGTAAAGGAAATCTATACCTGATTGTTATCTTGTTGATGGCTCTTGAATCAGTGCACATTCTCCAACCTCCATCTTTCTTTGGGCTCTAACACTGCAGGTACTGCACATGGACTCAAGCTCTCTCTGATCAAACCTTTGTCAACCAATTCCTGCACTTGCTTCCTGATTTCTTCATTCTCTGTGGAGTCATTCTATAGGCTGCTTTGTTTCGCAGATTTGATCCTGGAATAAAATCTATCTGATGGCTGATTTTTCTTACAGGTGGCAATTCATCAGGCAAATCATCCACAACAATATCACAATAATTGTCCAGCATTTCTTGGATTTCAATTGGTAAATCACAATTTTTTGTGGAAGTAAGTACTACTTTAATTTTTCAAACTAAAGCAAAATTTACCTCTTCATCTTCAATCTGCTGTAGGTACTCTTTCCCACTCAGCAATAAAGTCTTTGGATCAGACTTTCTGCTTGATGGTTCTCCTTCCTCCATAGGTATCAATGTGTGATGCACTCCATCCTTAACGAACTTGTAAGTGTTCTTCTTACCATCATGTACCGGTGCTCTGTCATACTGCCCAGCAGTATGTGACACACATCCATAGGCATCACATCACACATAACCTTGTCTTTGTAGCTGCCCATCTGCAACTCTATCTCACATTGCTCTTTCACAATCAGCTGGTGCCCTTTATGAAGCCATGACACCTTATAGGGAGTTGGGTGTTCCCTTGTCTTCAATTTTAGTTTCTCTATCACCTCTGTAGAGACCAAATTGTCTGTGCTGCCACTATCAATGACCAACTGACAACATTTCCCTTAGACTTTGCACACACTCCTGAACAAATTCTTCCTTTGTGCTGGTTCAGCAAATTCTTTTGTTTGCTTCAACGAAACTTTATTGACCACCAAAGATTCTCCCTTCTCTGGCAGAATTGCTTCTTCTGTTTCAGACAGCCTTGCTGCCTCTTCTCCAACCTGAGCAACAATTGCATTTCTCTGACCGGTACCCATATTCTCTGGGCACTCATAGTGTTTATGTCCCAATTGGTGACATCTGTAACACCTTACTTCTCTTCCTCTGCCTCTGCCTCCTCTTCCTCTGTAGGAACCCCTTCTGCCCCTTGCATCACCCTCTGTGGATGCATTCTGAGGTGAGCTGCTGCTAGCTCCATCCTTCGGTGTTGTAGACCTTCCTCTACCACCTTGACTTCCCTTTCCTCGGAAATACCTCTTCCTTTGGCACACTGCTTTCTCAAAAGTTTTTCTTCAGCTTTCAAGGCCATTTGATAAGCCTCTTCTACTGTCTTAGGAGACAGAATACCTATCTCATCCTGGATCTCCAACTTGAGACCATTCACATACCTGGCAACCTTCTCTGTTGTGTCTTGGATTTGTCCAGCTCTTATACTCACTTTATAAAACTCTTCTATGTATTCTTTCACTGTCAGCAATCTCTGTCTAAGATTTTGCATTTGTCTAAACAATGTAAGCTAGCAATCACTAGGCAAGAATTTACCTCTCAGCTTTGCCACCATTCTGGTCCAACTTTTGATTGGTTGTTTACCAGCTCTCCTTCTCTCTGCTTGCACTCCATCCCACCAAAGTGCAGCATGTCCCTGCAATTTTGTCATTGCAAACTTGACTCTTTTGTCTTCACCCATTTCTTCATAATCAAAGCACTTGTTCATCTCATTAATCCAGTCTATCAGCTCTTCTGGATTCAATC
Organism: Pinus albicaulis; assembly: GCA_034641835.2. Taxonomy (NCBI): domain Eukaryota; kingdom Viridiplantae; phylum Streptophyta; class Pinopsida; order Pinales; family Pinaceae; genus Pinus; species Pinus albicaulis. Next base: position 1,032,954,349 of record CM076575.1, on the reverse strand, counting down.
CTCCTGCAAATCTCGACACTTCAAGTCTAGGCTTGGTTGTAGACCCCAGAACAGATTTAAGGAGTCTCAGCTCAGGAGGAATCTCAACATTTTCTCCTGCCTCTTCTTCAGTTTCAGGTTCACTGACATACTCAGGATATCTTAGATGTCCTAATTCCATTGCTTCCAATCTGGCTTGGAACTGTTGTAGGGTCTCCAATACTTCTCCATTGGCAATTGGCCTGCCCCTTCATCTAGCAGCAACTCGAACAACCATGCTGGAATTCTTCTTCTGGCTTTGGAAGTCGGTTCAGTCTCTGCGAAATGTCTTAAAAATATGCTTTGATACCACAAACGACAGCAAAATTGAGTGCAGGCACTAAGGAGAGTTGGTCTCTCTTGTCTCTGTATTTTCATTCACCATGGGTTCTACTCAATTCTTCTTAATTTAATTTCATTCATCAAATTTACACAATTTGATTAATGAAATGCAAAATAAAGTTTAAAGTCCCTTAGACTATATCCGCTCCTTTATAAATAACCCAACTCAACTCCCTTGGAAGTGTAATACTTGCACCTATGAATAGAAGTTAAACCTTCCGTTGTAGTATAAAACACTTATAAATAAATTGTCCGACCCCTTTAAAACAACATCAACCCTCGGCTTATAGCATTAACCTCAATTAACTCTAACAACGCGACACTTTATTTTATTTTGCATTTCACGGGCTCCACGCCTCCACTATTCAATTTTCACAAATTAAATAAACAATTACCAATGTAAAGCACTGGCCATACCTCAATTAACACCCATGCATCTTTGATTGCGATAGCCCTTGGATCTTCCTCCCTCCGGATCGGACGCTAATCGCAATTTTTTTCGAACAGAACTGTAAAGCCCAGAAAAAATGCAAAATGGGCGATATTGGCCCTGTGACGTGGCATGATCTAACTAGATCGGGTTTTTATTTCGGAAACCACTCCTAGCCCCAAAAGCGGTGTGAAACAAGTGGTATGGATTTTCAAAACCACCCAGCTGGCAACCCAGTTTTTGAACAGTTTTCGGTTCGGAATTTCACAACATTTTAGTGCATTTCTTCACTCGCCTTCTCCACTCGACCTTATGAACGACCTCACTGATATCGTTCAACCAAACAACAAAACACGCATTCGCTCCTACAGGCCGAGGTTCAGCATTCATTGAATAAACAGAGCATGACCATGGGTTCGCTCTTTTAACAGAACTCAACAAACTGACCTTCCTTGACTCTTTTACACAGCATACATACTTTCTATACATACATCAAGGACATGATTCCAATGCAGACTAAACACATTCGATTTATTCACAGAGAATATGAATTCGAATACAGACAGAGAGAACTAAGGGAATTTCACACAGAATTGATCCTTCTTCAAATTATACACAGAGTTCACAAATGGAAGGAATGAGTCCTTCGGAAAGATTGTCAATAACACACACAGATAGCCAATAAGTCTAAATTTTATTCAACAGAGAACAATACTTCTCGATTCAATCTTTCACTGCCAAATCCCCCCTTTACTCTGTATCAGGGGTTACATTTTTATAGATTATTACATGACTCTTCGGTTCCTTCTCGAGGACCGTTTTATTCTTAAATAAAACAAAAGCCTAATTACATTCTATCAACAGAAACTGAACAGATAGACACGAATCAAACTGTTCAGCTTCTTCAGTTATTAAACTAACCCTAACTGCTCTAAGTGCAACTGACAGCTAAGGTGTTGCCACCTTTGCTGGTACATTCTCTCACATTGTTGGCTAGTGTCCAATGCCC